>CM071873.1:16294693-16323767 GCA_036759665.1 Gynandropsis gynandra
TAGATTTATTAGACTTCTATATCATCAATCAAGTGGCGTACAAGTATTGAAGCATTAAGATCAGCCAATCAATCTGAAAACATGATCAAATACCAAATTCATTCATATTGAGTGGCGTACAAGTATGAAAGCATTAAGATCATCCATTCATGAAGCACAAGACTTCGTTACAACATGGCAATACTCTCTAACCCATGGCAATGGATCTACTCAGACATGAATACAACAAAGGAAACACAAGAGAATACTAAATTCGACATAGATAGAGAATGAGATGACTCCCTATTCATAAACCGATGTCTTCAATAGATCCTCCTTGCTCCCGATCCGTTGTTCCGTCTTTTCTTCCTTCTTCAATCTTCCCTCATGTCTCTGAATGTTCTCTGATCCCATCTGGTTCCAAACTCCTCTTTTCAGATATGATTTCTCATTAATTTGGCCGTTCTAAAACTTAGGAGTTAGTTGAGGAAAACAAGGACCCGAGCGGGCACAGCCTCTACCCGCTCGTGTAGGCCTTGTGCCCGACCGTGTGCCCACATTTTAGCCCGAGCGGGCACCATGCCCGATCGTGTGATTCTTGAGCCCGAGTCGTGCAAACCTACAGCGAGTTCTTGGCATCAATTAGCCCGAGCGGGCACTCCAATTCCACCCGAGCGGGCACTCCATTCTGGTCGTGTTCCTTGAGTGCCCGAGTTGTGCAAAGCTACGGGGTAATTGGCAGCAATTAGCCCGATCGTGCACACTTCCAATGCCCGAGCGTGCATGTCTTGAAATGTTGTTTCCGCTCCTTTCGCTCGGTGTTTGAATGTTCACTTCAATCCATGGCCTTGCACAAGTTGCACCTTGTCACTCAACAACGTTTTCGGCGTTAAATTGCCATACTCTCTCGTGTTTCTCCTCATATCTTCGTTTCCTACACAAAACACGAAATGTAGATGAAGTCTTTGAATAAACACGATAAATGAGTGAAATCTAAGTAATCTACTCAAAACTAAACCTAAGAATGATATAAAAACTACAACGGATTACGTGTTATCAGTCACACGAGAGTTGCGAAAGGGCTCGCGATTCACTAGTCCGTCTTCAAAGGATATTACGCATCAACAAAGAACGAACGAACATTGGATATGACACACCAGCGGGTTGATGGATATTACGCACCAACAAATGATGATTTCACAAAGTAAAATCAAAGATAAAATTTCAAATTCAAGATTTTCTAAGGATCTTACAGCATGGATGGCAATAATAAGCAAGAAGGCCAAGCAAACACATAAATGTAGCATTAAATGCTAGTCACCATGCAAGGCAACAATTTAATAGTCTAGAAAATAACTAAAACATTAATGACAAGTTGTAAGATATGCAGTTGGGTTGTGAACTTGTCTTGAAACCATTCGGTTAATAATTAGGTCACGGGAAAGTGATTCGCGGCCTCGTTAAAAACCCGTCGTTGGAAAACCCCGTGGGACAACACCAAAGAAGGGTAAATAGTACATGCGGGTCACTTTACCTAATTATTAACAGCTGCGAGTTGTGTTCCATGTGTAGTATGATGTGGATGTTGGAACTTCTTTGTGGACTCAAGCACTGGTCTTGAACTTGAATTCCCGTGAGAAATCACGATGATAGCTTCCTTGAGCGTCATAGCTTTAGCTCGGGTCACGGGACCTACTTGTATGATCAAGGCTTCCTCCTATCTAACCCTAGCATGGGTCACGGGACCAACGTCCTTCTTTTCGGTCACGTACATCTTTCGTCCTTTCAGTTTAGCTCGGGTCCTTCTCAGCATGGGTCGCGTCCTCCTCAGCGTGGGTCATGTCGCTCTCAGCACAGGTCATGTCCTCCTCAGCACGAGTCGCGTCCTCTTCAGCATGGGTTGCCTCCTCCTCAGCGTGGGTCGCGTCTTCCTCATCATGGATCATGTCCTCTTCATTAGCCACGGCTCGGGTTGCATCCTCAATGTTGTTCATAATCATATCAAAAGGGGTGCAACACGAGAGATAAACACAAAAAGGAAATAGGAAGCAAAAGGAATATCCGAGAAACAAACGCAACACAAGCCGCGTATTGACAAGAAATGTAATTCGTATCCTAAGAAACTCGAAAAGTGCATCTCCAGACTCTAAATAACAAACATATCGACCAAAATAAAGGATTTTGAGCTCGAAAACGGGGTCGGGCTGCCTTCAGCAACCTGGGGCATCGTTTATCTCGAAACGATGAATGATATGATAATAAAAATCATGTAATTCGGAGCATCTTACGAAAAGACATGGTATTTCAAAGCCCGTCATAAGATTCATTTTTGTAGTCGTCTAATCATGTGAAAATAAAAACAAAAAGCGGAAAAGGACTGCAACACGAGAGATAAACACAAATAGGAAATAGGAAGCCAAAAGAATATCCTCGAGACAAACGCAACGCAATCGGCGTATTGACCAGAAATGACATTCGTATCCTAACAAACTCGAAAAGATGAATGAGATAATGAAGAAATCATGTAATTCGGAACTTCTTACGGAAAGTTATGGTATTTCAAAGCCCATCATACGATTCATTCTTGTAGTCATCTAATCACGTGAAAACAAAAAACAAAAAGTGGAAAACGAATGAAACACGAGAGATAAATGCAAATAGGAAATAGGAAGCAAAAGGAATATCCGAGAGACAAACGCTGTGCAAGTGGCGTATTGACAAGAAATGACATTCGTATCCTAAGAAACTCGAGAAGTGCATATCCCGGCTCAAAATAACTAACGTATCAACCTACATAAAGGGTCTGAGCTCGAAAACGGGGTCGGGCTGCCTACAGCACCCGGGGCATTATTTATCTCGAAAAGATTAATGAGATGAGGAAAAAATCATGTAATTTGGAGCTTCTTACGCAAAGATATGGTGTTTCAATGCCCGTCATACAATTCATTGTTGTAGTCGTCTAATCAGATGAAACCAAAAACAAAAAGCGGAAAAAGAATATAACACGAGAGATGAATGCAAATAGAAAATAGGAAGCAAAAGGAATATCCGATAGACAAACGCAACGCAAACGGCTTATTGACAAGAAATGAAATTCGTATACTAAGAAATTCTAAAAGTGCATGTCTCGACGCTAAATATCCAACGTATCGACATAAATAAAGGATTTTGAGCTTGAAACGGGGTCGGACTGCATTCAGCAGCCCAGGGCATCATTAATCTCGAAAAGATGAATCAGATGTTGAAAATATCATGTAATTCGGAGCATCTTACGCAACGAAATGGTATTTCAAAGCCCATCATACGATTAATTGTTGTAGTCAACTAATCACGTGAAAACAAAAAAAAAAGCGGAAAATGGGGTGCAACACGAGAGATAAACGCAAATAGCAAATAGGAAGCAAAAAGAATATCCGAGAGACAAATGCAACGCAAGCGGCATATTGAAAAGAAATGACATTCGTATCCTAAGAAACTCGAAAAGTGCATCTCCCGACTCTAAATATGCAACGTATCGACCTAAATAAAGAATTTTGAGCTCGAAAATGGAGTGGGGCTGCGTTCACCAACCAGGTTCATCATTTATCTCGAAAATATTAATGAGATGATTAAAAAAGCATGTAAATCGGAGCTTCTTACGCAAAGATATGATAGTTCAAAGCCTGTCAAACGATTCATTGTTGTAGTCGTCTAATCACGTGAAAACGAAAACAAAAAGTGGAAAAGGAATGCAACATGAAAGATAAACGCAAATAGGAAATAATAAGCTAAAGGAATTTTTGAGAGACAAACGCAAAGCAAGCGCCGTATTAACAAGAAATGACATTCGTATCCTAAGAAACTCGAATAATGCATCTCCTGGCTTAAAATATCCAACATTTTGACCTAAATAAAGGATGTTGAGCTAGAAAATTGATTCAAGCAACCTTTAGCAATCTGGGGCATCATTTATCTCGAAAAGATGAATGAGATGATGAAAAAATCATGTAATTCGGAACTTCTTACGCAAAGTTATAGTATTTCAAAGCCCGTCATATGATTCATTGTTGTAGTCGTCTAAATATGTGAAAACAAAAACAAAAAGCGGAAAAGGGGTGCAACACGAGAGATAAACGCAATTAGGATATAAAAAGAAAAAAGAATATCCGAGAGACAAACACAACGCAAGCGGCGTATGGAAAAGAAATGACATTTGTATCCTAAGAAACTCGAAAAGTGCATCTTTCGGCGCTAAGTATGCAACGTATCAACCTAAATAAAGGATTTTGAGCTCGAAAACGTGGTTGGGCTTCCTTCAGCATCCCGAGGCATTGTTTTTTGTCGAAACGATGAATGAGATTATGGAAAAATAATGTAATTCGGAGCTTTTGACGTAATGTTATGGTATTTCGAAGTCTGTCATACGATTGATTGTTGTAGTCGTCGAATCACGTGAAAACATAAGCAAAAGCGGAAAAGGGGTGAAACACGAGAGATAAACGCAAATAGGAACTAGGAAGCAAAAATAATATCCGGGAGACAAACGCAACGCAAACGGCGTATTGATAAGAAATGAAATTCGTATCCTAAGAAACTCGAAAGTGCATCTCCCGACGCTAAATATCAATGTATTGACCTGAATAAAACATTTTGAGCTCGAAAACATGGTCGGGCTGCCTTCAATCACTGTAGGCATCGGTTATCTCGAAAATATGAATGAGATGAAGAAAAAATCATGTAATTCGGAGCTTCTTACGGAAAGTTATGGTCTTTCAAACCCTGTCATACGATTCATTGTTTTAGTCGTCTAATCACGTTAAAACAAAAACAAAAAGCGGAAGAGGGGTGCAACACGAGAGATAAACACAAATAGGAAATAGGAAGCCAAAAGAATATCCTTGAGACAAACGCAACGCAAGCGGCTCATTGAAAAGAAATGACATTCATATCCTAAGAAACTCGAAAAGTGGATCACCCGGCTCTAAATATCCAACGTATCGACCTAAATGAAGGATTTTGAGCTCGAAAATGGGGTTGGGCTGCATTCAGAAATCCGGGGAATCGTTTATCTCGAAAAGATGAATAAGATGATGAAAAAAATATGTCATTCGGAGCTTCTGACGCAAAGTTATGGTATTTCAAAGTTCGTAATACGATTCGTTGTTGTAGTCATTTAATCACATGATATCAAAAACAAAAAACGAAAAAGGTTTGCAACAAGAGAGATAAGCGCAAATAGGAAATAGAAAGCAAAAAGAATATCCTTGAGATAAACGTAACGCAAGCGGCGTATTGACAAGAAATGACATTCGTATCCTAAGAAACTCGAAAAGGGCATCTCTCGGCTCTAAATGTCCAACGTGTTGACCTAAATAAATGATCTTGAGCTCGAAATGGGGTCGGGCTGCCTTCAGCATCCCGGGGTATTGTGTAACTCAAAAAGATGAATGAGATGGTGAAAAAATCATGTAATTGGGAGTTTCTTACGCAAAGATATGGTATTTCAAAGCCCGTCATACGATTCATTGTTGTAGTCATCTAATCACATGAAAACAAAAACAAAAAGCGGAAAAGGGGTGTAACATGATCGATAAATGCAAATAGGAAAAAGGAAGCAAAAATAATATCTGAGAGACAAAAGCAACGCAAGCGGCATATTGAAATGAAATGACATTCGTATCCTAAGAAACTCGAAAAGTGCATCTCCCGACGCTCAATATGCAACGTATCGACCTAAATAAAGGATTTTGAGCTCGAAAACAGGGTCGGGTGCCTTCAGTAACCCGGGGCATCATTTATCTCGAAAATATGAATGAGATGATAAAAAATCATGTAATTCGGAGCTTCTTATGCAAATATATGGTATTTCAAAGCCCGTCATACGATTCATTATGGTAGTCGTCTAATCACATGAAAACAACAACAAAAAAGCGGAAAAGGAATGCAACATGAGAGATAAACACAAATAGGAAATAGGAAGCAAAAGGAATATCCGAGAGGCAAACGCAATGCAAGCGGCGAATCGACCAGAAATGACATTTGTATCCTAAGAAACTCGAATAGTGCATCTCCCGGCTCTAAATATCCAACGTTTCAACCTAAATAAAGATTTTGAGCTCGGAAACGCTGTTGGGCTTCCTTCAGCAGCCCTCGCCATCGTTTATCTCGAAAAGATGAATAACATGATAAAAAAATAATGTAATTAAGAGCTTCTAACGCAAAGTTTTGTATTTCAAAGCCCGTCATACAATTCATTGTTGTAGTCGTTCAATCATGTGAAAACAAAAACAAAAAGCGGAAAAGTGGTTTAACACGAGAGATAAATGCAAATAGGAATAGGAAGCAAAAAGAATATCATTGAGACAAATGCAATGCAGGCTGCGTATCAACAAGAAATGACATTCGTATCCTAAGAAACTCGAAAAGTGCCTCTCCCGGTCTAAATATCCAATGTATCGAACTAAATAAAGGATTTTGAGCTAAAAAATGGGGTCGGCTGCGTTCAGCAACCCGGAGCATCGTTTATCTCGAAAAGATGAATGAGATGATAAAAGAAATCATGTAATTTGGAGCTTCTTATGCTAAGATATGGTATTTCAAAGCCCGTCATACGAGTCATTGTTGTAGTCGTCTAATCAAGTGAAAACAACAAAAAAAAGGAAAAGGGGTGCAACACAAGAGATAAATGCAAATAGAAAATAGGAAGCAAAAAGAATATCCTTGAGACAAACGCAACGCAAGCAACATATTGACAAGAAATGACATTCGTATCCTAAGATACTCGAAAAGTGCATCTCCCAGCTCTAAGTATCCAACGTATCAACCTAAATAAAATATTTTGAGCTCGAAAACAAGGTCGGGCTTCCTTCAGCAACCTGGGTATCATTTATCTCTAAAAGATGAATTAGATGACTAAAAAATCATGTAGTTCGGAGCTTCTTACGCAAAATTATGGTATTTCAAAGCCCTTCATATGATTCATTGTTGTAGTCGTCTAATCACGTGAAAAAAAAACAAAAAGCGGAAAAGGGGTGCAATATCGAGAGATAAACGCAAATAGGAAATAGGAAACAAAGAGAATATCCTTGAGACAAACGCAACGCAAGCGGAGTATTTACAAGAAATGACACTCGTATCCTAAGCAACTCGAAAAGGGCATCTTCCAGCTCTAAATATCAAACGTATCGACCTAAATAAAGGATTTTGAGCTCGAAAACAGGTTCGGGCTTCCTTCAGCAACCCAGGGCAACGTTTATCTCAAAAAGATGAATGAGATGATGAAAATATCATGTAATTCGGAGCTACTTACGCAAAGTTATGGTATTTCAAAGACCGTTATACGATTCATTGTTGTAGTCGTCTAATCACGTTAAAAGAAAAAAGCAGAAAAGAGGTGCAACACGAGAGATAAACACAAATAGAAAATAGGAATCTAAAAGAATATCCTTGAGACAAACGCAACGCAAGCGGCATATTGACAAGAAATGACATTCGTATCCTATGAAACTCGAAAAGGGCATCTTCAGGCTCTAAGAATCCAACGTATCGACTTGAATAAAGGATCTTGACCTCGAAGACGGGGTTGGGCTGCCTTCAGCAACCCGGGGCATTGTTTATCTCAAAAAGATGAATGAGATGATGAAAAAATCATGTAATTCGGAGCTTTTGACGCAAAGATATGGTATTTCAAATCCCGTCATACGATTCATTGTTGTAGTCATCTAAACACGTGAATTCAAAAACAAAAAGCGGAAAAGGGGTGCAACATCGAGAGATAAAAGCAAGCAGGAAATAGTAAGCCAAATGAATATCCGAAAGACAAACGCAACGCAAGGGGCGTATTTACAAGAAATGACATTCATATCCGAAGATACTTGAAAAGTGTATTTCCTGGCTCTAAATGTCCAACATATCGATCTAAATAAAGGATTTTAAGCTTGAAAACGGGGCCAGACTGCATAGCAACCCAGGGGCATCGTTTCCCTCCAAAAGATGAATGAGATGATGAATAAATCATGTAATTCGGAGCATCTCACGCAAAGATATGGTACTTCAAAGCCTGTCATATGATTCATTGTTGTAATCGTCTAATCACGTGACAACAAAAACAAAAACAGAAAAGGGGTGCAACACGAGAGATAAGCACAAATAGGAAATAGGAAGCAAAAAGAATATCCTTGAGAAAAACGCAACACAATCTGCGTATTGACAAGACATGACATTCTTATCCTATGAAACTCGAAAAGTACACTTCATGGCTCTAAATATCCAACGTATCGACCTAAATAAGGGATTTTGAGCTCGAAAACGGGGTCGGGCTGCCTGCAGCAACCGAAGACATCGTTTATCCTGAAAAGATGAATGAGATGATGAAAAAATAATGTAATTCGGAGAATCTTACGCAAAGATATGGTATTTCAAAGACCGTCATATGATTCATTGTAGTAGTCGTCTAATCACGTGAAACCAAAAACAAAAAGCGAAAAAGGGGCGCAACACGAGAAATAAATGCAAATAGGAAATAGGAAACAAAAGGAATACCCTTGAGACAAACACAACGCAAGCGACATATTGACAAGAAATGACATTCGTATCCTAAGAAACTCGAAAAGTGCATCTCCCGGCTCTAAATATCCAACGTATCGACCTAAATAAAGGATTTTGAACTCAAAAGTGGGGTCGGGCTACCTTCAGCAACCCGGGACATCGTTTATCTCGAAAAGATGAATGAGATGATGAAAAAATCATGTAATTCAGAGCTTCTAACGCAAAGATATGGTATTTCATAGCCCGTCATACGATTCATTGTAGTAGTCGTCTAATCACATGAAAACAAAAATAAAAAGCGGAAAAAGGGTACAAGCCGAGAGATAAATGCGAACAGGAAATAGGAAGCAAAAGGAATATCCGAGACACAAACGCAGAGCAAGCGGCGTATTGACAAGAAATTACATTAGTATCCTAGGAAACTCGAAAAGTGCATCTCCCGCTATAAATATCCAATGTATCGACCTAATTAAAGGATTTTGAACTTGAAAACGGTTTCAGGCTACCTTTAGCAACCTAGGGCATCGTTTATCTCAAAGAGATGAATGAGATTATGAAAAAATCATGTAATTCAGAGCTTCTCACGCAAAGTTATAGTATTTCAAAGCCCGTCATACGATTCATTGTTGTAGTCGTCTAATCACGTGAAAACAAAAACAGAAGCGGAAAAGGGATGCAACACGAGGGATAAACACAAATAGGAAAAAGGAAGCAAAAAGAATATCGTTGAGACAAACGCAATGCAAGCGGCGTATGGACTAGAAATGACATTCGTATCCTAAGAAACTCGAAAAGTGCATCTCCCGGTGCTAAATATGAAATCTATCTCCTAAATAAAGGATTTTGAGCTTGAAAATGGGTGGGGCTTCCTTCAGCAACCCGGGGCATCGTTTATCTTGAAAAGATGAATGATATGATGAAAAATAATGTAATTCGGAGCATCTTACGCAAAGATATGGTATTTCAAAGCACATCATACGATTCGTTGTTTAAGTCGTCTAATCACGCGAAAACAAAGACAAAAGGCGGAAAAGGGTTGCAACACGAGAAATAAACGCAAATAGGAAATAGTTAGCAAAAGGAATACCCTTGAGACACATCCAACGCAAGCGGCGTATTGACAAGAAATGACATTCAAATCCTAAGAATCTCGAAAAGTGCATCTCCCGGCTCTAAATATCCAACGTATCGACCTAAATAAAAAACTTTGAACTCGAAAACGGGGTCGGGCTATCTTCAACAACCCGAGGCATCGTTTATCTCAAAAAGATGAATGAGATGATGAAAACTTCATGTAATTCGGAGCTTCTTACGCAAAGATATGTTATTTTAAAGCCAAACATCGGATTCATTGTTGTGGTCATCTAATCACGTGAAAAATCATGTAATTAATAAGAAATGACATTCATATCCTAAGAAACTCGAAAAGTGCATCTCCCGACGTATCGACCTTATTAAAAGATTTTGAGCCCGAAAACGGGATCGGGGTGCATTCAACAACCCGGGGCATCGTTCATCTCCAAAAGATGAATGAGATGATGAAACAATCATGTAATTCGGAGTTTCGTATGCAAAGATATGTTATTTTAAAGCCAGTCATAGGTTTCATTGTTGTAGTCGTCTAATCACGTGAACACAAAAACAAAACACAGAAAAGGAATGCAACACGAGATATAAACGCAAATAGGAAATAGGAATAAAAAAGAATATCCTTGAGACAAACGCAACGCAAGCGGCGTATTGACAAAAAATGACATTCATATCCTAAGAAACTCGAAGAGTGCATCTTATGCAAAGATATGGTATTTCAAAGCTCATCATACGATTCATTGTTGTAGTTATCTAGTCACGTGAAAACAAAAAGAAAAAGCGGAAAAGGGGTGCAACACGAGACATAAACGCAAATAGGAATTAGGTAGCAAAAAGATTATCCGAGAGACAAACGAAAGCAAGCAGCGTATTAACAAGAAATGACATTCGTATCCTAAGAAGCTCGAAAAGTGCATCTCCTGACCCTAAATATCCAACGTATCGACCTAAATAAAAGATTTTGAGCTCAAAAAAGGGGTCGGGCTGCCTTCTGCAACTAGGACATCGTTTATCTCGAAATGATGAATGAGATGATGAAAAAATCATGTAAATTGGAGCTTCTTACGCAAAGATATGGTATTTCAAAGCCCGTCGTACGATTCATTGTTGTAGTCGTCTAATCACGTGAAAACAAACACAAAAAGTAGAAAAGGAATGCAACATGACAGATAAACGCAAATAGGAAATAGGAAGCGAAAGGAATATCCGAGAGACAAATGCAACGCAAGCGGCGTATTGTCAAGAAATTACATTTGTATCCTAAGAAACTCGAAAAGCGCATCTCCAGGCTCCAAATATCAACCGTACCAACCTAAATAAAAGATTTTTAGCTTGAAAAAGGGGTCAGAATGCCTTCAGCAACCTTGGGCATCGTTTATCTTGAAAAGATGAATGAGATGATGAAAAAATAATATAATTCGGAGAATCTTACGCAAAGATATGGTATTTCAAAGCCCGTCATACGATTCATTGTTGTAGTCGTCTAATCACGTGAAAACGAAAACAAAAAACGGAAAAGGGGTGCAACAAGAGAGATAAACGCAAATAGGAAATAGGAAGCAAAAGTAATATCCGAGAGACAAACGATACGCAAGCGGTGTATTGGCAAGGATTGACCTTTGAAAAGAATAAAATAATCAATTTTAGATTTTGTTCTTAATTTTATATATTCTATACTAAAGCTCGAACTTAAACCTGACATATATAGTTTGAGCTCAAAAATGGGGTCGGGCTGCCTTCAGCACCCGGGGCATCTTTATTCTCAAATGATCAATGAGATGATGAAAAATTTATGTAATTCGGAGCTTCTTACGCAAAGTTATGGTATTTCAAAGCCCATCATACGATTCATTGTTGTAGTCGTCTAGTCTCGTGAATACAAAAAAAAACGGAAAAAGGGGTGCAACACGAGAGATAAATGCAAATAGGAAATAGGAAGCAAATAGAATATCCTTGAGACAAACGCAACACAAGCGGCGTATTGACAAGAAATGACATTCATATCGTAAGAAACTCTAAAAGTGCATCTCTCGGCTCTAAATATCCAACGTATCGACTTGAATAAAGGATTTTGAGCTCGAAAATGGGCTCAGGCTGCCTTCAACAAGCTTGGGCATCGTTAATCTCCAAAAGATGAATGAGATGATGAAAAATCAAATAATTTGGAGCTTCTTACACAAACATATGGTATTTCAAAGCTCGTCATACGATTCATTGTTATAGTCATCTAATCACGTGAAAACGAAAACAAAAAGCGGAAAAAGAATGCAACACGAGAGATAAACGCAAATAGCAAATAGGAAGCAGACGGAATATCTGAGTGAAAAATGCTACACAAGCTGCTTATTGAGAAGAAATGATATTTGTATCCTAAGAAACACGAAAAGTGCATCTCCCGGCTCTAAACATCTCACGTTTCGACCTAAATAAAGTATTTGAGCTCGAAAATTGGGTCGGGCTGCCTTCAGCACCCCGGGGAATCTTTATCTCAAATAATGAATGAGATGATGAAAAATTCATGTAATTCAGAGCTTGTTACGCAGAGATATGGTATTTCAAAGTCCGTCATAAGATTCATTGTTGTAGTCGTCTAATCACGTGAAAACAAAAACAAAAAGCGGAAAAGGGGTGCAACACAAGAGATAAACGCAAATAGAAAATTGGAAGCAAAACGGATATCCTTGATAAAAACGCAACGCAAGCGGCGTATTGACAAGAAATGACATTCGTATCCTAAGAAACTCGAAAAGTGCATCTCCCGGCTCTAAATATCCAACGTATCGACCTAAATGTAGGATTTTCAGCTCGAAAATGGGGTTGGGCTGCCTTCAGCAACCCGAGGCATCGTTTATCTTTAAAAGATGAATGAGATGATGAAAAAATCATGTAATTGGAGCTTTTTACGCAAATCTATAGTATTTCAAAGCCCGTCATACAATTCATTGTTGTAGTCGTCTAATCACGTAAAAACAAAAACAAAAAGCGGAAAAGGAATGCAATTCGAGAGATAAACGCAAATAGGAAATAGGAAGCAAAAGGAATATCCAAGAGACACGCAACGCAAGCGGCATATTAATAAGAAATGACATTTGTATTGATCATCTCGTTTTTATACGTATTTCTCGCATGATTTAAGAGATGTTTATGATATATATACGATTATTGCGTATGATTTTGTATTCGTTTTACTCGTTTTTGTGTTTTCGTGTCCTTACAGGTTGTAATGCAAATTCAGTTTATTTTGGAGCTAAAACACGTACACGAAACAAAGTACTAACATCGAGGATTATCACGGAACAAACGGGACGAGAATCAGCGAGGAATAGCATTAGCCCCTCCGTGGCACTCCCTAGCCCGCGCAGGGCCTTTAGTTCGGCATTTGGTCCAGCAGAATGAGCACGGGACGGGCAAGCCATCAGCACGCATGGGCTCCACCATGAACACCAGCCCGCGCGGGGAGGCCTTGTTTTCATCGCGCACAGCACGCTGCGCCCAGGGCACACACTCAGCCCGCGCGGGTCGCGTCCGTCACCTACAAAAACCAGCAAAGGATATTAATCTAAACATGAAAAGGAACTTGTTGATGACTTATAAAAAAAGGAAAACGACGTTAGAGAAGAGGAATAAGAGATATTTTGCTGGAGAAAGGAATGGAAACGTTGCCCAACTTAATCAAGAATGGAAAACACATGAAAAGGCAAAACGGTGGCTGCTGCGACAAAAGGAAAAGAAGTGAACGGCCAAAAGGAGAAACCAGGAGAAAAGGAAAGAAAAGAAGAAGGAAAAGGAAGAAGAGGAGCTAAGGGTCGAAGGAGATGGAGTTGGAGAGTTAGTTTGGAGAATTCATCGAAGAGAGAGAATAGAGAGAGAGAATCGAAGAAGAAGGAGACTTTTGCGAAGGAGACATTGAAGGGGCATTGGAGATCAATTCAGGACTTCGGCTTCGTTTGGTGTTTATGTTCCTTAGACTTTTTATTTCGATTATGTTGTTTGCTTTTGAACGCATGAGCGAGTAGTTGTTTTGTTCTAGGAGAAGGGATTAGCCCATGGCTATCGCGAAACCACCTTGATTTATCTTTGAATGCAATTTCCCCTTTTCGTTTATCTATTCGTTGTCTGAGAGCTTGAATGACTTGTGCTTACGAAGGCCAAGTAGATGCATGTGTTAGGGATTAGGAGAAGGACCGAAAGGAGAATTCTAGTCCTAGAAGATCAGGTTTAGAACAACCGAGGTTAGGCCACGAAAGTAGGGTAGCAGCGGTTTAGGGTAAAACGGATGAATCGCAGATCTTATGGGTTTAGCTTAAGATGCCAGCCACGAAAGTAGGGGATAGCTTGACTAGATCACGTGTCTATGCCTTGAGAGAGCGTCGATATCATATTAGGATCGTCTGCCTTAGATAACTTGATCGGGATTGCATGATTAGATAGGTTGATTGTTGGTTTCTGTAGTCTTGTGGCGAAGCCGGATTCCTAGAACGTTTGTCTCACTGTTTAGGACTCGTTAGTTTATTTGTTTTTAGTATTTCGATCTTACACCAATATTCGTTCGTTAGCAAGTTTGATTCGTAGTTTGAGTTTAGGTTGTGTTGCGTAGTCCCTATGGAATCGACACCTAAAGTACTACACACGTGCCGTGCACTTGCGGGTAGTTTAGGTTAAATTTGTTTAACTTTGATCCGCATCAAGTTTTAGATCCCCCAGACTTGAATGTTTTCTTGTCCCTAAGATAAAACGTAAACGTGGAACACGTGGGGTATACAAAATCCGAGAATTCCCCTTTCTCCTAGAAATACCGCTAAAGCGAACCTAACCGATCAACTAGCAAGTCGAGAGCAAATTCGGCCTAATTAAATTTTCAGTCTTCATCCTGGGTTCACCAAGGCTACCCACGAGAAAATAAATCGAAGGCAAACTAAACAAGCCACCGTAACTCTCTCCACCAAACAAGACTTCAGACAAATTCTAAATTTAGAACAATCGAGGATACTTGTTTCTTTCCGAGCTTCTTTCTTTCTTTTTTTTCTTTTCTTTTGTTTTTTTGCATACACACTAGGCATTTGGGACATAGGATTTGAAGGGATCCAGCATCTACTTAGACCCAGACTACAGGTGACGGTATACTCATGCATCTCGTTAAAGAGTGGAGCGGAGTAGGCGACATTTTATTGTGCCATGCCCTTAGGACGTAGAAAGATGGGATTTTATTGTGCCATGCCCTTGACGTCATGGAAAAACTTCTTTCTCGCATTGTAATTCAGCCCTTCCCGTAATACTTGACAAGCTAAGTAGTTCACAAAGTCAGCATACCATGAAATGGAAGTGCAAGTCAAGGACATTACCGCATCATCTCGGAGATAGTCGTCGATAGGAGTGCACTCAGGGATTTCAAGACGTGAAAGATGATCAGCTACCCCATTCTCGGTTCCTTTGCTATCCCGTATTTCAAGATCAAACTCTGGCAGCAGTAGGATCCATCTAATGAGCCTCAACTTTGCGTTTTTCTTGGTTAGTAGGTAACGTAAGGCAGCATGATTCGTGTAAACTATTACCTTGAAGCCCACTAGGTATGAGCGGAACTTTTCAATAATTTCATGACCACTTCCATAATTTCACCATTTACATCGGAGAAGATACAGGTCATGCACTGCTGAAAAGTAGCAGGTGGATTACACAAACCAAAGGGCATCCAACGATAGGCGAATGTACCGAAAGGGCATGTGAACATCGTCTTTTCTTGATCATTTGGATGGATTGGTATTCGAAAGAAACCTGAATAACCATCAAGAAAACAAAAATAGGAGTGAAGAGCTAAACGTTCCAGCATTTGATCAATGAAAGCTAAAAGGAAGTGATCTTTCCGAGTGTTGGCGTTCAGCTTGCGGTAGTCGATGCACATGCGCCATCCCGTGACCGTTCTTGTCGGAATCAGTTCGTTGTTCGCGTTTGGGACGGCGGTGATGCCTCCTTTCTTCGGAATACCTGTATAGGACTCACCCACGCACTATCCGATATAGGATATTGATAACGTCAATTTTGTTCTAGTATTTTCATCTATTTTCATAGTTAGTTTCTTCATTCATTTGATTTTACCAAGCATTAAGCATCATGATCATCCTGTTTTCAGTCATTTTGGAGCTAAAGGACGTGCAGCAGACAAAGTACAAACATCAAGGATCACCACGGGACAAACGGGACAAGAATCGGCAAGGAATAGCCACTACCCACGCGGGTAATTCCCTAGCCCGAGCAGGCATTTGTTACGGCAATTTTGTCCAGCAAATTGTGCACGAGTCGAGCAAGAAATACCACGCCCGGGGCCTCAGCCCGAGCGGGCAGTAGCTCAGCCCGAGCGGGCAGCACCTCAGCCCGAGCGGGCTGCCTCTTTTCCATCGCGTTCTTGTGCGATCTTCTGCATCGTACCGGTCACTTACACTTACCCTGCCCGCACGGGTCGCGTCCGTCACCTGCAACTCCAAATAAGTTAATTTAACTTAAAACAAATGGGAGTTTGTTGGGGACTTATACAATAAGGAAACGCCTTTAGAGAAGAGGAATAAGTGACATTTCGCTGGAGGAAGTAATGGAAATGTGGCCAACTTAATCAAGTAATGGAAAAATCAAGAAAAGGCGAGAAAAGGGGGTGGCTGCTGTAACGCACGAGGGGAGAGCTTGAGGGACGGATTGAGTAGAGAAAATTAGAGAGAAAACAGAGCACACAAAGAGAGAGTAGAGAGAGAGCAGAACGCGTACAAGGGCAAGGACGGGGCGAGACAAAGGCGGAGCGCGGAGGAGCTGTTGAAGACGTCGGTAGTAGAATAGGGAGGGATCTCATTCTTTATCGATGTTTAATATAGTTGTCTTTTGTGTTTCGTTTTCTAAGTTCATGTCCGAGTAGGTCCACAGCCATGGGTTAGAGAGCTTTGCGGATATGTAATGAAGTTTTGTTCTTAATGCTTGGTTATAATAATTGTTCATTTCGGATTGATTGGTTGTTCATAATGCTTTTGTTCTTGTTGGCCACTTGAATGAATGTTTATAAAAATTTAATTGCATTGGGAGATGAATTGGATTTTGGAACGTAGCCATGATATGAAGTCTCAATTGATTTAGAACCTTGGTCGGTCGGTTGATTGAACTTAGGAATTAGGATAGTGATCTTAATGCATCTAGTAGGTGAGATTACACAATTGGGAGATTGGTAGTACGCATGCTAGATAATGGGTTTAGGCATCGGGAGAGTCATTCCCTAGAAAAGAGCTTGAATTCCCCAAATACGTAATGATATCCATAACCATGATCTTGTTAGAACTTCATTGCATCATCGTGCATCACTCGAAACCTGTGGTGTTTAGTCTATTGAGTTTATCCCGTTAATTAGTGTAGTTTAGTTTCATTCGCATCCCATCACTCATCGATTTCACAGGTCTTATTCATTAGTTTACTAGCTTTAGAGTTGCATCGATTCCTCGTGTTCGACCCTGGTACTATACGATCGGTATTCTTGCGGAAGCGTTAGTCTAGGTAAATTACTACTTGAGATTAACCACATCAAGTTTTTGGCGCCTTTACTGGGGAATTGATTTAGGCTTTAGAGTTAGGATACTTTTGAATTAGAAAATAGTCCTTTCCGAAATCTTATTCGTTTTCGTGTTTTTGTTTTATTTTATTTTATTCTTTTAGTTAATTTTTCTTTTACCTTTCGGAGCTTAATCGAATTTCGTGTTCTTTATTTTGCGAGGTAACATGAATGAGGTACATCCTTTGTATGCCGGTATATCTGAATTAAAAGATCAACTTTCCGGAATTTATCATATGTTGTCGAACTCACACCGTCCGCACTACTCGGACCAATCATGGGAACAAGATGTTTGGGGGTATGAAGAAGTGAACTACGAGAGTTACAATCAGCCTTTCGGGAACATATACAATCACGAATGGAGCGATAACCCAAACTTCTCGTATAGAAACTTCGGTGGTGTGTTGAATGCGCAACATCTATGGGGAAATTTCCAGCCGCAAGCGATAAAACGCAACCAAATCTTTCAGCCATGGGCGCAACCCCAAACTCTGAATTATCAATCATATGCACCCTCATGTGCGCAACAAGAAGCCAACGTGGATATTATGTCCACGCTCACTCAACTTTTACAAGGGGAGAAAGATCAAGACGCCGAATTTGGAGAGATGCGAACGAGTTATGGAGACGTAAAGAAGGAGGCTATGGAACTCGAAACGCACCTAAAGAGCTTAGACAATCAAATTGCACAACTCGCTGCAAATTCTTCCAAACCACAAGGAGTTCTATCGGGAAGTTCAGAAACAAAACCTCATGAGCATGTCAACAAAATTTGCCTAAGGAATTGTAAGACGGTGGATCAGCCGACTTCGATGTCTGAAAGGGGTGAAGCATCTACCACAGTAGCGGAAACGACTGTCAACAAGCTTAAGGAGAAGCTCGAGGAGGAAGAGGAGCCAACATTTGTAAAACCAGCACCGAGGCCTCCTCCTTTGTCGTTTCCACAACGTCAACGCATGAAAACGATGTATCAGCCAACTCCATCGATATTTGAAAAAGGGGAAGAATCTAACAGAACAACGGATAAGGCTATGGACATTAATGAACATAAGAAGAAATCCGAGGAAGAAGTAGAGTTCAACTTATTTGACACACTTGAACAGCCGTGCGTTATCGACTTCGTGTTTCTCGACGGCGTCTTTGTGAATTTAGCCAAAGAAGTTTGTGAGGAAGTTCGGAATACGGATTCTCTGGATATGAATCTCATAGCAGCTGGAGAAGGATTATACAAGGTACCAAACGAGCTGCTTGACAACAAAAAGAAGAAGGAACCCCCCGACCGGGACTTCCGCACAACCCGAGCTAAATGTGATGCAAATCAGTACATAAACATCCTCGAGAAGTCGAGAAGTGATAACGTCAATTTTGTTCTAGTATATTCATCTATTTTCATAGTTAGTTTCATCATTAATTTGATTTTATCAAGCATTAAGCATCATGATCATCCCGTTTTCAGTCATTTTGGAGCTAAAGGACGTGCACGAGACAAAGTTAAAACATCGAGGATCATCACGGGACAAACGGGACGAGAATCGGCAAGGAATAGCCACTACCCGAGCGGGTAATTCCCTAGCCTGAGCGGGCATTTGTTACGGCAATTTTGTCCAGCGAATTGTGCATGAGTCGGGCAAGAAATACCACGCTCGGGGCCTCAGCCCGAGTGGGCTCTTTTCCATCGCGTTCTTGTGTGATCTTCCGCGCCGTACCCGAGCGGGTCACTTTCCCCGCCTGCGTGGGTCACGTCCGTCACCTGCAACTCTAAATAATTTAATTTGACTTAAAACAAATGGGAGTTTGTTGGGGACTTATAAAATAAGGAAAACGCCTTTAGATAAGAGGAATAAGTGGTATTTCGCTGGAGAAAGTAATGGAAACGTTGCCAACTTAATCAAGAATGGAAAACTCAAGAAAAGGAAGAAAAGAGGTGTGGCTGCTGTAACGAACGAGGGGAGAGCTTCAAAAACAACGCATACCCCCAGCTACATCAACTCGGGACAGCAAGCACGCATCAGGTGCACACGTTCCTATTTATAGTATTTTTCCCCGATTTTTTTCCTTGTTAGTCCTTCTCTTAGGTATTGAACACCGGGACGGTGTTCCATTCAAGTCGGGGGGGGGGTTTGGGTTTTAAACCCGGGGAGGGGTTTCCTTTCAAGGCGGGGGGGGGGGGGATATTTCGAATGTGATGATTGTGATTAGGATCTAGATGTTGAGTTCTTCGTTTTGTTTTTTTAAGGATTAGAGAGACGGATATCTAGTATGAAAAAAATTCGAACTTTAGTCACCTTGTGCAACTTTGTCGAATAGGGAACAAAAGTCTAGTTTTGCTGAAACAAACCTTTAGATATCGAGTTGTTAGTGGTCATGCATGAATCTATAGCCTATAGTTTTATTTCTTCCCTTAGGCTTCAATCCCAAGCACTTATATCTCCGAGCGTACCTTTCATTCCTTGTTTTCATTCGATCATTATTTTTCCCCAAGTTTTTGCGTGTTAGTCCTTCTCTTAGGTATTGAACACTGGAACGGTGTTCCGTTCAAGTCGGGGGGGGGGTATTCCGAATGTGATGATTGTGATTAGGATCTAGATGTTGAGTTCTTCGTTTTATTTTTTTTAGGATTAGACGGATAGATATCTAGTACGAAAAAAATTTCGAACTTTAGTCACCTTGTGCAACTTTGTCCAATAAGGAACAAATGTCTATGTTTGCTAAAACAGACCTTTACATATCGAGTTGTTAGTGTTCGTGCATGAATCCATAGCCTATTGTTGTATTCCTTCCCTTAGGCTTCAATCCCAAGCACTTATATCTCCGAGCGTACCTTTCATTCTTTATTTTGTTTCGATCAGTATATTTCCACGCACTTACACTCCGCTGTCAATAAACTAAGTTCTTTAACTTTTTCAGCCCTACATTGACATGAGTGCATCAATATTGATAGTTCAGGTCTAAGTGGTGGGTCGAGGCGATTTTTCTACGTCCTAAGGGTTAGAGTCGATGCGTATTCACATCGATGCGTATTCACACTAGTTAATCAAAAAGAAAAAAAAAAAGAAAATAAGAAAAAATCAGCAAAAACGCAACCTCTTCACTCCGCTAAGTTTACAAGACCTTATGAGTGGGCCAATTGGCAACCTGGGTTTAAGTAGAAGGATCCTCTTCAACTCCGACGTTCTAGAAACCGAGTGCGAATTTTCAAAAAAAAAAGTGTGGAAACCGAAAAAAAGAGAAGAAGAAAAAGAGAACTGAAAAAGAAGATAAATAGTTGTCTTAAGAATGGTATCGAACTGTTTGTGCATTAGAATAGGTATAGAGATTGTTTGGATGTTGTCTAGGGGTTAGTAAAATGAAATGAGGACATGTGTAGGATTGCACGGTTAGTGCCTTTCGGTAGATAGGGGTCTAAATTCGGTGCGCTTAGATCTATGTTCGTGTGACGCATTGTTGCGTAGGGTGGCTGACTTTTTGAGTTGATTGTGCTAGTTTCCGGTTATTGTCTAACTCCTCTCCTTCTTCTTTCTAGTCTTGCTAGAGGACGAGCAAAGGTTCAAGTCTGGGCAAGTTTGTTAACGTCAAATTTGTTCTAGTATTTTCATCTATTTTCATAGTTAGTTTCATCATTCATTTGATTTTATCATGCATTAAGCATCATGGTCATCCCGTTTTCAGTAATTTTGGAGCTAAAGGACGTGCACGAGACAAAGTACAAAGATCAAGGATCATCACGGGACAAATGGGACTGGTATCTGAAAGGAATAGCCACTACCCGAGCGGGTAATTCCCTAGCCTGAGCGAGCATTTGTTATGGCGATTTTGTCCAGCGAATTGTGCACGAGTCGGGCAAGAAATACCATGCTCGGGGCCTCAGCCTAAGCTGGTAGCAAGTCAGCCCGAGCGGGCAGCAACTCAGCCCGAGCGGGCAGCAACTCAGCCCGAGCGGACTGCCTCTTTTTTATCGCGTTCTTGTGCGATCTTCCGCGCCATACAGGAATGAGTCACTTACCCTGCCCTCGCGGGTCGCCTCCGTCACCTACAACTCCAAATAAGTTAATTTGATTTAAAACAAATGGGTTTTTTTAGGGACTTATACAATAAGCAAAACGCCTTTAGAGAAGACTAATAAGTGATATTTCGCTGGAGAAAGTAATGGAAACATTGCGAACATAATCAATAATGGAATACTCAAGAAAAGGAAGAAAAGAGGTGTGGCCGCTGTAACGAACGAGGGGAGAGCTTCAGAAACGAATTAAGACAGAAACAAGGAGAGACAACAGAGCACACAGAGAGAGAGAGAAGGAGAGTAGAACGCACACACAAGGGCAAGGAGGAAGCGACGAAGCCGAAGCGCGGAGGAGCTGTTGAAGACGTCAGTAATAGAATAGGGAGGAATCTCATTCGTTATCAATGTTGAATATAGTTATCTTTTGTGTTTCATTTTCTAAGTTCATGTCCGAGTAGGTCCATAGCCATAGGTTAGAGACCTTGGCCGATATGTAACGAAGTCTTGTTCTTAATGCTTTTGCTCTTGAACGCCACTTGAATGAATGATTTTGGTACTTGATCGTTTTCAGATTGATTGGTTGTTTTTAATGCTTTCGTTCTTGTACGCCACTTGAATGAATGATCATAGAAGTTTAATGAATCTACGTCAAGGGATTAGACTTTGGAACTTAGCCATGATTTAGGATTTAATCGGTTTAGAATCTATGCCAGGTCAATCGATTGAATCTAGGGATTAGGATAGCAGACTTAATGCGTCTAGTGGGTGAGATAACACAATTGGGAGATTGGTAGTACGCAAACTAGGTAGTGGACAATCTACGTTAGTCAGTTCTATATTAGAGCTTGAATTCCCTGTACTCGTGATAATATCTAAGACCATGATCTTGTTGGAACTTCGTTGCATCGTCGTGTATCTCTCGAAACCTGTGTTGCTTAGTTCATTGAGTTTAATCCAATAGTTACTTAGTTAGCTTATCCTTGTTCGCATTCTCATCACCTATTGATTTTACACGTCTTATTCATTAGTTTACTAGCTTTAGAGTTGCAGCAATTCCTTGTGTTCGACCCTGGTACTATACGATCCGTATTCTTGCCGAAGCGTTAGTCTAGGTAAATTATTACTTGAGATTAACCACATCAAGAAGCTACACCAAACGTCCAGCACACATTTGGAGCATTGACAAGGCAGCCAAGGTGAAGATGAAGCCTTCACCACAAAGGCTCACGCACCAAAAATCTCTGGAGACGCTGAAGAAAACAAGCGAAGAACGCCTAACCGGTTTCATGAAGTACACAACCGGACTTATGGACAGCTCGACCAAAATTTTTGGACAGCACGATCTAGCCCCCAACTTAGAGAACATCATGACAATTCTTAGGGAAGACATTACTGATCGTGCAAGGAACTCAACTGATCCACGTGCTACGCCCTATCGAGCACACTATGCACGCGAGACGCTACGCACACAACGACGTCGAGGATGTCCACCTAATGAGTAACATCGTGGTCAGGCTCATGACCTTAAACAAGCGCATCTCGGGAGGCAACCCGAGCCCCATATCCTTTCGTTATTTCGTTTTAGTTTTTTTAGAATTAGACTCTTATTGTTTTCACAAGCATTCTCCTTACCAACAACCCCGATGTATCGTACTGTCTCCTTTATATTGTGTGACTTTTGTTACAGGTTTTCCACTTTGAAATCATCCACAACATAAGGAAAGACGCGTACGCCCAGCTGCATCAACTCGGGATAGCAAGCACGCATCAGGTGCACACGTTCCTATTTATAGTATTTTTCCTTGAGTTTTTGCGTGTTAGTCCTTCTCTTAGGTATTTAACACCTGGACGGTGTTCCGTTCAAGTCTGGGGGGATGTTCTTCGAATGTCATGATTGTGATTAGGATTTAGATGTTGAGTTCTTCGTTTTGTTTTTTTAGGATTAGACGGACGAATATCTAGCACAAAAAATTTTGAACTTTAGTCACCTTGTGCAACATTGTCGAATCGGGAACAAAAGTCTAGGTTTGCTGAAACATACCTTTGGATATCGATTAGTTAGTGGTCATGCATGAATCCGTAGCCTATAGTTGTATTCCTTCCCTTAGGCTTCAATCCCAAGCACTTATATCTCCGAGCGTACCTTTAATTCCTTGTTTTGTTTCGATCATTATAGTTCCACCCACTTACACTCCAATGTCAATAGACTAAGTTCTTTAACTTTTTCAACCCTACATTGACATGCATGCATCAATATTGATGGTTCGGGTCTAACTGGTGGGTCGAGGCGGTTTTTCTACGTCCTAAAGGTTAGAGTCGATACGTATTCACACTAGTTAATCAAAAAGAAAAAAAGAAGAGAAAAAGAAAAAGATCAGCAAAAACGCACCCTCTTCACTCCGCTAAGGTTACGAGACCTTATGAGTGTGCCAATTGGCAACCTGGGTCTAAGTAGAAGGCTGTCCTCTTCAACTCCGACGTCCTAGAAACCGAGTGCGAATTTTCAAAAAAAAAAGTTGTGGAAACCGACAAAAAAGAGAAGAAGAAAAAGAGAACCGAAAAAAAAGATAAATAGTTGTCTTAAGAATGGTAGCGAACTGTTTGTGCATTAGAATTGGTATGGAGATTTTTTGGATGTTGTCTAAGATTTAGTGAAATGAACTCAGGACATGTGTAGGATTGCACGGTTAGTGGCTTTCGGTAGATAGGGGTCTAAATTCGGTGCGCTTAGATCTATGTTTGTGTTACGCGTTGTTGTGTAGGGTGGCTGACTTTTCGAGTTCATTGTGCTAGTTTCCGGTTGTTGTCTAACTCCTCTCCTACTTCTTTCTAGTCTTGCTCGAGGACGTCAATTTTGTTCTAGTATTTTCATCTATTTTCATAGTTAGATTCATCATTCATTTGATCTTACCGAGCATTAAACATCATGATCATCCCGTTTTCAGTCATTTTGGAGCTAAAGGACGTGCACGAGACAAAGTACAAAAATCGAGGATCATTACGGGTCAAACGAGACGAGAATCGATAAGGAATAGCCACTACCCACGCGGGTAATTCCCTAGCCCGAGCGGGCATTTGTTATGGCGATTTTGTCCAGCGAATTGTGCACGAGTCGGGCAAGAAATACCATGCCCAGGGCCTCAGCCCGAGCGGGCAGCACCTCAGCCCGAGCGGGCTTCCTCTTTTCCATCGCATTCTTGCGCGATCTTCTGCGCCGTACCCGAATGGGTCACTTACCCTGCCCCCGCGGGTCGCGTCCGTCACCTGCAACTCCAAATAAGTTAATTTGACTTAAAATAAATGGGAGTTTGTTGGGGACTTATACAATAAGGAAAACGCCTTTAGAGAAGAGGAATAAGTGATATTTCGCTGGATGAAGTAATGGAAACGTGACCAACTTAATCAAGTAATGGAAAACTCAAGAAAGGCAAGAAAAGGGGGGTGGCTGTTGTAACGAACGAGGGGAGAGCTTGAGGGACGGATTGAGTAGAGAAAATTAGAGAGAAAACAGAGCACACAAAGGGAGAGTAGAGAAAGAGAGAACAGAACGTGTACAAGGGCAAGGACGAGGTGACGGAGCCGAAGCGCAGAGGAGCTGTTGAAGACGTCACTAATAGAATAGGGAGGGATCTCATTCTTTATCCATGATGAATATAGTTATCTTTTGTGTTTCGCTTGCCGATATGTAATGAATTTTTGTTCTTAATGCTTGGTTATAATATTTGTTCGTTTCAGATTGATTGATTGTTCGTCATGCTTTTGTTCTTGTTGGCCACTTGAATATATGTTTATAAAAATCTAATTGCATTGGGAGATGAATTGGATTTTGGAACGTAGCCATGATATGAAGTCTCAATTGATTTAGAACCTTGGCCGGTCAGTTGATTGAACTTAGGAGTTAGGATAGCGATCTTAATGCATCTAGTAGGTGAGATTACACAATTGGGAGATTGGTAGTGCGCAGGCTAGATAGTGGGTTTAGGCATCAGGAGAGTCATTCCCTAGGAAAGAGCTTGAATTCCCCGAATACGTAACGATATCTATAACCATGATTTTGTTAGAACTTGTTGCATCATCGTGCATCTCTCGAAACCTGTGGTATTTAGTCTATTGATTTTATCCCGTTAATTAGTTTAGTTTAGTTTCATTCGCATCCCATCACTCATTGATTTCACACGTCTTATTCATTAGTTTACTAGCTTTAGAGTTGCATCAATTCCTCGTGTTCGACCCTGGTACTATATGATCTGTATTCTTGCGGAAGCGTTAGTCGAGGTAAATTATTACTTGAGATTAACCACGTTAGTCGAGGCAAGAAATTCGTACCTCAACCCTTGGGGTAAGGGCTTCAACTCCACTTTTGGGGCTTTGTCAACACTCCAGTCAGGTTTTGGACGCTTGGTTTGGCTATTAGGCATATCGGAAGTGGTTGAAATAGAGTTGTAAGCTGCTTGAGGCGCGCTGGAATCTGTCTGTCATGCGCAGAGGTTTGTGCACTGGTTTATGGCATTTTCTTGTCATGAATCCCTCACCATTCGATCTATACTTATGTGTTTATGAGTTGCGAAGTCTCCTTGACAAGGATTTTCCGAAATTCCATCTTTTTCTTCGGTTACAACCTGTTGTGCTCGGATCTCACAGAAATCTGCTCGGGATGCGTCTAGCTCGGTGTTCCGGATCTCTTTCATCTTTCCTTCGTCTAAAAGCTTTGTGTAATGTTTTACTTCGTTAGGGTCATTATATAGTCCCTCTCCAGCTGCTAAAAGAACCATCTCAAGAGAATCCATGTTCCCAAACTCTTCGATAACTTCCTCAGCTAGTTTCTCTAAAACATCTATGTAGAATACCGAGTCTACCACACATGGTTGTTTAAGTGTGTCGTTCAAATTAAACTCCACTTCTTCATCTCTAAACTTCAACGTGAGTCTACCTTCTGCACAATGTATGATAGTCTTAGCCGTATTAAGAAACGGCCTACTGAGGATGATTGGGATTTTCTTGTCCTCCTCCATATCCAATACGACGAAGTCAACCGGGACGAAGAACTTTAACACTTGCAAAGGCACGTCTTCCAGCATGCCCTCGGGTATTCTATTTGCATCGATCAGCCATGGTGAGCGCCATTCATGCAGATCGAAGATCCACCCTATCCCTAAGATCCAATTTTTCTTATAATGACAATGGTAGCACGCTTGCGCTTGCTCCGACATCGATTAGTGCATGGTTAATTTCATAATCTCCTATTTTACAAGGGATCACGAATATACCTGGATCGGGCATCTTCTTGGGTAGGTTTGGCTGAAGCATCGAGTTAGTCACCATGACGGTTTCCGTCTCCACATCTCACTTTTTTGCAAGTACGTCTTTGAGGAACTTGTCGTATGAAGGCATCTTCTTCAACGCTTCGTGGAATGGGATAGTGATGTGCATCTTCTTCAACATCTCAGCAAACTTTGCAAATTGAGCATCCTAGTTCTTTTTGCATTGACGTTGAGGGAATGGCAAAGGAGGAGGCCTCGGTTCGGGTTTGACGTATTTAGTCTCCTCTTCCTCCTCTTTGTGCTCTTCGACGTTGCTAACCTCTCTCGCTACTGTCCTAGATGATTCTCCCTTTTCAAACGTTGAATGAGTGGGCTGATCCAATGTCTTACCACTCCTTATGTGAATGGCGTTGATTTGCTCACAAGGATTTGCTTCCGGTCGTGCCGGTAAAACTCCTTGCGGTCGTGCTGCCCCTTGTGCAGGTTGTGCAACTTGCATTTCCAATTTTCTAAGATGAGTTTGAAAGCTCTCTAGCTGCTTCTTGGTGTTATCTTGATTCCTCACAAAATTACTCAGACTTTGTTGTATTTCCAACATCAAGTTACCTTGATTTTCTTGGAATTGGAGGAGACAAGTGAACATGGCGTTAATATCAGGGGCTGCTTCGGATTTGTTTGGGTGTGACTGAGACGGACGTGGCTGATGGTTCTGAGTTTGGGGGTGTGTCCTTGGCAGAAAGTTGATTTTGTGTTGCATCATCCGCGGTTGGAAATTCCCTGATAAACGTTGTGCATTGAATGCACATCGGAATTCTTATACGAAAGGTTACGATGATTTCTCCACTCAGGGTTATAAGTTTTACTAGAGGCTGATTGTTGCTCACATAATTCACCTCCTCGTACTCTTGAATTCCTTGCTCTTCCGACTGCTCAAAGCACTGATCGATGCGCTTCGGACATCATATTGCAGATTACACTGATTGGATCTTTTACTTCAGCTATCTCGACATATAAGGCATGTGTGTCGAATAAGTTAGCTACCCTTGCTGGAGTGTTGCGATTGTATTCTCCAGCGGTGTTGCTGCCTTCATCACCCATACGGTCGATTATGTCTTCGATTTGTGGAAACGTGAGATTACTCAAGGAACCTCCAGCGGCGGCTATGATCAGAATCCTCGTGTTATCCATGAGTCCTTGCAGAAAAATATGTATGAGATAACCCTGATCCATGTCGTGATGTGGGCAAAGGCGTTGATAGCCTTTGAATCGTTCCCACGTTTGGTATAGACTCTCAGCTGCCCCTTGAACGAACGTGTTGATTTTATTCTTGGCAAGCCGAGCTTTACTCTGAGGGAAGAATCGGATCATGAACATTTCCTCTAGCTTCCCCCATGATCCTATAGAGTTTTCCGGTTGGGAATACAACGAGTCTTATGCTTTATCCTTCACTAAGAATGGGAAGGCAGCAAGCATGATGTCCTCATCCGAGATTTCGTCTCCGATTCTGATAGTTTTGCACAGCATCTTAAAGTTAGTAAGATACTGGTTTAGATCCTCGGTGAGTCTCCCTCTGAACGCTGCGTTACCGAGCATCTGGATGAATGCCGGTTGTAATTCCACGCGAGCATCTCTCCTAGTGATGCATGACAAGACTTGTGTATGCTTAGGGACCGTGTATGATCAATAGAATATCACTGGTTGCATTTGTGGCACGTTTGGTTGCATTGGTGGCACGTTCAAGTCTCGACGTTCTGCCATTAACTCTTCTTCGCTCTTGTATCTGTGGTTCGATTACTATCTCGGTGTGGAGGTCTAGGTGCACTTCTGTGTTATCGACCGGTTGGCTTGCACTAGCTCTTGTTTGTCTCCTTAACTCTCTGAGTGTTCTATCGATATCTGGGTCGTAAACTAGATCAGCACTTCCGGTATTTCTCATGCACAAGTGAGCTGCACGAGATAAAGAAACAAAACACAAAAGTTGTGTGAGTTCCAAGAAGTAAACGAATTTGACTCAAAACAAAGAAAGCAAAAATAAGAAAAAGAAAGAAATAAGAATCCAGAAAGGAATATGTCTTAATTTAAAAGTATCCTAACTCTAAAGCCGTAATCAATTCCCCGACAACGGCGCCAAAAACATAATGTGTTTAATCTCTAGTAATAAGTACCTAGACTAACGCTTCCGCAAGAATACGAATTGTATAGTACCAGGGTCGAACACGAGGAATCGATGTAACTCTAAAGCTAGTAAACTAATGAATAAGACGTGTGCAATCGATAAGTGATGGGAATGTGAATGCGACTAAACTAAACTAATTAACGGGATAAACTCAATGACTAAACACCACAGGTTTCGAGAGATGCACGATGATAACACGTATTCCGTTGTAGTATTTACGTGGTTCTTAGGTTTAGTTTTGAGTAGATTACTTAGATTTCACCCATTTATCGAGTTTATTCGAAGACTTCATCTACATTTCGTGTTTTGTATAGGAAACGAAGACATGAGGAGAAACACGAGAGATTATGGCGATTTAACCCCGAAAACATAGTTGAATGACAAGGTTCAACTTGTGCAAGGACATGGATTGAAAGTGAACACTCAAACACCGAGCAAAAGGAGCAGAAACAACAAATCAAGAC
>CM071873.1:16324047-16337196 GCA_036759665.1 Gynandropsis gynandra
AATTGTTGCCAAAATTCGCCGTAGGTTTACACGACTCGGGCTGAAGAGTTACACGCTCGGGCATGGGTGCCCGCTCAGGCTAGATGAGGGTACACGATCGAGCATAAGGCATGCACGAGCGGGTAGAGGCTGTGCCCGCTCGGGTCCCCATTTTTCTCAACCAACTCCTTGGTCTTAGAACAGCCAATTAATGAGAAACCAGATCTAAAAAGAGGGGATTCGAACCAGATTAAAAAGGGGACGAAGAGGAGACATTAGAGGACACTTGGAGAGACATAGAGAAGGAGGGAGAAGGACTGAACGAGGGATCCGAAGCATGGAGGATCTATTGAACACGTCGGTATATGAATAGGGAGGAATCTCTTTCTTTATCAATGTTGAATATAGTTTTCTTTTGTGTTTCGTTTTCTGAGTTCATGTCCGAGTAGATCTACAACCATGGGTTAGAGAGTATTGCCAATATGTAACGAAGTCTTGTGCTTAATGAATGGTGGTTCTTAGCGCTTTTGTTCTTGTACGCCACTTGAATGAATGAATTCGGTACTTGATAGTTTTTCAGATTGATTGGTTGTGTTTAATGCTTTCATTCTTGTACGCCACTCGAATGAATGATTATGGAAGTCTAATGAATCTACGCCATGGGATTAGACTTTGGAACCTAGCCATGATTTAGGGTTTAATCAGTTTAGAATCTACGCCAGGTCAATCGATTGAATCTAGGGATTAGGATAGCGGTCTTAATGCGTCTATGTAGGTGAGATACGCAATAGATATATTGGTATACGCATGCTAGATAGTGGACAAGTCTACGCCAGTCAGTTCCTATATAAGAGCTTGAATTCCCTGAACTCGTGATAGTATCTAAGACCAATGATCTTGTTAGAACTTCATTGCATCGTTGTGCGACTCTCGATACCTATGGCGTTTAGTCGTTGAGTCATTCCTTTCATTAGTTTAGTTTAGTTTGCATTTGCATTCCATCCACTTATTGATTTCACACGTCTTATTTATTAGTTACTAGCTTTAGAGTTGCATCAATTCCTTGTGTTCGACCCTAGTGCTACACGATACGTATTCTTGCGGAAGCGTTAGTCTAGGTAATTTATTACTTGAGTTAACGCACATCACACGATGATGCAATGGAGTTCTAACAAGATCATGGTTATAGATATCATTACGTATTTGGGAAATTCAAGCTCTTTCCTAGGGAATTACTCTCCTGATGCCTAAACCCACTATCTATCATGCGTACTACCAATCTCCCAATTGTGTAATCTCACCTACTAGATGCATTAAGATCGCTATCCTAATTCCTAAGTCCAATCAATCGAACGACCAAGGTTCTAAATCAATTGAGACTTCATATCATGGCTACCTCCCAAAATCGAATTCATCTCCCAATGCAATTAGATTTTTATAAACATTCATTCATGTGGCCAATAAGAACAAAGGCATTACGAACAACTATTCAATCTGAAATGATCAAATATTATAACCAAGCATTAAGAACAAAACTTTATTACATATCGTCAAAGCTCTCTAACCCATGGTTGTGGATCTACTCAGACATGAACTTAGCAAAAGAAACGCAAAAGATAACTATATTCGACATGGATAAAGAATGAGATCCCTCCCTATTCTATTACGGACGTCTTCAATAGCTCCGTCACGCTCCGGCTACTTCACTCCGTCCTTCTCTCTCTCTCTCTGTGTCTCTGAGTGTCTCCTATCATCTCTGGTTCGTCTTATAGCCCTAGATGGCTTATTTTCTCTTTAATTGTGCGTTCAAACACTCAAATTGGTTAGTTACGAGATTGGCGGCCCGCACGGGTACAACATGACCCCAGTCGTGTAGAAGGCAAGCTCGAGCGTGTCAAGTTCTCAGCCCGAGCGGGCATGCTTACCCGACCGTGTGGTCTAACAGCCCGAGTCGTGTTCTGTTTCGGGGATTTTCATTCCTAATTGCAGCCGAGCGGGTCCGTTTTGCAGCCTGAGCGGGCATGGTCACACGACCACGCTCACTTTGTGCCCGAGTCGTGTTGTGTTTTTGGGATAATTTGCGCAACTTTTGCCCAAGTGGGCATGTAGCACATCAATTAATGTTTCCCCTCCTTTCGCTCGATGCTTGAGTGTTCGATTTGGATCCGTGGCCATGCATATGTTGTATCTTGTAATCAATCATGTTTTCGGGGTGGAATTGCCGTAATCACTCGTGTTTCGCTTCATGTTTTCGGTTCTTATACAAAACACGAAATCGTAGATGAAATCCTCCAATAAACTCAATAAGTCGGTAAAGTCCAAGAAATCTAATCAAAACTAAACCTAAGAATAATGTAATACTACGACAGATTACATGTTATTAGCATTCATAACAGCAGGATATATTTTATCGCATTCAATACCAAAAAGAACACAGAGGTGGCTCAGGCTCAAGTTTGGATGTCTTCTCCTCTGCGAAACCAGCATGCATTTTGTGTGGTATCTCCTCACGTGGGGCGTCTCCTAGTGCTACAATAGCACTCATGAATTTCATGTACGTCTCAGCTCCTTCGTTCGTACATCCTGCATCTTCGCAAACACGTGTTAAGCATCGCATAAGAGGATCGGAAACACTTACTTGATCATGCGTGTCTTTTGCTAACTCGTCCAGCGAATCGAGTGTAAAGCAAGACTCTTTGGATAAGGGTCCATTCATGGGGCTGGAAAAATTGAATTCTATCGTCTCATCTCCGACATGTAGGGAATGCTTTCCTTGTTGTACATCTATCATGGCACCTACAGTAACTAAGAACGGTCTACCAAGAATAATAAGTATCCTAGCATCTTCGTTTATTTCAAGTACAACAAAATCAGTGGGAATACAATGATTACCTGCCTTGGTGGGAACGTTTTCAACAATTCCCACCGGATATCTTACCGAATAATCAGCGAGGCATAGAGACATCTTTGTAGGTTTAAGATTCCCGAAGTCCATCCGCTTGAAAACCGAGTGTGGCATAATGCTCACGCTTGCTCCTAAATCACACAAAGCATTGTCAATGTCAAGATTACCTATTGTGCATGGAATGGAGAAGCTTCTGGGGTCCTTCAACTTTGGTGGCAGCTTGTTTTGAAGGATAGCGCTGCATTCCTCGATGAGTGCTACCGTCTCGTTCTCTTCGATATGCCTCTTTTTGGAAAGAACCTCTTTGATGAGTTTGGCATGATTAGGCGTCTTTTGGAGGGCTTCCACGAATGGGATGTTGATGTCAAGCTTCTTGAGACCCTCTACAAATCTGCCCACTCGTTCTTCATTCTTACTGCTCACCAACCGTTGAGGAAACGGTATTGGAGGTTGGTACGCCGGTGGAGCAACGTATGGTTTGTCTAAATCTGGTTCAACTCCTTCCATAATCGCAATCATACCTTTGTCTCTTTTCATGGACGTTCCAGCAGCTTGGTCTTGCTCTTTGAAGGGTGAGCACTCGATCATATCAGTTCTGCACACGGAAATAGCGTTAACGTACTCTCTCGGGTTTAATTCGGGTTTACTGATGTGGTTAATCTCAAGTAATAATTTACCTAGACTAACGCTTCCGCAAGAATACGGATCGTATAGTACCAGGGTCGAACATGAATAATTGATGCAACTCTAAAGCTAATAAACTAATGAATAAGACGTGTGAAATCGATAAGTGATGGGAATGCGAATGAAACTAAACTAAACTAATTAACGGGATAAACTCAATGACCAAACACCACACGTTTTGAGAGATGCACGATGATGCAACGAAGTTCTAACAGAATCATGGTTATAGATATCGTTACGTATTCGGGGAATTCAAGATCTTTTCTAGGGAATGACTCTCCTGATGCCTAAACCCACTATCTAGCATGAGTACTACCAATCTTCCAATTTTGTAATCTCACCTACTAGATGCATTAAGATCGCTATCCTAATTCCTAAGTCGAATCAACCGACCGTCCAAGGTTCTAAATCAATTGAGACTTCATATCATGGCTACGTTCCAAAATCCATTCATCTCCCAATGCAATTAGATTTTTATAATCATTTATTCCAGCTACCAACAACAATAAAAGCATTACGAACAACCAATCAATCCGAAAGAATCAAATATTATAACCAAGCATTAAGAACAAAACTTCATTACATATCGGCAAAGCTCTCTAACCCATGCCTGTGGACCTACTCAGACATGAACTTAGCAAAATAAACATAAAAGATAACTATATTCGACATGGATAAGAATGAGATCCCTCCCTATTCTATTACCGATGTCTTCAATAGCTCCTCCACGCTCCGGCTTCCTCGTTCCGTCCATCGCCCTTGTGTGTGCGTTCTGCTCTCTTTCTCTCTCTCTACGCGTGTTCTCTTTTCTCTCCTTGTTTCTGTACGAATAGCTCCCTGAAGCTCTCCCCCTTTTGTTCCTTGCAGCAGCCACCCCTATCTATCCTTTTTCTGGAGTTTTCCATTCTTGATTAAGTTGGGCCACGTTTCCATTATTTTCTCCAGCAAAATATCACTTATTCCTCTTCTCTAAAGTCGTCTTCCTTATTGTATAAGTCCCCAACAAACTCCTATTTGTTTTAAGTCAAATTAACTTATTTGGAGTTGCAGGTGACAAACGCGACCCGCGCGGGCTGGGTAAGTGACACGATCGGGTGCGGCGCGAATGATCGCGCAAGAATGCAATGGAGAAAGAGGCAGCCCGCTCGGGCTGAGAGGATGCCCGCTCGGGCTGAGGTGAGGCCCGCTCGGGCTGAGGCCCCGGGCGTGGTAATTCTTCCCTGACTCGTGCTCAATTTGCTGGACAAAATCACCGTAACAAATGCCCACTCGGGCTAGGGAGTTACCCGCGTGGGTAGTGGCTATTCCTTGCCGATTCTCGTCCCGTTTGTCCCGTGGTGATCCTCGATGTTGGTACTTTGTCTCGTGTACGTCCTTTAGCTCCAAAATGAATGAAAACGATATTATCATGATGCTTAATGCTTGGTAAAATCCAAATGAATGATGAAACTAAATATGAAAATAGATGAAAATACTAGAACAAAATATACGTTATCAAACTCCCCTAGACTTGAACCTTTGCTCGTCCTCATGCAAGACTAGAAAGAAGTAGGAGAGGAGTTAGACAACAACCGGAAACTAGCACAATCAACTCCAAAAGTCAGCCACCCTACGGAACAACGCGTCACACGAACATCAATCTAAGCGCACCGAATTTCGACACGTATCTACAGAAAGCCACTAAATGTGCAATCCTACACATATCCTGAGTTCATTTCACTAACCCCTAGACAACATCCAAGCAATGTCCATACCTATTCTAATGCACAAATAGTTCGATACCATTCTTAAGACAATTATTTTTCTTCTTTTTCGGTTCTCTTTTTCTTCTTCCTTTTTTTCGGTTTCCACACATTTTTTTTAAAATTTCGCACTCGGTTTCTAGGACATCGGAGTTGAAGAGGATAGCCTTCTAGTTAGACCCAGGTTTCCAATTGGCACACTCATAAGGTCTCGTAACCTTAGTGGAGTGAAGAGGTTGCGTTTTTTGCTGATTGAATTTTTTTTCTTTTGATTAACTAGTGTGAATACGCATCGACTCTAACCCTTAGGACATAGAAAAACCGCCTCGACCCACCACTTAGACCCGAACCATCAATATTAATGTACTCATGTCAATGTAGGGCTGAAAAAGTTAAAGAACTTAGTCTATTGACAGCGGAGTGTAAGTGTGTGGAAATATAATGATCGAAAAAAAACAAGGAATGAAAGGTACGCTCAGAGATATAAGTGTTTGGGATTGAAGCCTATGGGAACGAACACAACTATAGGCTATGGATTTATGCACGACCACTAACTAATCGATATCTAGAGGTATGTTTCAGCAAACCTAGGCTTTTGTTCCCGATTCGACAAACTTGCACAAGGTGACTAAAGTTCGAAATTTTTCGTCTTAGATATCCATCCTCTAATCCTAAAAAACAGTTCGAAATTTTTCGTCTTAGATATCCATCCGTCTAATCCTAAAAAACAAAACGAAGAACTCAACATCTGAATCCTAATCACCATCATGACATTCGAAGAATACCCCCCCCCCCAGACTTGAACGGAACACCGTCCCGGTGTTCAATGCCTAAGAGAAGGACTAACACGCAAAAACTCGGGGCAAATAAAAACAAAAAGCGGAAAAGGGGTGCAAGAGGAGAGATAAATGCAATTAGGAAATAGGAAGCAAAAAGAATATCCGAGACACAAATGCAACGCAAGCGGCGTATTGACAAGAAATGACATTCGTATCCTAAGAAACTCAAAAAGTGCATCTCTCTACTCTAAATATCCAACGTGACGATCTAAATAAAGGATTTTGAACTCGAAAATAGGGTCGGGCTGCCTTCAGCATCTTGGGGCATCGTTTATCTCGAAAAGATGAATGAGATGATGAAAAAATCATGTAATTCGGAGCTTCTTATACTATTGTATTTCAAAGCCCATCATACGATTCATTGTTGTAGTCGTCTAATCACGTGAAACAAAAAACGAAAAGCGGAAAAGGGGTCCAACACGAGAGATAAACGCAAATAGGATATAGGAGGCAAAAGGACTATACGAGAGACAAACGCAACGCAATCGGCGTATGGACAAGAAATGACATTTGTATCCTAAGAAATTCGAAAAGGGCATATTCCGGCTCTAAATATCCAACGCGTCGACCTAAATAAACGATTTGGAGCTCAAAAACGGGGTCGAGCTGCGATCAACAGTCTAGGACATTGTTTATCTCAAAAAGATGAATGAGATGATCAAAAAATCATGTAATTTGGAACTTCTTACGCAATGTTATGGTATTTAAAAGCCCGTCATACGATTTATTGTTGTAGTCGTCTAATCACGTGAAAACAAAACAAAAAGCGGAAAAGGGGTGCAACATGATAGATAAACGCATATATGAAATAGGAAGCAAAATGAATATTAGATATACAATTGCAACGCAAGCGGCGTATTGACAATAAATGGCATCGTATCCTAGGAAACTCGAAAAGTGCATTTCCCGGCTGTAAATATCCAAGGTATCGACCTAAATAAAGAATTTAGAGCTTCAAAACGGGGTCGGGCTGCCTCAGGGCATCGTTTATCTTGAAAAGATGAGATGATGAAAAAATCATTTAATTTGGTGCTTCTTACGCAAAGTGATGAGGATATCATAAAGAAAGCAAGCCTTGACCGGACGGACGGAACGGATGGGTCGAACGGGAAAGACAATCATGTGGACGCACGGGATGCTGACGAGGACGTGCAGGAGGCTGACGAGGACGCACGTGAAGCTACGAGGTCGCAGATATGCGGATCGTTGGCGAGACTTGCACTCAAAGAGATTTCAGATGAGTAACGGATAACTACCGGAATGTTACTTTTCCGGCGACATCTGGGCGATGTTTCCGACGAGACCTCTAGTGCACACTTAGAGCCAATTTCCGAGGTTTCAAGCTTGTTGAAGGGGCCTTGGACTAGATCTAACGCCACAAGGCTACAAGAGAAGATTCAAGACATCTTAGAAGCCCAAGAGATTGAACAAAAACATCATTTGAACGGTTTAAAGCCTCACAAGCCCATGGACCACACAAAGACCCATCAAGAGAAAGTGTCTTGGATTTGTGTCATTCAAATTCAAATTTGAATTCAAATTGTACCAAGACCACCTATAATTCAGGGCTTATTTCGTGCATTTTCGAACCAATTACAGACCAAAGGAGCTTAGCTCATTGTTCTTGATTGAGAGATTCATCTCACACAAATCGTTCAAGTCCGGGACTTGCTCGATTCGACTTATGAAGTAACGAACCACGGTTGCTTGTGGCGTCTTCTATCGTCCTTAGAGTTCTGGAGGTGCATATGCTCAAGGGTTTTGGACGGTTTCACAGATATTTGGGTCAACGTTCTTCAGCACGTATCCGTCTATGGGTTCAAAGGCATCCATCCGCACAACCGAGTGAAACGCACGATCCAGTCGCGCATTAGTTGGTATCAGAGCCACGTTCTCATGTTTGTATCTATCCAGTTCTTATTCATTTTATTCCTAAAGGGTTTGGTTGTTCTCTCTCTTGTAGGTTCTGCCATTGAGTCATTTAGGGTTTAGAGTTAAAAAAAAAAGAAAAGGACAAAGAGCCTAAGAAAAACAAAAAAATGACCAAAGAGTCTAAGAAAAACAAAGAAATCGCCCAAAGAGCCTAAGAAATGAAAAAATAAAGAAAACTAAAAGTAGAAACAAAGAGCTCAAAGGGCCACTGCTTAGAGGCTGAACCAAGGACACACAATCCTAAGTTCATCATCAAAGAGCGACTCAATACACGAGAAACTCACCACTCGCGGCAAAGCACTTAGACCCGGCCGACGAACACGTTTTGAAAACGTAAACTCGAAGATAGGGAGTCCAAAGGAACCTGAGATCAGTCCACCAATGGATCCCAAAGGAACCTAGTTGACATCACAATCATCGGGGACTAAGCTTGATAAAAAGGTTAGTTTATTTCTCAATTTCTTTTCCGTGAGTACTAACTTGTTTTGGTCACATTTCCTTTGATTCATCATTTCCAACAGAGTGAAGGATCAGTGAATAGAGCACCAGAGCCTCAAGTGACACGAGAGGAGTTTCAAGCTCTCCAAGAGCAAATAGTGCATCTCACTGGTCTCCTCACGGTTCAACAACAACCACCGCGCTTCAAAAGGGGAGACAAACGCAACGCAAGCGGCGTATTGACAAGAAATGACATTTGTTCCTAAGAAACTCGAAAAGTGCATCTCCCGACTCTAAATATCAACCGTATCAACCTAAATAAAGGATTTTGAGCACGAAACTGGTGTCGGGCTACCTTCACCATCCCGGGCATTGCTTATCTCGCAAAGAAGAATGGGATAATAAAATATCATGTAATTCGGAGCTTCTTACGCAAAGTTATGGTATTTCAAAGTCCATCATACGATTCATTGTTGTAATCGTCTAATCACCTGAAAAAAAAAACGGAAAAGGGGTGCAACACGAGAGATAAACACAAATAGGAAAAAGGAAGCAAATGGAATATCCGAAAGACAAACGCAACGCAAGCGGCGTATTGACAAGAAATCATATTTGTATCCGAAGAAACTCGAAAAGTGCATCTCTCGGCTATAAATATCCAACGTATCGACCTAAACAAAGGATTTTGAGCTCGAAAACGGGGTCGAGCTGGCTTCAGCAACCCAGGGCATCGTGGATCTCGAAAAGATGAATGAGATTATGAAAAACTCATGTAATTCGGAGTTTCTTACGCAAAGTTATTGTATTTCAAAGCCCGTCATATGATTCATTGTTGCAGTCGTCTAATCACGTGAAAACAAAGACAAAAAGCGGAAAAGGGGTGCAACACGAGAGATAAATGCAAATAGGAAATAGGAAGCAAAAAGAATATCCTTGAGACAAACGCAACACAAGTGGCATATTGACAAGAAATGACATTTGTATCCTAAGAAATTCGAAAAGTGGATCTTTTCGCTCTAAATATCTAACGAATCGACCTAAAAAAAGGATTTTGAGCTCGAAAACGAGGTCGGCCTGCCTTCAGCAACCACTACAAAAAAACACGGAGTTTCCAACGGACGGGGCAACGGATCCGTCCGTTGGAAACTTTTACCAACGGATTGCAACGGGCAGAGATCCGTTGCATATCCGTTGTAAATTTCAACGGAGTTGTCAGTAACGGACAAACTCCGTTAGACATGCCGTTGGAAATCCGTCAAAAAATTTAACGGATGGCAACGGACAACATCCGTTGGCAACGCCCGTTGGAATCTCCGTTAGAAGGAGTTCTAACGGTCGTCGTCCGTTGCAAGTTTTAACGGATGACCGTTAGAAATCGCAACGGATAGCCGTTGATTTTGTGAATTTCGAGGGCACCAGTTTAAATAATTTCACGTGAACCTGCAACGGCTATCCGTTGCAATTTCCCACGGACATCCGTTGGAACGTTAGTTATTTAGATCTTACCAACGAGTGCGTCAAACCATCAACAACAAAAACATTTTCGAAAAAATGTCGTCGTCTTCGAATCGAAATATATATTGATCAAGGGAGTGGATGTATAGTAGAAAAGATCCTGTAACCGAAGAGATTACGCGAGAATTCTTACACGGATTAGAGCAATTCATGAGTTTTGCATCGATGCAGCCTTTGTGTCAAGAACGGGGGACAATGTTATGTCCATGCAAAAGATGCAAAAACATGAAGTTTCGAAGTCAAGAAATTGTTTGCAAACATCTGTATAAGGTGGGTTTCGTTGAAAATTACGAAATTTGGTTTTTTCACGGCGAAGATTGCGGTGTTAGAGATAGTGTGCAAGATGCACAAGTACAACAAAATGAAGAAGTTATTTATGAAGAATCAACAACCAATCCATATGTGGAAATGGTGTCAGATGCTTTTCCTGGAGTTGTTAATGAACAAACGCATGAAGAGATGCCGAACATCGATGCACGTCGATTCTTCAACCTATTGGATTCGGCGAAACAACCTATATATGAAGGTTGTCGTGAAGGTCAGTCTCGTTTATCTTTATCTTCAAGATTGATGAGTATTAAAACAGACTACAATGTGGCTGAAAATTGCATGGATTCATTTTGTAAAACAATGCGGGAATATTTACCGGAAAATAACCAAGCTCCCGAGACATACTACGAAACAAAGAATGTGTTAAAAGACTTGGGAATGCCACATGAGAAAATTGATGTTTGTAGAAACAGTTGCATGTTGTTTTGGGGAAATGATAAAGACTTGTTGGAATGCAAGTTTTGCGGTGCAAGCAGATTTCGGCCTAAAAAACCATCTTCACGGAAATACGTACCATACAAGAAAATGTTTTATATGCCTGTAGCAAACAGGTTGAGAAGGTGATATGAATAAAAAAAACCGCTGCAGCAATGAGATGGCACGCCGAACACTCCACGACCGAAGGTGTAATGCAACATCCATCGGATGGTCAGGCTTGGAAAGATTTCAATGTAATATTTCCCGAGTTTGCACGTGAAACGAGAAATGTTTATCTTTGCCTGTGCACGGATGGTTTTAGTCCCTATGGACAATCGGGAAGTCAATATTCCCTCTGGCCGGTGATTTTGTCTCCTTATAATTTACCTCCCGAGATGTGTTTGAAAAGAGAGGTAATGTTTCTGACGTTGCTTATTCCAGGACCAGAACATCCGAAGAAAAGTTTCGATGTATTTTTGCAGCCCTTAATTCATGAATTACGACAGTTATGGAATGAAGGAATCATTGCTTATGACGTCAGTACTAAGCAAAATTTCAGATTGAAAGCGGTCTTGTTGTGGACAATTAGCGATTTTCCTGCGTATGGAATGTTATCAGGATGGAGCACGCACGGAAGATTAGCATGTCCTTATTGTATGGAGGATACAGATTCATTTCGACTAGTACATGGTAAGAAACCATGTTGGTTTGATTGTCATAGAAGATTTCTTCCTCGTGGTCATGTTTTCAGGAGAGATAAAAAACATTTTCGGAAGAACGTGGTTCAAAAAAAAGAAGCACCGTGCATGCAAACCGGAACACAAATCCTTTACGAAAGATTGAACACAATGGAGGATTTACAAGAATCAGTAGAATGCGGTGGAGATCGTGGGCATCGTAAACCAAAAGGTCAAGGTGAATGGCATAACTGGTATAAACGTAGTATCTTTTGGGAACTACCATACTGGAAATCATTGATATTACGTCATAATTTAGATGTTATGCATATCGAGAAGAACTTTTTCGATAACATCATAAATACTGTTTTGAATGTGACGGGTAAAACGAAAGATAATATACAATCGAGGAAAGATTTGAAGTCAATATGCCGACGACCAGAGTTGGAATTACGGGATGGAAGGTCACCTATCCCAGTATTCAGATTGTCTAGTCCGGCCAAAACAGCATTATTAAAGTGGTTAAAAGAGGACGTTAAGTTTCCCGATGGATATGCATCGAACATTGCTCGGTGTGTGGATATTGTCGGTTCGAGGCTGATCGGTTTAAAAAGTCACGATTGTCACGTTTTCATGCAGCGGCTCATTCCAATCGCATTTGCTGAGCTCTTACCACGTAATGTTCACGATGTGTTATGCGGAATCAGCATATTTTTCAGAGATATATGTTCGAGAAATTTAAAAGGTGATGACTTGGAAGTAATGAAAAACAATATCTCTGAAGTATTATGTGCATTGGAAAAGGTTTTTCCGCCTTCATTCTTCGATGTCATGGAACATTTGCCAATACATTTACCAGATGAGGCAATACTCGGTGGGCTAGTTCAATTCAGATGGTTGTATCCTTTCGAAAGGTTCTTCTTTCATTTAAAGAAAAAAGAAAAAAACAAAGCAGCGGTCGAAGGCAAATCATACAACTGGAATACAACTATGGAGTTTGCGTTAATAGTGATATAGAGGATGATAACTTCTACGGTATTTTGCACCAAATCATACAACTGGAATATGCCGGTCTCGTTGGGTTGAAGGTTATGCTTTTTAAATGTCAGTGGTTTGACCCAACCGTAGGACACGGAATACGAAAAAACCGTTGGGGAGGAATTGACGTCAACCCGGCACGACAATATGGTAAGTATGATCCCTTCATCACAATAGATCAAGCAGATCAAGTATGTTACGTGCAATATCCAACAACATTGAAACGTCGAAGAGAGGAGTGGTGGTCCGTAGTAAAGATCAAGCCACGAGGGATCATAAGCTCTGATGACAAAGAAGATCCGTTGCAACCCGATCATCCGCAGCCGATTCGTTTAATTGATACAGATCGCGAGGAGATTCTTGCGAGGAATGACATAGACGGAGAACTCATACGCGATTATAAAGACGTTGAACCGGAAGATGCTGAAGATGAAAACGGCGATGAATTCAATGAACAAGCGAAAGACGACTCGCCCATCGAAGAATCTACTGAAGAAGAAATGTAAATACAATAATGTTTATTATGTTTATGTGTAATACATGTATATGATTTGTAATTAATGTAAATGACGTAAAATGTCAATGAACGATGTTATATTAACGGTTGTTGAATTCGCACCTGACACTTAGAAAAAATTTAAGGATTCCCAACA
>CM071873.1:16361544-16380820 GCA_036759665.1 Gynandropsis gynandra
TCAGCCACGAAAGTAGGGGGCAGCTTGTCTAGATCACGTGTCTATGCCTTGAGAGAGGGTAGATATTATGTTAGGATCGTCCGCCTTAGATAGCTTTAACTGGTATTGCATGATAGATAGGTTGGTCGTTGGTTTCGGTAGTCTTGTGGTGAAACCGGATTCCTAGGACGTTTGTCTCATCGTTAGAACCCAAGTAGTTTAGTTAATTTCAGTATTTCATTCTTTATCCATATTCTTTCGTTAGCAAGTTTGATTCATAGTTCGGGTTTAGGTAGCGTTGCATAGTCTCTGTGGGATCGACACCTAAAATACTACACACGTGCCGTGCACTTGCGGGTAGATTAGGTTATATTTAACTCTGATACGCATCATTTGTCATCCGCTTTGTTAAATCAACTAGCTTTCCCATGCTCTTCTCTTGCCCGATCATGTCGCTGCTCAAGATTAGCGTCTTGTCAAACTTGTCATTCTGATCGGTTGAGTGTACATTGCTGGTTTTGGTCGAAAATGTTGCACGATTGGGGTTTAGCCTATGCTTGGTCGTGCTTCGCTTGCTGGTTTGTGGTGGCCGTTCGTGTACCTCTTTGCCTTGCGTTTCTTTCGAAGCATTCAGAGGTTGTCCGTGCCCATGGTCATCATCTCGATCCATATCTCTAGTCGTGGGATTCAATAAGTCACTCAAAACATCAACGTTCATAGATTCTTTGAGCACTTCATTTGCCAATTTGTCTATCACATCCACCGAGAACACAGATTCTGCAAAAAGTGGTTGCTTGAGGTTCGTGATCAGCACGAATTCTACAGTATCTTCCTCTATCTTCATCGTTAGTTTACCCGCCCTAATGTCGATGATCGCATTGGCATTATTGAGGAATGGTCTTCCCAAAATGATCGGTGTAATGTCATCTTCCTTCATGTCCAAAACCACAAAATCAACGGGGACGTAGTAGTCGCCTACCTTGAGAGGTACACCCTCCACAATGCCTATCGGGTGTTTCACTGAATAGTCAGAAAAATGTAATACCATCTTCGTGGGTTGCATCTCTCCCAAATTAAGTTTCTTGTACAAAGCAAGCGGCATGAGGCTGACACTAGCCCTTAAGTCGCATAGGTAGTGTTGATGAAAACGGTTCCGAGCTTGCAAGGGATGGCGAAGGTACCTGGGTCGGGTAATTTCTTTGGTATCCCATGTTGGATACCGACATGTGTCGCAGCGGTGATCATCACCGAATCATCTTCCACTCTACGCTTCTTGGTGAGTATATCTTTGAGGAACTTGGAGTAGGAACGGATTTGCGTGATTGCCTCGTGGAAAGGCATAGAAATTTCCATCTTCTTTAACCTTTCAGCAAACTTGGCAAATTGCGAATTATCATTTTGTTTCACTTGGCGTGAGGAATTATCATTTTGTTTCATTTGGCGTCTTGGTGGCGGTGCCATATACAGTTCTTCTTCATCCTCAACTTGTACTTCCTCGTGATGCTCTTCGTCGCTATGCTTCTTCGTTGAACTCTTTGAGCATTCTCCTCTCTCAATGTTATGGGGTGTGACGTCCGGAAGTTCTATCTCGCTTCTCAACATGACGGCGTTGCAATGCTCACGGGGATTCGGCTCAGGCTTTCTCGGTAAAACTCCTTGTCGCTTAGGAGCATTTTCTGTAATTTGTGCCACTTGGGTGTCTAGAATTTTTAAATGCGTCTGCATTTCCGTCATTTGCCTCTTCGCTTCTTCTTGATCTCGCCTTACAATATTCAACTCAGCATTTATATATTTTTGTCCATGTAGAATCTGAGCGAGCATAGACGTGATCTCGGTGTTCCCCTCATCTTGTTGCGGAAGTGGCGCTGGTACTCCTCTCAGCTGATATCCTTGATACCCTTGCATTCTAGGCTGAAAATTCTGATGTTGTGGCTGGCTTTGAAATGGCTTTGGCTGGTAGTTTTCTTGCGACGGATTCAAAACATTATCGACGTTCTTGTAGGACAGATTAAGATGATTCTTCCAGCCCGGATTATAGGTGTTGTAATATGGATTATTGGCAACGTAATTCGCTTCTGCAACATCCTTGAATCCATGAGAATCGGGAGACACTTGGTGCATGTTTACCAATTGTAACTTCAACTCGGCAAGCTCAGCTCACAATGCAAGCACCTCGCTAAATTCTCCCGACATAATATTTCTTCCCTCGGCCATCTTCTCAATCTTGGCCTCAATAGCGGGGAATGGGAGGTCATGTAGAGAACCTCCACAAGCAGCGTTCAACCAATCTCAAAATTCATCATGAAGACCCTCAATTAAAGCGGCGAGGAGGTATCTTTTATCCATCCCGTGGTGCGGGCATTCGCGTTGATATCCTTTAAATCACAGCCACGCCTCTAGAAGACTCTCTTTATCCTCTTGTTCAGACGAATTAATCTTGTTCTTCCATAGCTCCGTCTTGTGGGGTGAGAAAAATCGCATCATGAAGCGTTCCACGAGCTGGCTCCACGTATGAATAGAATCTGGGGGTAGTGTGTAGAGCCACTCGAGTGCATGCTCCCTAACTGAAAACGGGAAGGCAAGTAACATAATCGCTTCATCATTTAATCCGGGGTAGGCTTTTATGTTCGAACACAACATCTTGAACTGAGTGAGATGCTGGTTCAGATCTTCCGTAGATCATCCTCTGAATGGAGATTGACCCAACATCTGAATGAAGGCCGGCTGTAACTCAAACCTATTCCGGTCTATCTCAGACCTTCGAATGCAGGAGAGAAGCTGCGTGTGTTTAGGCGCTATGTACGCCCCGTAGGTTTCCGGTGCTTCCTCTTGTGCCACCTCTTCTCACTAGACAATTCTGTTTCTCACTCACTTGTCGTTTCCTCAATATTCTCAGGATCACTACGCCTCGCTTTTTGCTGTTTCTTTAATGTTGGCGTAGTCTTGTCAATATCGGGGTCGAAGTGGAGTTCTTTGCCTCTTGAGCTCCTAGACATGTACCGAATAATCTGCACGTGGGAAAGCAACAAACAATTGATCAGCTCAGAAGAGATGCAATGAAGCAAAATAAAAGAAAATGCAAAAACAAAAACAAAAACAAACAAAAGAATCGGAAAGGATTGGACGGCACCAAAAACTTGATGTGGTTAATCTCAAGTAATAATTTACCTAGACTAACGCTTCTGCAAGAATACGAATCGTATAGTACTAGGGTCGAACACAAAGAATTGATGCACCTATAAAGCTAGTAAACTAATGAATAAGACGTGTGAAATCGATAAATGATGGGAATGCGAATGCAACTAACTAAGCTAATTAACGGGATAAACTCAATGACTAAACACCATAGGTCTCGAGAGATGCACGATGATGCAACGAAGTTCTAACAAGATCATGGTTATAGATATCATTACGTATTCGGAAAATTCAAGCTCTTTCCTAGGGAATGACTCTCCCGATTCCTAAACCCACTATCTAGCATACGTACTACCAATCTCCCAATTGTGTAATCTCACCTACTAGATGCATTAAGATCGCTATCCTAATTCCTAAGTTCATTCAATCAACCGGCCAAGGTTCTAAATCAATTAAGTCTTCATATCATGGCTACGTTCCAAAATCCAATTCGTCTCCCAATGCAATTAGATTTTTATAAACATTTATTCTAGTGGCTAACAAGAACAAAAGCATTACGAACAACCAATCAATCCGAAACGAACAAATATTATAACTAAGCATTAAGATCAAAACTTCATTACAAATCAGCAAAACTCTCTAATCCATGGCTATATATCTACTCGGACATGAACTCAGATTACGAAACACAAAAGATAACTATATTTAATATGGATAAAGAATGAGGTCCCTCCCTATTCTATTACCGACTTCTTCAATAGCTCCTCCATGCTCCGGCTTCCTCGTTTCGTCCTTCTCTCTCTGTGTGTGTTTTTGAGTGTCTCCTCTGATGTATGGTTCGTTCCCTAGCCCTAGATGGCTTATTTTCCCTTTAATTGCCCAAACTTTCAAACAAGTTAGTTCTGGATTAGGCGGCCGGCGCAGGCACAACCTTCACCCGCTTGTGCAGAAGTCAGCCCGGTCGTGTACACTTCAAAGCCCGAGCGGGCTTGCATGCCCGTGCCTGTGGTCTATCAGCTCGAGATGGGCTGAGTTTTGGGGATTTTCAGTATTAATGCACAAGTTCAGGCCGAGCGGACACACTTCTCAGCCTGAGCGTGCACACTTCAATTGCTGTTTCCGCTCCTTTCGCTTGATGCTTGAGTGTTCGATTTGGATCCGTGGTCGTGCACATGTTGTATCTTGACATTCAATCACATTTTCGGGGTGCAATTTCTGTAATTACTCATGTTTTCCTTCATGTCTTCATTTCCAACACAAAAGACGAAATGGTAGATGAAATCCTCGAATAAACTCAATAAATCGGTAAAGTCCAAGAAATCTAATCAAAACTAAACCTAAGAATCATGTAAATACTACGACGGATTACATGTTATCATCGAAAAAGGGTCGGGCTGCCTTCAACCACCCAGCAAATCGTTTATCTCGAAAAGATTAATAGATGTTAAAAAAATCATGTAATTTGGAGATTCTTACGCAAAGTTATGGTATTTCAAAGCCCGTCATACGATTTATTTTTGTAGTCGTCTAATCACGTGAAAAAAAAAGCGGAAAAGGGGTGCAACACGAGAGATAAACGCAAGCGGCATATTCACAAGAAATGACATTCGTATCCTAAGAAACTCGAAAAGTGCATCTCTCGGCTCTAAATATCCAACACATCAACATAAATAAAGGATTTTGAGCTCGAAAATAGGGTCGAACTGCCTTCAGCAACCCAAGGCATCGTTTATCTCGAAAAGATGAACGAGATGAGGAAAAAATCATGTAATTCGAATCTTCTTACACAAGGTTATGGTAGTTCAAAGCGCGTCATACGATTAATTTTTGTAGTCATCTACACACGTGAAATCAAAAACAAAAAGCGGAAAAGGGGTGCAGAACGAGAGATAAACGCAAATAGGAATGGGAAGTGAAAGGAATATCCGAGAGACATACGCAACGCTAGTGGCATGTTGACAAGAAATTACATTCGTAGCCTAAGAAACTCAAAAAGTGCATCTCCCAGCTCTAAATATCAACCGTAACGACCAAAATAATGGATTTTGAGCTTGAAAACGGGGTCGGGCTGCCTTCCACAGCCTGGGGAATCATTTATCTTGAAAACATGAATGAGATGATAAATAAATCATGTAATTCGGAGCTTCTTACCCAAAGTTATAGTATTTCAAAGCCCGTCATACGATTCATTGTTGTAGTCATCTAATATTGTGAAAAAAAACAAAAAGCGGAAAAGGGGTGCAACATGAGAGATAAACGCAAATAGGTAATAGGAAGCAAAAGGAATATCCGAGAGACAAACGCAACGCTAGCGGCGTATTGACACGAAATGACATTCGTAGCCTAAGAAACTCAAAAAGTGCATCTCCCAGCTCTAAATATCCAACCTAACGACCAAAATAATGGATTTTGAGCTTGAAAATGGGGTCGGGGTGCCTTCAACAGCCTGGGACAATGTTTATCTCAAAACGATAAATGAGATGATGAAAAAAGCATGTAATTCGGAGCTTCTTACGCAAAGTTATGGTATTTCAATGCTCGTTATACGATTCATTGTTGTAGTCGTCTAATCATGTGAAAACAAAAACAAAAAGCGGAAAATGGGTTCAACACGACAGATAAACGCAAATAGGAAATAGGAAGCAAAAGGAATATCCGAGAGAAAAACACAAAGCAAGCAGCGTATTGACAAGAAATAACATTCGTATCCTAAAAACTAGAAAAGTGCATCTCCCGGCTGTAAATATCTAATGTACGGACATAAATAAAGGATTTTGAGCTCGAAAATGGGGTCAGGCTTCCTTCAGCAACCCAGAGCATCGTTTATCTCGAAAACATGAATGAGATGATGAAAAAATAATGTAATTCGGAGCTTCTTACGCAAAGTTATGGTATTTTAAACGCCCGACATACGATTCATTGTTGTAGTCGTCTAATCACGTGAAAACAAAAACAAAAAGCGGAAAAGGGGTGCAACACGAGAGATAAACACATATAGGAAATAGAAAGCAACAAGAATATCCTTGAGACAAAGGCAACACAAGCGGAGTATTGAAAAGAAATGACATTTGTATCCTAAGAAACTCGAGAAGTGCATCTCACGGCTCTAATATCGAAAGTATCGACCTAAATAAATGATTTTGAGCTGCGAAATAGCGCTGGGCTGCCTTCAGCATCCCAAAGCATTGTTTATTTCGAAAAGATGAATGAGATGATGAAAACATCATGTAATTCAGAGCTTCTTACACAAAGATATGGTATTTGAAAGCCTGTCATACGACTCATTGTTGTAGTCCTCTAGTCACGTGAAAACACTATCAAAAAGTGGTAAAGGGGTGCAACGCGAGAGATAAACGCAAATAGGAAATTGGAAGAAAAAGGAATATGCGAGAGACAAAAGCAACGCAAGCAGCGTATTGACCAGAAATGACATTCGTATCCTAAGAAACTCGAAAATTGCATCTCCCAACTGTAAATATCCAACGTATCGACCTAAATAATGGATTTTGAGCTTGAAAAAGGGGTCACGCTACCTTCAGCCACCATGGGAATCGTTTATCTCAAAAAGATGAATGAGATCATGAAAAAATATGTAACTTAGAGCTTCTTACGCAAAGATATGGTATTTCAAAGCCTGCATACGATTCATTGTTGTAGTCGTCTAATCAGGCGAAAACAAAAACAAAAAGCGGAAATGGGGTGCAACACGAGAGATAAATGCAAATAGGAAATAGAAAGCAAAAAGAATATCCTTGTGACAAATGCAACTTAAGCGGCATATTGACAAGAAGTGACATTCTTATCCTAAGAAACTGGAAAATTGCATCTCCCGGCTCTAAATATCCAACGTATCGACCTAAATAAAAGATTTTGAGCTTGAAAACGGGGGTCGGGCCGCCTTCAGCAACCCCGGGCATCATTTAGCTTGAAAAGATGAATGAGATGATGAAAACATCATGTAATATGGAGCTTCTTACGCAAAGATATGGTATTTCAAAGCCCATCTTACGACTGATTGTTGTAGTCTTCTAATCACGTGAAAACGGGTGCAACACGAGAGATAAACGCAAATAGGAAATAGGAAGCAAATGGAATATCTGGGAGACTAACGCGACACAAGCGGCGTATTGACAAGAAATGACATTCTAATCCTAAGAAACTCGAAAAGGGCATCTCCCACTCTAAATATCCAACGTATCGACCTAAATAAAGAATTTTGAGCTCGGTAATTCAAAGTCATGTAATTCAAAGTTTCTTATGTGATGATATGGTATTTCAAAGCCCGTCATTCGATTCATTGTTGTAGTCGTCTAATCACATGAAACAAAAATAAAAAGCGGAATAGGAGTGCAACATGAGAGATAAACGCAAATAGGAAATAGTAAGCAAAAAGAATATCCTTGAGACAAACGTAACACAAGCGGCGTATTGACAAGAAACGAAATTCGTATCCTCAGAAACTCGAAAAGTGAGATGATGAGAAAATCATGTAATTCAGAGCTTCTTCTGCAAAGATATGGTATTTCAAAGCCCGTCATACGACTCATTGTTGTAGTCGTCTAATCACATGAAAACAAAAACAAAAAGAGGAAAAGGGGTGAAACATGAGAGATAAACGCAAATAGGACCAAGAGACGAATGATAGAGTGACTCACTAAGCAAAAGTAATATCCGAGAGACAAAAGCAAAACAAGCGGCGTATTGACAAGAAATGACATTCGTATCCTAAGAAACTCGAAAAGTGCATCTTCTGAATGTTAATATCCAGGGCATCGACCTAAATAAAGGATTTTGAGCTCGAAATCGGGGTCAGGCTACCTTCAGCAACCCCAGGCATCATTTGTCTCGAAAATATGAATGAGATGATGAAAAAATCATGTCATTTGGAGCTTCTTACGCAAAGATATGGTATTTGAAAACCGTCATATGATTAATTGTTGTAGTTGTCTAATCACATGAAAACAAAAAGAAAAAGTGGAAAACGGACGCAACACGAGAGATAAACGCAAATAGCAAATAGGAAGCAAAAGGAATATGCGGGAGACAAATGAATGGTAAGCAGCGTATTGACAAAAAATGACATTCATAAGCAGCGTATCCTAAGAAACTCGAAAAGTGAATCACCCGACTATAAATATCCAACGTATCGACCTAAATAAAGAATTTTAAGCTCGAATACGAGGTTGAGATTCTTTCATAAATCCAGTGCATCGTTATCTCGAAAAGATGAATGAGATGATGAAAAAATCATTTAATTCAGAGCTTCTTACGCAAAGTTATGGTGTTTCAATGCCCGTCATCCGATTCATTGTTGTAGTCGTCTAATCACGTGAAAAAAAAAACAAAAAGCGGAAAAGGGGTGCAACACGAGAGATAAACGCTAATAAGAAAGGAAGAAAAAGAATACCCTTGAGACAAACGCAACATAAGCGGCCTATTGACAAAAGAAAAAGACATTTGTATCATAAGAAACTCAAAAAAAGAATCTCTCGGCTCTAAGTATCCAATGTATCGACCTAAAAAAGGATTTTGAGCTCGAAAACAGGGTAGGGCTACCTTCAGAATCCTGGGGCATTGTTTATCTCTAATAGGTGAATGATATGATGAAAACATCATTTAATTCGGTGCCTCTTACGCAAAGTTATGGTATTTCAAAGCCCATCATACGATTCATTGTTGTAGTCGTCTAATCACGTGAAAACAAAAACAAAAAGTTGAAAATGGGTGCAACACGAGAGATAAACGCAAATAGGAAATAGGAAGCAAAAGGAAAATCCTTGAGAGAAACGCAACACAAGCGGCGTATTGACAAGAAATCACATTTGTATCCTAAGAAACTCGAAAAGTGCATCTCCTGGCTCTAAATACCCAACGTATCGACCTAAATAAAGGATTTTGAGTTCGAAAATTGCGCCTGACTGCCTTTAGCATCCCGGGGCATCATTTATCTCGAAAAGATGAATGAGATGACGAAAACATCATGTAATTCGGAGCTTCTTATGCAAAGATATGGTATTTCAAAGCCCGTCATACGACTCATTGTTGTAATTGTCTAATCACGTGAGTACTAAAACAAAAAGTGGAAAACGGATGCAACACGAGAGATAAATGCAAAGATGAATGAGATGAAAACAAAAATAAACAGCGGAATAGGGGTGCAATACGATTTATTGTTGTAGTCGTCTAATCACGTGAAAACAAAAATAAACAGCGGAATAGGGGTGCAATACGAGAGATAAACGTAAATAGGAAATAGGAAGCAAAAAGAATAGGCTTGAGATAAACGCAAAACAAGCGGTGTATTGACAAGAAACGACATTCGTATCCTAAAAAACTCTAAAAGTGCATCTCCAGGCTTTATATCCAACGTATCGACCGAAATAAAGGATTTTGTGTTCAACAACACGGGGCATCGTTTAGATAAAAAAGATGAATGAGATGAAGAAAGCATCATGTAATTCGGAGCTTCTTACGCAAAGATATGGTATTTCAAAGCCCGTTATACGACTCATTGTTGTAGTCGTCTAATCACGTGAAAACAAAAACAAAAAGCGGAAAACGGGTGAACCACTACAGATAAATGCAAATAGGAAATAGGAAGCAAAAGGAATATCCGGGAGACAAACGAAATGCAAGCGGCGTATTGACAAGAAATGACATTTGTATCCTAAGAAACTCAAAAAGTGCATCTCTTGGCTCTAAATATCCAACGTATCGACCTATATACCAGACTGCCTTCAGCATCCCAGGTAATCGTTTATCTCGAAGATATGAATAAGATGATGAGAACATCATGTAATTCGGAGCTTCTTACGCAAAGATATGGTATTTCAAAGCCCGTCATACGACTTATTGTTGTAGTTGTCTAATCACGTGAAAACGAAAAAAGAGGAAAAGGGGTGCAATATGAGAGATAAACGCAAATAGGACCAAGAGTCGAATGATAGAGTGACTCACTAACGAAAAATAATATCCGAGAGACAAAAGCAACACAAGCGGCGTATGGACTAGAAATGACATTCGTATCCTAAGAAACTCGAAAAGTGCATCTCATGGCTGTAAATATCCAGCGTATCAATCTATATAAAGTATTTTGAGCTCGAAATCGGGGTCGGGTGACCATCAGTAACCCCGGGCATTGTTTGTCTGGAAAATATGAATTAGATGGTCAAAACATCTTGTAATTCAGAGCTTCTTACGCAAAGATATGGTATTTCAAAGCCCATCATACGATTCATTGTTGTAGTTGTCTAAAAACAAAAACAAAAAGTGGAAACGGGTGCAAGACGAGAGATTAGCGCAAATAGCAAATAGGAAGCAAAAGGAATATCCGGGAGACAAACAAATTGCAAGCGGCGTATTGACAAGAAATGACATTCTTATCCTAAGGAACTCAAAAAGTGCATCTCCCGGTTCTAAATATCCAACCTATCGACCTAAATAAAGAATTTTGAGCTCGAATACGGGGTCGGGCTGCTTTCAGAAACCCAGTGCATCGTTTATCTCGAAAAAATGAATGAGATGATGAAAAAAATCATGTAATTCAGAGCTTCTTACGCAAAGTTATGGTATTTCAATGCATGTGATACGATTCATTGTTGTAGTCGTCTAATCAAGTGAAAACAAAAACAAAAAGCGGAAAAGGGGTGCAACACGAGAGATAAACGCTAATAAGAAATAGGAAGCAAAAACAATATCCTTGAGACAAACGCAACACAAGCGGCGTATTGACAAGAAAAAGACTTTCGTATCCTAAGAAACTCGAAAAGTGCATCTCCCGGCTCTAAATATCCAATGTATCGACATAAATAAATGTTTTTGAGCTCGAAAACGGGGTTGGGCTGCCTTCAGAAACTTGGGGCATTGTTTTAGCTCGAAAAATTAATGAGATGATTAAAAATTCATGTAATTCTGAGCTTCTTACGCAAACATTTGGTATTTCAAAGCCAGTCATACGATTCATTGTTGTAGTCGTCTAATCATGTGAAAAAAAAACGGAAAAGGGGTGCAACAAGAGAGATAAACACAAATAGGAAATAGTAAGCAAAAAGAATACCCTTGAGACAAACTCAACGCAAGCGCTGTATTGACAAGAAATGACACTCTTATCCTAAGAAACTCAAAAAGTGCATCTTCCGGCTCTCAATATCCAACGTATCGACCTAAATAAAGGATTTTGAGGTCGAAAATGGGTCGGGATGCCTTCAACAACACGGGGCATCGTTTAGCTTAATAAGATGAATGAGATGATGAAAAAATCATGTAATCCGGAGTTTCTTTTTGGTATTTCAAAGCCCGTTATACGATTCATTGTTGTAGTAATCTAATTACGTGAAAACAAAAATAAAAACGAAATAGGGGTGCAACACGAGAGATAAACGCAAATAGGAAATAGGAAGAAAAAAGAATAGGCTTGAGATAAACGCAACACAAGCGGTGTATTGACAAGAAACGACATTTGTATTTTAAAAAACTCAAAAAGTGCATCTCTAGGCTTTAAATATCCAACATATCGATCTAAATAAAGGATTTTAAGCTCGAAAACTGGGTCGGGATGCCTTCAACAACACCGGGCATCATTTACCTCAAAAAGATGAATGAGATGATGAAAACATCATGTAATTCGAAGCTTCTTACGCAAATATATGGTATTTCAAAGCCCGTCACACGACTCATTGATGTAGTCATCTAATCCCGTGAAATCAAAAACAAAAAGCGGAAAACATGTGCAACACTATAGATAAACGCAAATAGGAAATAGGAAGCAAAAGGAATATCGGGGAGACAAACGAATTGCAAGTGGCGTATTGACAATAAATGACATTTGTATCCTAAGAAACTCGAAAAGTGCATCTCCCAGCTCTAAATATCCAACGTATCGACCTAAATAAAGGATTTGGAGCTCGAAAACTGGGACACACGTGCCGTGCACTTGCGGGTAGATTAGGTTATATTTAACTCTGATACGCATCACCAGGCTGCCTTCAGCATCCCGAGGCATCGTTTATCTCGAAAAGATGAATGAGATTATGAGATCATCATGTAATTCGGAGCTTCTTCCGCAAAGATATGGTATTTCAAAGACCGTCATATGACTCATTGTTGTAGTCGTCTAATCACGTGAAAACAAAAACAAAAAGAGGAAAAATGGTGCAACATGAGAGATAAACGAAAAGAGCAACGCCAACATTGTATTGACAAGAAAAAGACATTTGTATCCTAAGAAACTCGACAAAAGCATCTCCCAGCTCTAAATAATCAATGTATCGACCAAAAAAAGGATTTTGAACTCGAAAACGGGGTAGGGTTACCTTCAGCATCCTAGGGCATTGTTTATCTCTAAAAGATGAATGAGATCATGAAAACATCATGTAATTCGGAGCTTCTTAGGCAAAGTTATGGTATTTCAAAGCCCGACATATGATTCATTGTTGTAGTCATCTAATCATGCGAAAAGAAAAAAAAGCGGACAACGGGTGCAACACGAGAGATAAACGCAAATAGGAAATAGGAAGCAAAAGGAATATCCTTGAGACAAACGCAACACAAGCGGCGTATTAACAAGAAATGACATTCGTATCCTAAGAAACTCAAAAAGTGCATCTCCAGGCTTTAAATATCCAACGTATCGACCTAAATAAAGGATTTTGAGCTCGAAAACGTGGTCGAAATTCCTTCAAGACTACGGGGTATCGATTAGCTCAAAAAGATGAATAAGATGATCAAAACATCATGTAATTCAGAGCATTTTACACAAAGAATCGTATCGTAAGAAACTCGAAAAAAGCATCTCCCGACTCTAAATATCCAATGTATCGACCTAGAAAAGGATTTTGAGCTTGAAAACGGGGTAGGGCTGCCTTCAGAATCCGGGGCGTCGTTTAACTCGAAAAGATGGATGAGATGATGAAAAAGTCATTTAATTCGGAGTTTCTTATGCAATGATATGGTATTTCAAAGTCGCCATATGATTCATTGTTATAGTCGTCTAATCACGTAAAAACAAAAACAACAAGCGGAAAAGGGGTGCAACACGAGAGATAAACACAAACAGGAAATAGGAAGCAAAAAGAATAGGCTTGAGATAAACGCAACACAAGCGGCGTTTTGACAAGAAACGACATTTGTATCCTAAGAAACTCGAAAAGTGCATCTCCTGGCTCTAAATATCCAACGTATCGACCTAAATAAATGATTTTGAGCTCGAAAACGGGGTCGGCCTGCCTTCAGAAACTTGGGGCATCGTTTAGCTCGAAAAGATGAATGAGATGATTAAAATTCATGTAATTCGAAGTTTCTTACACAAAGATATGGTATTTCAAAGCCCGTCATATGATTCATTGTTCTAGTCGTCTAATCATGTGAAAACAAAAACAAAAAGCGGAAAAGGGGTGCAACAAGAGAGATAAACGCAAATAGGAAATAGGAAGCAAAAAGATTATCCTTGAGACAAACGCAACGCAAGCGGTGTATTGACAAGAAATGACATTCTTATCCCAAAAAACTCGAAAAGTGCATCTCCCAGCTCTAAATATCCAACGTATCGACATAAATAAAGGCTGTTGAGCTCGAAAACGGGGTCGGGTTGCCTTCAGCAACTCGGGGCATCATTTATCTCGAAACGATGAATGAGATGATGAAAAATAATTTAATTCGGAGCTTCTTACGCAAAGATAATGTGTTTCAAAACCCGTCATATGATTTATTTTTGTAGTCGTCTAATCACGTAAAAAAAACAAAAAGCAGAAACGGGGTGCAATACGAGTGATAAACGCAAATAGGAAATAGAACGCAAAAAGAATATCCAAGAGAAAAATGCAACGCAAGTGGCGTATTGAAAAGAAATGACATTCATATCCTAAGAAACTCGAAAAATGCATCTCCCGGCTCTAGCTATCCAACGTATCGACATAAATAAAGGATTTTGAGGTCGAAAACAAGGTCGGGCTGCCTTCAGCATACCGGGGCATTGTTTATTTTGAAAGATGAAGGAGATGATGAAAATATCATTTAATTTGGAACGTCTTACGCAAATATATGGTATTTCAAATCTCGTCAAAGGATTCATTGTTGTAGTCGTCTAATCACGTGAAAACAAAAACAAAAAGCGGAAAAGGGGTGCAACATGAAAGATAAACGCAAATAGGAAATATGAAGCAAAAGAAATATCCGAGAGACAAACGCAACACAAGTTCCTTATTGACAAGAAATGACATTCGCATCCTAAGAAACTCGAAAAGTGCATCTTTCGGCTCTAAATATCCAACGTGTTGACCTAAATAAAGGATTTTGAACTCGAAATTGGGGTCAGGCTGCCGTCAGCAACCCGAGGCATCGTTTATCTCGAAAAGATGAATGTGATGATTAAAGAAAATATGTAATTCAGGGCTTCTTACGTCAAGTTATGGTATTTCATAGCTCATCACTCATTGTTGTAGTCATTAAATCACGTGAAAACAAAAACAAAAAGCGGAAAAGGGGGTGCAACAGGAGAGATAAACACAAATAGGAAATAAGAAGCAAAAAGAATATCCTTGTGACAAATGCAATGCAAGCAGCGTATTGACAAGAAATGACATTCTTATCCTAGGAAACTCAAAAAGTGCATCTTTCGGCGCTAAGTATCCAACGTATTAACCTAAATAAAGGATTTTGAGCTCGAAAACGGGGTAGGGCTGCCTTCAGCATCCCGGGGCGTCGTTTATCTCGAAAAGATGGATGAGATGATGAAAAAATCATTTAATTCGAAGTTTCTTTTGCAATGATTTGGTATTTCAAAACCCGCTATATGATTCATTGTTATAGTCGTCTAATCACGTGAAAACCCAAACAACAAGCGGAAAAGGGGTGCAACACGAGAGATAAATGCAAACAGGAAATTGGAAGCAAAAAGAATATGCTTGAGATAAACGCAACACAAGCGGTGTATTGACAAGAAATGACATTTGTATCCTAAGAAACTCGAAAAGTGCATCTCCCGACTCTAAATATCTAACGTATCGGCCTAGATAAATGATTTTGAGCTCGAAAACGGGGTCGGCCTGCCTTCAGAAACTTGAGGCATCGTTTAGCTCGAAAAGATGAATGAGATGATTAAACTTCATGTAATTCGGAGTTTCTTACACAAAGATATGGTATTTCAAAGCCCGTCATATGATTCATTTTTCTATTCGTCTAATCATGTGAAAACAAAAACAAAAAGCGGAAAAGGGGTGCAACAAGAGAGATAAACACAAATAGGAAACAGGAAGCAAAAATATTACCCTTGAGACAAACGCAACGCAAGCGGTGTATTGACAAGAAATGACATTCTTATCCCAAAAAACTCGAAAAGTGCATCTCCTAGCTCTAAATATCAAATGTATCGACCTAAATAAAGGCTGTTGAGCTCGAAAACGGGGTCGGGTTGCCTTCAGCAACTCGGGGCATCATTTATCTCGAAAAGATGAATGAGATGATGAAAAATAATTTAATTTGGAGCTTCTTACGCAAAGATAATGTATTTCAAAACCCGTCATACGATTTATTGTTGTAGTCGTCGAATCACGTAAAAAAAACAAAAAGCAGAAAAGGGGTGCAATACGAGTGATAAACGCAAATAGGAAATAGAACGCAAAAAGAATATCCAAGTGACAAAGGCAACGCAAGTGGCGTATTGAATAGAAATGACATTCGTATCCTAAGAAACTCGAAAAGTGCATCTTCTGGCTCTAAATATCCAACATGTTGACCTAAATGAAGGATTTTGAGCTCGAAATTGGGGTCAGGCTGCCGTCAGCAACCCAGGGCATCGTTTATCTCGAAAAGATGAATGAGATGATTAAAGAATATATGTAATTCAGGGCTTCTTACGTCAAGTGATTGTATTTCATAGCTCATCATACTATTCGTTGTTGTAGTCATCAAATCACGTGAAAACAAAAACAAAATGCGGAAAAGGGGTGAAACAGGAGAGATAAATACATATAGGAAATAAGAAGCGAAAAGAATATCCTTGTGACAAATGCAACGCAAGCAGCGTATTGACAAGAAATGACATTCTTATCCTAAGAAACTCAAAAAGTGCATCTTTCGGCTCTAAGTATCCAATGTATTAACCTAAATAAAGGATTTTGAGCTTGAAAAAGGGGTCGGGTTTCCTTCAGCAGCCCGAAGTATTGTATATCTCGAAAAGATTAATAAGATGATGAAAAAATCATGTAATTCTGAGCTTCTTATGAAAAGTTATGGTGTTTCAAAGCCTGTCATACAATTCCTTGTTGAAGTTGTCTAATCATGTGAAAACAAAACAAAAAGCGGAAAAGGGGTGCAACACGAGAGATAAACGCAAATAGGAAACATGAAGCAAGAATAATATCCTTGAGACAAATGCAACGCAAGCGCCGTATTGACAAGAAATGATATTTGTATCCTAAGAAACTCGAAAAAGTGCATATCCCGGCTCTAAATATCCAACGTATCAACCTAAATAGACAATTTTAAGCTCGAAAATGGGGTCCGGCTGCCTTCAGATTCCCGAGGCATTGTTTATATTGAAAAGATGAATGTGATGATGAAAAAATCATGTAATTCGTAGCTTCTTACGCAAGTTATGGTATTTCAAATCCCGCCATACGATTCATTGTTGTATTCGTCTAATCACGTGAAAACAAAAACAAAAAGCGGAAAAGGGGTGCAACACGAGAGACAAACACAAATAGGAAATAGGAAGCAAAGAGAATATCCTGGAGAAAAATGTAACACAAGCGGCGTATTGACAAGAAATGACATTCGTATCCTAAGAATCTCAAAAAGGCATCTCTCGGCTCTAAATGTCCAATGTGCCGACCTAAATAAAGGATTTTGAGCTTGAAAACGGGGTCGGGCTGCCTTCAGCAACCTGGGGCATTGTTATCTCGAAAAGATGAATAAGCTGATGAAATTATGTAATTAAGAGCTTCTTACGCAAAGATATGGTATTTCAAAGCACGTCATACGATTATTTGTTGTAGTCGTCTAATCATGTGAAAAACAACAAAAACCGGAAAAGGGGTGCAACACTAGAGATGAACGCAAAAAGGAAATAGGAAGCAAATAGAATATCCTTGAGACAAATGCAATTCAAGCGGTGTATTGACAAGAAATGACATTTGTATCCTAAGAAACACGAAAAGTGCATCTCCCGGCTCTAAATATCCAATGTATCGACATAAATAAAGGATTTTGAGCGCGAGAATGGGGTCGGGCTGCCATCAACAACTTGGGGCGTCGTTTAGCTCGAAAAGATTGATGAGATGATTAAAATATCATGTAATTTAGAGCTTCTTACTCAAAAATATGGTATTTCAAAGCCCGTCATATGATTCATTGTTGTAGTCGTCTAATCATGTGAAAACAAAAACAAAAATAGGAAAAGGGGTGCAACAAGAGAGATAAATGCAAATAGGAAACAAGAAGTAAACAAAATATCCTTGAGACAAACGCAACGCAAGGGGCGTATTGACAAGAAATGACATTGATTTCCTAAGAAACTCGAAAAGGGCATATCTCGAATCTAAATATCCAACGTATCGACCTAAATAAAGGATTTTCAGATCCAAAACGATGTCGAGCTACCTTCAGCAACCCGGAGCATCGTTTATCTCAAAAATATAAATGAGATGATGAAAAAACCATGTAATTCGGGGCATCTTTCGCAAAGTTGTTGTATTTTAAAGCCCATCAGACGATTCATTGTTGTACTCGTCCAATCACATGAAAACAAAAACAAAAAGCGGAAAAGGGGTGCACCATGAGAGATAAATGCATATAGGAAATAGGAAGCAAAAAGAATATCCTTGAACGCAAGTGGCGTATTGACAAGTAATGACATTCGTATCCTAAGAAACTCAAAAAGGCATCTCTCGGCTATAAACGGGGTCGTGCTACCTTCAGGAACCCGGGGCATCATTCATCTTGAAAAGATAAATGAGATGATGAAAAAATCATGTAATTCGGAGTTTCTTACGCAAAGAGATGGTATTTCAAAGCCCGCCATACGATTCATTGTTGTAGTCATCTAATCACGTGAATACAAAAACAAAAAGCGAAAAAAGCAATGCAACAAGAAATATAAACGCAAATAGTTAAAAGAAAGCAAAAGGAATATCCAAGAGATAAACGCAACGCAAGCAGCGTATTGACAAGAAATGACATTCGTATCCTCTGTAACTCGAAAAGTGCATCTCCCACCTCTAAATAGCCAATGTATCGACCTAGATAAAGGATTTTGACCTCAAGAACGGGGTTGGGCTGCCATCAGTAACTCGGAGCATCGTGTACCTTGAAAACATGGATGAGATGATGAAAATATCATGTAATTCGGAGCTTCTTACACAAAGTTATTGTATTTCAAAGCCCATCATACAATTCATTGTTGTACTCGTCTAATCACGTGAAAACAAAAACAAAAAGAGGAAAAGGGGTGCAACACGAGAGATAAATGAAAATAGGAAATAGGAAGTAAAAAGAATATCTTTGAGACAAACGCAACGCAAGCGGCGTATTGACAAGAAATGACATTTGTATTCTAAGAAACTCAAAAAGGGCATATCCCGGCTCTAAATATCCAATGTATCCATCTAAATAAAGGATTTTGAGCTCGAAAACGGGGTCGACCTACCTTCTGCAGCCCAGGGCATCGTTTATCTCGGAAAGATGAATAAGATGATTAAAAAATCATGTAACTCGGAGCTTGTTAGGCAAAGTTATCGTATTTCAAAGCCCGTCATACGATTCATTGTTTTCATCGTCTAATCACGTGAAAACAAATCCAAAAAGCGGAAAAGGGGTGCAACACGAGAGATAAACGCAAATAGGAAATAGGAAGCAAAAAAATGCAATGTGATAACACGTAATCCGTTGTAGTTTTTATATCATTCTTAGGTCTAGTTTCGAGTAGATTTATTAGATTTCATTCATTTATCGAGTTTATTCGAGGATTTCATCTACATTTCATGTTTTGCATAGGAAACGAAGACATGAGGAGAAACACGAGAGATTATGGCAATTTAACCCCGAAAACGTAGTTGAGTGACAAGGTTCAACTTGTGCAAGGCCATGGACTCAAGTGAACATTCAAACACCGAGCGAAAGGAGCGGAAACAACCATTCAAGACCTACACGCTCGGGTGGATTGGGAGTG
>CM071873.1:16385434-16398214 GCA_036759665.1 Gynandropsis gynandra
CAGAAGATTCAGAGACACGAGGGCAAGAGGAAGAAGGAAGAAAAGACGGATCTACGGATCGGGAGCAAGGAGAATCTACCGAAGACATCGGTTTATGAATAGGGAGTCATCTCATTCTCTATCTATGTCGAATTTAGTATTCTCTTTCGTTCCTTTTGCTGTGTTCATGTCTGAGTAGATCCATTACCATGGGTTAGAGAGTATTGCCAGTATGTAACGAAGTCTTGTGCTTGATGAATGGTGGATCTTAATGCTTTCATACTTGTACGTCACTCGATATGAATGAATTTGGTATTTTATCATGTTTTTAGATTTCATGGTTGTTCTTAATGCTTTCTCTACCTGTACGCCACTTGATTGAATGATCTTAGATGTCTAATAAACCAACGCCAGGGCATTAGATTTTGGAACTTAGCCATGATTTAGGGTTTAATTGGTTTAGAATCTACGCCAGGTCAATCGATTGAATCTAGGGATTAGGATAGCGGTCGTAATGCGTCTATCCATGTAAGATGCGCAATGGATACATTGGTATATGCATGCTAGATAGTGGACAAGTCTACGCCAGTCAGTTCCTATAGGAGAGCTTGAATTCCCTGAACTCAAGATAGTACCTAAGACCAATTATCTCGTTAGAACTTAGTTTCATCGTTGTGCAACTCTTGATACCTATGGTGTTTTGTCGTTGAGTCATTCCTATCTTTAGTTTAGTTAGTTTGCATTTGCATTCCATCTACTATTGATTTTACACGTCTTATTCATTAGTCCAATAGCTTTAGAGTTGCATCAATTCCTTGTGTTCGACCCTAGTTGATACACGATCCGTATTCTTGCGGAAGCGTTAGTCTAGGTAATTTATTACTTGAGTGTACGCACATCACAATGCAAGCGGCATATTGACAAGAAATGACATTTGTATCCTAATAAACTCAAAAAGGGCATCTGCCGGCTCTAAATATCCAATGTCTCCACCTAAATAAAGGATTTTGTGCTCGAAAACGGGGTTGGGGTGCCTTCAGCAACCTGGGGCATCGTTTTATCTTGAAAAGATGAATGAGATGATGAAAAATAATGTTATTCGGAGATTCTTACGAAAAGTTATGGTATTTCAAAGCCCGTCATACGATTCATTGTTGTAGTCGTCTAATCACGTGAAAACAAAAAGAAAAAGCAGAAAAGGGGTGCAACACGAGAGATAAACGCAAATAGGAAATAGGAAGCGAAGAGAATATCCTTAAGACAAACGCAACGCAAGCGGTGTATTGACAAGAAATGACAATCGTATCCTAAGAAACTCGAAAAGTGCATCTCCCGGCTCTAAATATCCAGTGTATCGACCTAAATAAAGGATATTTAGCTTGAAAACAGGGTCGAGCTGCCTCCAGCATCTCGGGGCATCGTTTACCTCGAAAAGATGAATGAGATGCTGAAAAAATCATGTAATTCGAAGCTTCTTACGCAAAGTTATGGTATTTCAAAGCTTGCCATACGATTCATTGTTGTAGTCGTATAATCACGTGAAAACAAAAACAAAAAAATATCCTTGAGACAAACGCAACGCAAGAGGCGTATTGACAAGAAATGACATTCGTATCCTTAGAAACACAAAAAGTGCATCTCACGGCTCTAAATATCCAACGTATCGACCTAAATAAAAGATTCTGAGCTTGAAAACGGGGTCGGGTTGCCTTCAGCAACCCAGGGCATCGTTAATCTTGAAAAGATTATTGAGAAACTGAAAAAATCATGTAATTCGGAGCTTCGTATGCAAAGTTATGGTATTTCAAAGCCCGTCATACGATTCATTTATTGTAGTCGTATAATCACAAGAAAACAAAAAGCGGAAAAGGGGTGCAACACGAGAGATAAGTGGAAATAGAAAATAGGAAGCAAAAAGAAGATCCTTGAGACAAACGGATCGCAAGTGGCGTATTGACAAGAAAATACATTCGTATCCTAACAAACTCGAAAAAGGCATCTCTCGTCTCTAAATATCCAACCTATCGATCTAAATAAAGGATTTTAAGCTAAAAACAGGGTCGGTCTGCCTTCAGCAACCCAGGGCATCGGTTATCTTGAAAGCATGAATGAGATGATGAAAAAATCATGTAATTCGGAGCTTCTTACGCAAAGTTATGGTATTTCAGAGCCCGTCATAGTTGTAGTCGTCTAATCACATGAAAAAAAATCAAAAAGCGGAAAAGGGGTGCAACACGAGAGATAAACACAAATAGGAAATAGGAAGCAAAAAGAATATCCTTGAGACAAATGCAACGCAAGCGGCGAATTGACAAGAAATGACATTCGTATCCTAAGAAACGCTAAAAGTGCATCTCCTGGCTCTAAATATCCATCGTATCGACCTAGATAAAGGATTTTGAGCTCGAAAATGGGGTCGGGCTGCCTTCTGCACCCTGGGACAACGTATATCTCAAAACGATGAATGAGATGCTGAAAATATCATGTAACTCGAAGCTTCTTACACAAAGTTATGGTATTTCTAAGCCTGTCATACGGTTCATTGTTGTAGTCGTCTAATCACGTGAAAAAAAAAACAAAATGTGGAAAAGGGGTGCAACGTGAAAGATAAACGCACATAGGAAATAGGAAGCAAAAACAATATCCTTGAGACAAATGCATTGCAAGCGGCGTACTGACAGGAAATGACATTCGTATCCTAAGAAACTCGAAAAAGGCATCCCCGACTCTAAATATCCAATGTATCGACCTAAGTAAAGGAATTTAAGCTCGAAAACGGGGTCGGGCTGCTTTCAGCAACCCATGACATCGTTTATCTCGAAAAGATGAATGAGATGATGAAAAAAATTATGTAATTCGGAGCGTCTTACGCAAAGATATGGTATTTTAAAGCCCGTCATACGATTCATTGTTGTAGTCGTCGAATCATGTGAAAATAAAACAAAAAAGCGGAAAACTGGTGCAACACGAGAGATAAACGCAAATAGGAAATAGGAAGCAAAAAGAATATCCTTGAGACAAAAGCAACGGAAGCGGCGTATTGACAAGAAATGACATTCGTATCCTCAAGAAACTCGTAAAGGGCATCCCCGGCTCTAAATATCCAATGTATCGACCTAAATAAAAGTTTTTGAGCCGGAAAATAGGGTCGGGTTGCCTTCAGCAACCCGAGGCATCCTTTATCTCAAAAGGATGAATGAGATGATGAACATACGATTCATTGTTGTAGTCGTCTAATCACGTGAAAATAAAAACAAAAAGCGAAAAGGGGTGCATCACGATATATAAACGCAAATAGGAAATATGAAACATAAAGAATATCCTTGAGACAAATGCAACACAAGCGGCGTATTGACAAGAAATGACATTCGTATCCTAAGAAACTCCAAAACGGCATCCTCGGCTCTAAATATCTAATGTATCGACCTAAATAAAGTGATGGGAATGTGAATGCAACTAACTAAGCTAATTAACGGAATAAAGTTAATGACTAAACACCACAGGTTTTGAGAGATGCACGATGGTGCAACAAAGTTCTAACAAGGTCATGGTTATAGATATCGTTACGTATTCGGGAAATTCAAGCTCTTTCCTAGGGAATGACTCTCCCGATGCCTAAACCCACTATGTAGCATGCGTACTACCAATCTCTCAATTGTATAATCTCACCTACTAGATGCATTAAGATCGCTATCCGAATTCTTAAGTTCAATCAATCGACCGGCTAAGGTTCTAAATCAATTGAGACTACATATCATGGCTACGTTCCAAAATCCAATTCATCTCCCAATGCAATTAGATTTTTATAGACATTCATTCAAGTGGCCAACAAGAACAAAACCATTACGAACAACCAATCAATCCGGAACAAGTAAATATTATAACCAAGCATTAAGAACAAAACTTCATTACAAATCGGCAAAGCTCTCTAACCCATGGCTGTGGATCTGCTCGGACATGTACTCAGAAAACGAAACACAAAAGATAACTATATTCAACAAGAATAAAAAATGAGATCCGTCCCTATTCTATTACCGACGTCTTCAACAGCTCCTCCATGCTCCGATTTCCTCGCTCCGTCCGTCTCTCTCTCTCTTTGTGTTTCTCCGTGTCTCCTGTGGTGTCTAGTTCGTCCTCTAGCCCTAGATGGCCTATTTTTCCTTTAATTGCCCGCTCAAACATTCAGCCCGGTCGTGTACACTATTTAGCCCGAGCGGGCTTGCTTACCATGTTGTCTATCAGCCCGAGACGGGCATGGTTTTGGGGATTCTCAGTGTTAATTGCACAACCTCAGCCCGAGCGGGCTTGCTCCATGCCCGAGCGGTCAGTCTTTAGTTTGCTGTTTTCGCTCCTTTCGCTCGGTGCTTGAGTGTTCCATTTGGATCTGTGGCCGTGCACATGTTGTATCTTGTCATTCAATACGTTTTTGAGGTGGAATTACCGTAATCCCTTGTGTTTCGCTTCATGTCTATGTTTCCTATACAAAAAAGAAATGGTAGATGAAGTCCTCGAAGAAACTCGATAAATCAGTAAAGTCTAAGAAATCTAATCAAAACGAAACCAAAGAATCATGTAAATACTACGACGGATTACATGTTATCAAACTCCCCCATACATAACCTTTGCTAGTCCTCGAGCAAATCTAGAGTCGAGTACAAGAAGAGCTAAACAACAATGGACACTAGCACAAATACTTCGAAGTATTGGAGATCATGCAAAACAACGCGTCACATAAACGTAAGCCTAAGCGTACCTAGTTCAGACTTCTATCAACCGAAAGTCACGAGCCATGCAATCCTACCAATGACCTAAGTCTATTTCATACTCATAGACAACGTCCAAGCGATCTCCATACCAATTCTCCTATGCTTGAGATATCGTTAAACTCTTATTCTCGTTCATACTCTCTTCTTTTTTTATAGATCCAGGCTTGGTTCCTAGGACGTCGAAGTCGAAGAGGGATGGCTTTCTACTTAGACCCAAGCTGCCTATGGCACACCCTCATAAGGTCTTGTAACCTTCGGAGTGAAGAGGTGCATCATTGAAGAACATTTTTCTCTTTTTATTTTTACCAAAGAATATACTCTAATTGTTAGGACGTAGAATAGCACCTCCACCCACCACTTAGACCTGAACCATCGATCTTGATGTACTCATGTCAATGAAAACTTGAAATAGTTAGAAACTGATCCAAGATGACAGCGGAGTATAAGTGTGTTGAATCTAATGATTAACGAACGATAAAATATATCAAACAATGCAAAGATCAATCGGTATTCACGGAGATATGGATACTTGGTACTGAAACCTAGGAGGTGAATGCAACTATAGATCATGGTTTCAAGCACAACTACTCGAGTAATCGGTATCCAAAAGACTTCTAAGCAAACCTAGACTATTGTTCACGATTCGACAAAGTCGCACAATAATGACTAAAACTCAAAAATTCGTACTAGGTATCCATCCATTTATTCCTAAAAATAACAAAAAAAATCAACATCTAATTCTAATCACATGCTTGATACTCGATGAGTACTCCCCCAGACAATGAAACACCGTCCCGGTGTTCAAGACCTAAGAGAATCTCGCATATCAAACTACGGGAAAATATGGGTTGGAACATGTGCACCTTGTGTATATTGCAATCCCGAGTTGGCGATGCGGCTGGATGTTGTTTGTGTCTCCTCCTCAAGGATGATATCGACGTTGAAAAACATGTGAGAAAGAATCACACAATCCAAAAGAAGGAATGCTAACCCACCGAGTACATCAATGTGAAAAGAATAAGAATAGGCCCGAAAATGAAATAAAAAGAAAATGCAAAAGTCAGGTTGCCTCCTGAGAAGCGCTTGTTTAAAGTCACGAGCCTTACCAACACGTGCTACTCATTAGGTGGACGTCCTCGACGTCGTCGTGTGTGTAGCGTCTCCGTGCATAGTGTGCTCGATAGGGCGTAGCACGCGGATCAGTTGAGTTCCTTTCACAATCACTCATGTCTTCCCTAAGATTGGTCATGATGTTCTCTAAGTTGGGGGCTAGATCGTGCTGTCCAAAAATTGTGGTCGAGTTGTCCATAAGTTCGGTTGTGTACTCCATAAAACCGGTTAGGTGTTCGTCGCTTGTTTCCTTCAGCGTTTCCAGAGATTTTTGGTGCGTGAGCCTTTGTGTTGAAGGCTTCATATTCACCTTGGGGCCTCGTCAATGCTCCAATTTTGTGCTGGACATTTGGTGTAGCTTCTCAGCGTCTCAGGGTTGTTTATGTACTGATTTGCACCCCATTTAGCTCGGGTTGTGCGGAAGTCCCGGTCGGGGGATTCCTTCTTCTTTTTGTTGTCAAGCAGCGCATTTGGTACCTTGTATAATCTTTCTCCAGCTGCTATGAGATTCATGTATAGGAAATCCGTATTATGAAATTCCTCACAAACTTCCTCGGCAAAATTCTCAAAGATGCCGTCGGGGAACACGAAATCGATAGCGCACGGCTGCTCAAGTATGTCAATTAAGCTGAACTCTACTTCCATCTCGGGTTTCTTCTTATGCTTATCAAGGTTCGTAGCCTTATCCGCTGTTGTGTTAGATTCTTCTCCTTTTTCCATTACGAGGGATTTGGCTGATCCACCGTCTTCATGCGTTGACGTTGTGGGAATGGCAATGGAGGTGGCCTCGGATCTGGTTTTACGTACTTTGGCTCCTCTTCCTCCTTGAACATCTCCTTTAGCTTGTTGACAGCCGTTTCCGCTTCTATGATAGATGCTTCACCCCTTTCAGACATTGAAGTAGGCCGATCCACCGTCTTACAATCCCTTAGGTAAATTTCATTGACATGCTCACGGGGATTTGTTTCTGAACTTCCCGATAGAACCTCTTGTGATTGTGATGCCCCTTGTGCAAGTTATGCAGCTTGCGTGTCCAATTGTCTAAGGAATCCATCCATCTGCTTATTGGTGCTTTCTTGTTCCGCTTTCACTGCCATCAACAAGTTGTTTTGATTTTCTAGTACTTCAAGGAGGCGGCCGAACATGGCGGTAACGTCAGGGGTTGCTTCGGGTTGGTCTGGCTCTGGCTGAGGCACATATGACTGATAGTTCTGAGTTTGGGGCTGCGTCCATGGCTGAAAGTTTCCCAATAGATGTTGTGCATTCAACATACCATCGGTGTTCCTATACGGTAAGTTTGGGTGATCGCTCCATCCGTGATTGTATGTATTCCCGAAAGGCCGATTATAACTCTCGTAGATCACTTCTTCATACCCCCAAACTTCTTGTTCCCATGATTGCTCCGAGTAATGCGGATGGTATGAGTTAGACAACATATGACAAATTTCGGAAAGTTGATCTTTTACTTCAGCTAAATCGGCATACAAAGAGTGGACCTTGTTCATGTTACCTCGCAAAATAAAGAACACAAAATTTGATTAAGCTCCGAGAGATAAAAATATTTGACCCATTAAGAAAGACAACAAAAGAAAAAAAAATATACGGAAAATAAATAAAGACTCCGGAAAGGACTATATCAAAAAGTATCCTAACTCTAAAGCCGTAATCAATTCCCCGGCAACGGCGCCAAAAACTTGATGTGGTTAATCTCAAGTAATAATTTACCTAGACTAACGCTTATGCAAGAATACGGATCGTATAGTACCATGGTCGAACACAAGGAATTGATGCAACTCTAAAGCTAGTAAACTAATGGATAAGACGTGTGAAATCAATAAGTGATGGGAATGCGAATGCAACTAACTAAGCTAATTAACGGGATAAACTTAATGACTAAACACCACAGGGTTTGAGAGATGCACGATGGTGCAAAAAAGTTCTAACAAGGTCATGGTTATATATATCGTTACGTATTCGGGAAATTCAAGCTCTTTCCTAGGGAATGACTGTCCCGATGCCTAAACCCACTATCTAGCATGCCTACTACCAATCTCCCAATTGTGTAATCTCACCTACTAGATGCATTAAGATCGCTATCCTAATTCCTAAATTCAATTAATCGACCAACCAAGGTTCTAAATCAATTGAGACTTCATATCATGGCTACGTTCAAAAATCCAATTCATCTCCTAATGCAATTAGATTTTTATTGACATTCATTCAAGTGGCCAACAAGAACAAAAGCATTACGAACAACAGATCAATCCGAAACGATCAAATATTATAACCAAGCATTAAGAACAAAACTTCGTTACCAATCGGCAAAGCTCTCTAACCTATGGCTGTGGATCTACTCGGACATGAACTCAGAAAACGAAACACAAAAGATAACTATATTCAACATGGATAAAGAATGAGATCCCTCCCTTAGTGTCTCCTGTGGTGTCTGGTTCGTCCTCTAGCCCTAGATGGCTTATTTTTCCTTTAATTGCCCGTTCAAACATTCAAACAAGGTTGTTCCGGATTAGGCGGCCCGCGCGGGCATAACATATACCCGCTCGTGCATAAGTCAGCCCGATCGTGTACACTACGTAGCCCGAGCGGGCTTGCTTGCCCGATCATGTGGTCTATCAGCCCGAGTCGGGCATGGTCTCGGGGATTTTCAGGGTTTATTGCACAACCTCAGCCCTAGCGGGCTTGTTCCATGCCCGAGTGGGCAGTCTTTATTTTGTTGTTTCCGCTCCTTTCGCTCGGTGCTTGAGTGTTCCATTTGGATCCGTGGCCGTGCACATGTTGTATCTTGTCATTCAATCATGTTTTCGGGGTGGAATTACCGTAATCACTAGTGTTTCACTTCATGTCTTCGTTTCCTATACAAAACACGAAATGGTAGATGAAGTCCTCGAATAAACTCGATAAATCGGTAAAGTCTAAGAAATCTAGTCAAAACTAAACCTAAGAATCATGTAAATACTACGACGGTTTACATGTTATCAAACTCCCCTAGACTTAACCATTGCTTGTCCTCGAGCAAATCTAGAGTCGAGTACAAGAAGAGCTAAACAACAATGGACACTAGCACAAATACTTCGAAGGATTAGCCATCATGCAAAACAACGCGTCACATGAACATAAGACTAGGCGTACCTAGTTCAGACTTCTATCAACCAAAAGTCACGAGCCATGCAATCCTACCAATGACCTAAGTCTATTTCATACTCCTAGACAATGTCCAAGCGATCTCCATACCAATTCTCCTAAGATTCATTGTCGTATTCTCGTTCATACTCTCTTCCCTTTTTTATAGATCTACGCTTCTTACGCAAAGTTATGGTACTTCAAAGCCCGTCATAAGATTCATTGTCGTAGTAGTCTAATCACGTGAAAACAAAAACAAAAAGCAGACAAGGGGTGCAACACGAAAGATAAACTTAAATAGGAAATTGGAAGCAAAAAGTATATCCTTGAGACAAACGCAACGCAAGCGGCGTATTGACAAGAAATGACATTCATATCCTAAGAAACTCAAAAAGTACATCTCCTGGCTCTAAATATCCAACGTATCGACCTAAATAAAGACTTTTGAGCTAAAAAACGGGGTCGGGCTGCCTTCAGAAAACTGAGGAATCCTTTATCTCAAAAATATGAAAGAGGTGATGGAAATTTCATGTGATTAGGAGCTTCTTACACAAAGTTATGGTATATCAAAGCCCGTCATACGATTCATTGTTGAAGTCGTCCAATCACATGAAAACAAAAACAAAAAGTTGAAAACGGGTGAAACACAAGAGATATACGCAAATAGGAAATAGGAAGCAAAAGGAATATCTGAGAGACAAATGCAAAGCAAGCGGCATATTGACAAGAAATGACATTTGTATCCTAAGAAACTCGAAAAGTGCATCTCCCGGCTGTAAATATCCAACGTATCGACTTAAATAATGGATTTTGATCTCGAAAATGGGGTCGGACTGCCTTCAGCATCCTAGGGCATCGTTTATTATGAAAAGATGAATGAGATGATGAAAAAATCAATTACTTTGGAGCTTCTTACGCAATGATATGGTATTTCAAAGACCGTCATACAATTCATTGTTGTTGTCATCTAATCACGTGTAAACAAAACAAAAAGCGGAAAAGCGGTGCAACACGAGAAATAAACGCAAATAGGAAATAGGAAGTGTAAAGAATATACTTGAGACAAACGCAATGCAAGCGGCGTATTGACAAGAAATGACATTCGTATCCTAAGAAACTCGAAAAGTGCATCTCTTGGCTAAAAATATCCAGCATATTGACGTAAATAAAGGCTTTTGAGCTAAAAAAACGGGGTCAGGCTGCCCTCAGCAAACCTCGGAATCATTTATCTCGAAAAGATGAATGAGGTGATGAAAAAATCATGTGATTCGGAGCTTCTTACGCAAAGTTATGGTATTTCAAAGCCCGTGATACGATTCATTGTTGTAGTCGTCTAATCACGTGAAAACAAAAACAAAAATAACCTAAACTACCCGCAAGTGCACGACACGTGTGTAGTACTTCAGGTGTCGATCCCACAGAGACTACGCAACACAACCTAAACTCTAACTATGAATCAAACTTGCTAACGAACGAAATATGATTTGAAGAATGAAATACTAAAAGCAAATAAACAAACTAGTTCTTACGATGAGCCAAACGTTCTAGGAATCCATTTTCACCACAAGCCTACCGAAACCAACAATCAATCTATCTATCATACAATCCCAGTTAAGTTATACAAGGTAGACGATCCTAATATGATATCTACCCTCTCTCGAGACATAGACACGTGATCTAGTCCAGTTGCCCCCTACATTCGTGGCTGACACATTGAACTAAACCCATAAGATCTGTGATTCACCCGTTTTACCCTCAACCGCTGCTACCCTACTTTCATGGCCTAACCTCGGTTGTTCTAAACATGATGTTCTAGGACTAGAATTCTCCTTTCGGTCCTTCTCCTAACCCCTAACACATGCATCTACGCAGCCGTCACAAACACAAGTCATTTAAGCACTCAGATAAAGAATAGATAAACGAAAACGAGAAGATGCATTCAAAGATAAATCAAAAGTGGTTCGGGGATAGCCAAGGGCTAATCCCTTCTCCTAGAACAAACGAACTACTCGCTCATGCGTCTGTAAACAAACATAAACGAAATAGAAGGTCTAATGAACATGAAAACCAAACGAAACCGAAGTGTCGGGTTGATCTCCAATGCTCCTCGTGTGCCTCCTCGCAAGAATCTCCTCTTCCTTCTCTACTTTGTCCTTAATAAAGAACTGAATAAAGCATCCTTGAATCTCGACCTCTGGCCCCTTTTTATCACTTTAAAGTCGTTTTGCCTTATTGTATGAGTCCCCCACAAACTTCCATTTGTTTTCAGTCAAATTAACTTAATTGAAGTTGCAGATGATGGTCGCGACCCGAGCGGGCGGTACAATTTACCCGCTCGGGTACGGCGCGGTCGGTCGCGCAGAAACGCGATGCGAATGGAGTGCCCGCTTTGGAGGTGTGTGTGCCCGCTCGGGTATGAGGCCCCGCTCGTGTATTTTCTTGCCCGAGTCGTGTATGAATTGCTGCCCAAAATCGCCGTAGCTTTTGCCCGCTCGGGTGTGAGTTGTGCCCGATCGGGTGGTGGCTTTTCATGCTAATTCTCGCCCCGTTTGTCCCGTGATGATCCTCGATGTTGGTACTTAGCCTTGTACAGTTCGTTTAGCTCTGAAATGAACCGAATACGCATAAAAACCTGTAAGAATATGAAAACACGAAAACAAGTAAAACGGATACGGAATGATATGTAAAGAATGGCATATATCATAAACATCTCTAAAATCGTGCAAGAAATACGTATGAAAACGAGATGATCAAAATCCCCCAGGCCATGTAAAGCATGGACGAATGTTTGCTTTCCCTAAGCAAACGTAAACGTGGAACACGTGGGTTGTAAAAATCCGAGAATTCCCCTTCTCCTAGAAATACCGCTAAAGCGAACCTAACCGATCAACTAGCACGTCGAGAGCAAATTCGGCCTAGTTAAGTTTTCAGTCTTCATTCTAGGTTCACCAAGGCTACCCACGAGAAGGCTTCTCAGGAAACCTAGACCATTATTCACGATTCGACAAAGTTGCACATAATGACTAAAGCTCGAAAATTCATGCTAGGTATCCATCCGTTTATTCCTAAAAACAAAAATCAACCTCTAATCCTAATCATCTAATCCTAATCACATGCAAAATACTCGATGAGTACTCCTCCCAGACATGAATGGAATACCGTCCCGGTGTTCAAAACCTAAGAGGATAACGCAAACAAAACAACGGGAACATAAGAGTTGGAACGTGTGCACCTTGTGTAACTTGCAATCCCGAGTTTGTGTCTCCTCCTCAAGGATGATATGGACATTGAAAAACCTGTGAAAAAGAATCACACAATCATAAAAGAGGAATACGATCCCACCAAGTACATCAATATGAAAAGAAAAAGAATAGGTCCGAAAGAAAAAAAAATGAAATGAGAAATGCAACAGTCAGGTTCCCTCCTGATAAGCGCTTGTTTAAGGTCGCGAGCCTTACCAAAATGCTCTAGTCATGTGTCGGCTCCGAAAGAGCGAACTTAGCTTGATCAAAATCTGTGTTATCCGCATTGTAGAGCTTTATGCGTTGGCCGTTCACTTTAAATGCACCATTTGCTCCTATTAGCTCGATTGCTCCATGTGGTGAGATGCTTTTAATTGTGAATGGCCCGGACCAGCGTCACTTGAGCTTCCCTGGAAAGAGTTTCAAACGTGAGTTGAAAACAAGTACACTATCACCTACCTCGAATGTCCGCTGGAGTATGTGCCTATCGTGCCACCGCTTCGTGCGCTCCTTGTAAATTTTTGCGTTCTCGTACGAATGGAGGC
>CM071873.1:16419618-16437062 GCA_036759665.1 Gynandropsis gynandra
GTTGCGATTATACTCTCCGGCGGTGTGATTTCCCTCATCAGCCATTCGATCTATCAAATCCTCGATTTGTGGGAAAGTGAGGTTGCTCAAAGAACCTCCAGCAGCGGCTACGATCAAGATCCTCGTATTGTCCATGAGTCCTTGGAGAAAATTGTGTATGAGGTAGCTTTGATCCATGCCGTGATGTGGGCAAAGGCGTTGATAGCCCTTGAATCGCTCCCATGCTTCATATAAGCTCTCGGCTGCCCCTTGCACGAATGTGTTGATGTTGTTCTTGGCTAGCCGGGCTTTTCTTTGAGGGAAGAATCTTGTCATGAACTTCTCCTCTAGCTGTCCCCATGACGCGATAGAATTTGCCGGTTGCGAATATAACCAATCTTGCGCTTTGTCTTTTACCGAGAATGGGAAAGCGGCTAGCATGACATCTTCGTCCGATACCCCATCTCCAGCTCTTATGGTTCGGCATAGCATCTTAAAATCAGTAAGATGCTGGTTTGGGTCCTCGGTGGGTCTCCCTCTAAACGCCGCGTTACCAAGCATTTGGATGAATGCCGGTTGAAGCTCTACGCGGGCGTTTCTCCTCGCAATACATGATAAGAGCTGCGTGTGCCTAGGGACCGTGTACGATCCATAGGTCAGTGCTGGTTGCACTTGTTGCGCGTTTTGAACGTTCATATCTCGACGTTCGGCCATTAGCTCTTCTTCAAATGGTTGTTCAACTACTTCCTCGGGTTGGAAGTTCAAGTGTACTTGCGTGTTATCAACTGGATTGCTCGCACTAGCTCTCGTTTCCTTCCTTAGTTTTCTGAGTGTCTTATCAATGTCGGGGTCGAAAACTAGATTTGCTCTTCCGGTGTTTCTCATGCACAATTAAGCTGCACAAGAAAAAGAAGATAAACACAAGATCACGTGAGATCCGAGAAGCAATAGAACTTGACTCTAAACACAATAGACAAGCAAAATAAACACGAAAAAGCAAAAACAAACAAGACTCTATGTAAACTAATGTCTAATCTAAAAGTTTCCTAACTCCTAAGCCGTAATCAACTCCCCGGCAACGGCGCCAAAAAACTTGATGTGCATTATATCAAGTTATAATACCTAGACTAACGCTTCCGCAAGAATACGGACCGTGTAGTAACTAGGGTCGAACACAAGGAGTTAATGCGACTAATGAGCTATTAAACTAATTGAATAGACGTGTGAGATGACTAAAGTTGGGATTGTGATTGAGCTAAACTAAACTAAATCGAAGAGATAAAACTTATGGCTAAGCACCATGGGTGTCGAGAGTTTGCCTAATGAAGTCACGAAGTTCTAAAAGGATAATTGGTCTAGGTACTATCATGAATTCAGGGAATTCAAGCTCTCCTATAGGACTTGACTGGCGTAGACTTGTCCACTATCTAGCATGCATATACCAATGTATCCATTGCGTATCTTACATGCATAGATGCATTATGACCGCTATCCTAATCCCTAGATTTAACCGATTGACCTGGCGTAGATTCTAAACCGGCTAAACCCTAAATCATGGCTAAGTTCCGGAACCTAATCCCCTGGCGTTGGTTTATTAGGCTTCTAAGAACATTCAATCAAGTGGCGTACAGGTAAAGAAAGCATTAAGAAGAACCATGAAATCTGAAAACATGATAGATACCAATTTCATTCATTCAAGTGGCGTACAGGTAATGAAAGCATTAAGTACCACCATTCATTAAGCGTAGACTTCGTTACAACATAGCAAATCTCTCTAACCCATGGCGAAGGATCTGCTCAGACATAGATACAGAAAACGAAACACAGGAGAAGTCTAGATTCGACATAGATATGGAAAGAGATAACTCCCTATTCATAAACCGATGTCTTCGGTAGATTCTCCTTGCTCCCGATCCGTAGATCCATCTTTTCTTCCTTCTTCCTCTTGCTCTAGTGTCTCTCTATCTGCTCTGATCTCTTCTGGTTCGAATGCCCTCCTTCAGATCTGATTTTTCTTTTAATTTTGCCGTTCTAGATCTTAGGAAAGTTTGTTGAGATCCAAGGACCCGAGCGGGCACAGCGTGTACCCGCTCGTGCAAACCCTTTGCCCGACCGTGTTGCACACATTTGAGCCCGAGCGGGAACCATGCCCGACCGTGTAGATCTTCAGCCCGAGTCGTGCACACCTACGGGGTTTTCTTGACATGAATGAGCCCGAGCGGGCACACCAAATGCACCCGAGTGGGCACACCTCCCTGGTCGTGTACCTTGTGTGCCCGAGTCGTGCAAAGCTACGGGGGTAATTGGCAGCAAATAGCCCGATCGTGCACTCCAATTCCTAATGGCCCGATCGTGTACACCTCCCATGCCCGAGCGGGCATGTCTTGAAATGTTGTTTCTCTCCCTTCGCTCGGTGTTTGAGTGTTCACTTTCAGTCCATGGCCTTGCACAAGTCGAACCTTGTTACTCAACTTCGTTTTCGGGGTTAGATTGCCAAAATCACTCGTGTTTCTTCTCGTGTCTTCGTTTCCTATGCACAACACGAAATGTGGATAAAGTCTTCGAATATACTCAATAAATGAATGAAATATAAATAATCTATTCTAAACTAGACCTAAGAATGCTATAAAAACTATAACGGATTACGTGTTATCATCAAGTACAACAAAATAAGTGGGAATGCAAAGTTTACCTACCATGGTGTGAAAGTTTTCAACAATTCCCATCGGATATCTTACCGAATGATCCGCGAGGCATAGAGACATCGTCGTAGGTTTCAGATTCCCAAAGTCCATCCGCTTGAAAACCGAGTGCGGCATGATACTCACGCTTGCTCCTAAATCACACAAAGCATTTTCAATATGCATATTACCTATTGTGCACGGAATGGAGAAGCTTCCGGGGTCCTTTAACTTTGGTGGCAGCTTGTTTTGAAGGATAGCACTGCATTCCTCGGTGAGTGCTACCGCCTCGTTCTCTTCGATATGCTTCTCTTTGGAAAGTACCTCTTTGATGAGTTTGGCGTGATTAGGCATCTTTTGGAGGGCTTCCACGAAGGGGATGTTGATGTCAAGTTGCTTGAGACCCTCTACAAATCTGCCCACTCGTTCTTCATTCTTACTGCTCACCAACCGTTAAGGAAATGGTATAGGAGGTTTGTATGCCAGTGGAGCAACATATGTTTTGTCTAAATCTGATTCAACTCCTTCCATAATCGCAACCTTACCTTTTCCTCTATTCATGGACGTACCAGCAGCATTCCTCGCTCTTTCAAGGAAAAATTCTCAACCACATCACCGCTGCACACAGAAATAGCATTCACGTACTCTCTCGGGTTCAATTCGGGTTTACATGGAAGCTTTCCGGGATTCCGAGAGGATGAGGCAGCCTGCTGTGCTACGGAGTTCTCTAAACTCTTCACATGATTGCTCAAAGATTTCATCTGAGTTTTGATTTTGGTTTGAGTTGATGTTTGCTGTTCGGGCTGGAGGTGTGCCCGCTCGGGTATGAGGCCCCGCTCATGTATTTTCTTGCCCGAGTTGTGTATGATTTGCTGCCCAAAATCGCCGTAGCTTTTGCCCGCTCGGGTGTGAGTTGTGCCCGATCGGGTGGTGGCTTTTCGTGCTAATTCTCGTCCCGTTTATCCCGTGATGATCCTCGATGTTGGTACTTAGCCTCGTGCATGTCCTTTAGCTCTGAAATAAACCGAATACGCATAAAAACCTGTAAGAACATGAAAACACGAAAATAGGTAAAACAGATACGGAATCATACGTAAAGCATCGCATATATATCATAAACATCTCTAAAATCGTGCAAGAAATACGTATGAAAACGAGATGATCACCCATCATACGATTCATTGTTGTTGTCATCTAATCACGTGTAAGCAAAACAAAAAGCGGAAAAGCGATGGAACACGAGACATAAACGAAAATGGGAAATAGGAAGCGAAAAGAATATACTTGAGACAAACGCAATGCAAGCGGCGTATTAACAAGAAATGACATTCGTATCCTAAGAAACTCGAAAAGTGCATCTCTTGGCTCTAAATATCCAGCATATTGACGTAAATAAAGGCTTTTGAGCTAAAAAAACTGGGTCAGGCTGCCCGGAGCAAACCTAGGAATCATTTAACTTGGAAAGATGAATGAGGTGATGAAAAAATCATGTGATTCGGAGCTTCTTACGCAAAGTTATGGTATTTCGAAGCTCGTGATACGATTCATTGTTGTAGTCGTCTAATCACGTGAAAACAAAAACAAAAAGCGGAAAAGTGGTGCAACACGAGAGATAAACGCCAATAGGAAATAGGAAGCAAAAACAATATCCGTGAGACAAACGTAATGCAAGCGGCGTATTGACAAGAAATGACATTCGTATCCCAAGAAACTCCCCAAGGGCATGTCCCGGCTCTTAATATCCAATGTATCGACTTAAATAAAAGGATTTTGAGCTCCAAATGGGGTTGGGCTACCTCAGCATCGCGGGGCAACGTTTATCTGGAAAAGATGAATGAGATGATGAAAAAAATCATGTAATTCGGAACTTTTTACGCAAAGTTATGGTATTTCAAAGCCCGTCATACGATTCATTGTTGTAGTCATCTAATCAAGTGAATAAAAAAAAAGCGGATAAGGTGTGCACCATGAGAGATAAACGCAAATAGGAAATACGAAGCAAAAAGAATATCCTTGAGAGAAACACAACGCAAGCGACGTATTGACAAGAAACGACATTTGTACCAAGAAACTCGAAAAGTGCATCTCCCAACTCTAAATATCCAACGTATCGACCTAAATAAAGGCTTTTGAGCTCGAAAACGTGGGCGAACTACCTTCAACAACCCAGAGCATCGTTTATCTTGAAAAGATGAATGAGATGATGAAAAAATCATGTAATTTGGAGCTTCTTACGCAAAGTTATGGTATTTCAAACCCCGTCATACGATTCATTGTTGTAATCGTCTAATCACGTCAAAACAAAAACAAAAAGTGGAAAAAGCGGTGCAACACGAGAGATAAAAGCAAATAAGAAATAGGAAGCAAAAAGAATACCCTTGAGACAAACGCAACACCAGCGGCGTATTGATAAGAAATGACATTCCTATCCTAAGAAACTTAAAAAGGGAATTTCCCGGCTCTAAACATCCATAAATCCACCTAAATAAAGGATTTTGGGCTTGAAAAATGGGTCGGGCAGCCTTTAGCAATCCAGAACATCGTTTATCTCGAAAAGATCAATGTGATGATGAAAAAATCGTGTAATTCGTAGCTTCTTGCTCAAAGTTATTATATTTCATAGCCCTTCATTCGATTGATTGTTGTAGTCGTCTAATCACGTGAAAACAAAAACAAAAAGCGAAAAAGAGGTGCAACACGAGAGATAAACGCAAATATGAAATAGGAAGCAAAACGAATATCCTTGAGACAAACACAACGCAAGCGACGTATTGACAAGAAATGACATTCGTATTCTAAGAAACTCGAAAAGTGCATCCTCGGCTCTAAATATCCAACGTATCGACCTAAATAAAGGCTTTTAAGCTCGAAAATGGGCAGGGCTGCCTTCAGCAACACGAGGCATCGTTTATCTCGAAAAGATGAATGAGATAACGAAAAAATAATGTAATTTGGAGCTTCTTATGTAATGTTATGGTATTTCAAAGCCCGTATTACGATTCATTGTTGTAGTCGTCTAATCACGTGAAAACAAAAACAAAAAGCGGAAAAGGGGTGCAACACGAGAGATAAACGCAAATAGGAAATAGGAAGCAAAAAGAATATACTTGAGACAAATGCAACGCAAGTGGCATAATAAAAGAAAATGACATTCGTATCCTAAGAAACTCGAAAAGGCATCTTCCGGCTCTAAATATTCAATGTATCGACCTAAATAAAGGATTTTGAGCTCGAAAACGGGGTCGATCTGCCTTCAGCAGCCCAGGATCGTTTATCTCAAAAAGATGAATGAGATGATGAAAAAATCATGTAATTCGGAGCTTCTTACGCAAAGTTATGGTATTTCAAAGCCCATCATTCGATTCATTGTTGTAGTCGTCTAATAATGTGAAAATAAAAACAAAAAACGGAAAAGGGGTGCAACACGAGAGATAAACGCAAATAGGAAATAGGAAGCAAAAAGAATATCCTTAAGAAAAATGCAACGGAAGCAGCGTATTGACAAGAAGTGACATTCGTATCCTAAGAAACTTGAAAAGGGAATGTCCCGGCTTTAAATATCCAACGTATCGACCAAAATAAAGGATTTTGAGCACGAAAACGGGGTCGAGCTGCCTTCAGCAACATGGGGCATCGTTTATGTCGAAAGATGAATAAGATGATGAAAAAATCAAGTAATTCAGAGCCACTTACGCAAAGATATGGTATTTCAAAGCCCGTCATAAGATTCATTGTTGTAGTCGTCTAATCACGTGAAAAAAAAACAAGAAGCGGAAAAGGGGTGCAACACGAGAGATAAACGCAAATAGGAAATAGGAAACAAAAAAAAATATCCTTGAGATAAACGCAACGCAAGTGGTGTATTGGCAAGAAATGACATTTGTATCCAAAGAAACTCGAAAAGTGCATCCCCGACTGTAAATATCCAACGTATCGGCCTGAATAAAGGATTTTGATCTCGAAAACGGGGTCGCACTGCCATCAGAAACTCTGGGCATCGTTTAACTCAAAAAGATGGATTAGATGATGAAAAAATCATGCAAATCGGAGCTTCTTACACAAAGTTATGGTATTTCAGACCCCGTCATACGATTCATTGTTGTAGTCGTCTAATCACGTGAAAACAAAAACAAAAAGCGGAAAAGGGGTGCAACACGAGAGATAAATGCAAATAGGAAATAGGAAGAAAAAAGAATATCCTTGAGACAAATGCAACACAAGCGGCGTATTGACAACAAATGACATTTGTATCCTAAGAAACTCAAAAAGGGCATATCCAGGCTCTAAATATCCAACGTATCGATCTAAATAAAGGATTTTGAGCTCGAAACGGAGTCGGGCTACCTTCTGCAATCCGGGTCATCGTTTATCTCGAAAAGATGAATGAGATAATAAAAAATCTTGTAATTCGAAGCTTTTTACACAAAGTTATGGTATTTTAAAGCCCGTGATACGATTCATTGTTGTAGTCATCTAATCACGTGAAAACAAAAACAAAAAGCGGAAAAGGGGTGCAAAAAGAGAGGTAAACGCAAATATGAAATAGGAAGCAAAAAGAATATCCTTGAGACAAACGCAATGCAAGCGCGTATTAACAAGAAATGATATTCGTATCTTAAGAAACTCGAAAGAGCATCTCCCGGCTCTAAATATCCAAAGTATCCACCTAAATAAAAGATTTTGAGCTCGAAAACGGGGTTGGGCTGTTTAACTCGAAAAGATGAATGAGATGATCAGAAAATCATGTAATTCGGATTTTCTTACACAAAGATATGGTATTTCAAAGCCTGTCATACGATTCATTGTTAGAAGTTTCTAATCACTTGAAAAAAAAGCTTTTAAGTCGATATGTACCAAGGTCGAACACGAGGAATCGATGCAACTCTAAAGCTAGTAAATTAATGAATAGGACATTTAAAATCAATAAGAGTGTGGAATGCAAATGAAACTAAACTAACTAACTAATTATAAGATTAAACTCAATGAACTAAACACCACAGGTTTCGAGAGATGCACGATGATGCAACAGAAGTTCTAACAAGATCATTGTCTTAGATATTATCACGTATTTGAGGAATTCAAGCTCTTTCCTAGGGAATTACTCTTTCGATGCCTAAACCCACTGTCAAGTCTGCGTACTACAAATATTCCAATTGCGTAATCTCACACGATAAATGCATTGAGTCTGCTATCTAATTCTTAAGTCCAATTAACCGACCAGTCAAGGTTCCAAATCAATTGAAACCTCATGTCATGGCTACGTTCGAAAGATCAATTCATCCTCCGAAGCAACCAAACTTTTATGATCATTCATTCAAACGGTCAATAAGAACAAAAGCATTAAGAACAACCAATCAATAAAAAAAACGATCAAATACCAAAATCATTCATTCAAGTGCATTCAAAAACAAAAGCATTATCACCAATCATTAAGAACAAGACTTCGTACATATCGGCAAAGCTCTCTAACCTCAAGCTTTGGACCTACTCGGACATGAACTTAGAATACGAAACACAAAAGATAATTATATTTAATATGGATCAATAATGAGATTCCTCCCTATTCTATTATCGATGTCATTCAATAGCTCCTCCACGATCTAGCTTCATCACTCCATCCTTCGCCCTCGTTTGCGTTCTTCCCTCTCTCTACTCTGTCTCCGAGTCTTTGTTTTTTTCTCTAATTTTCTGTATGAATTGGGCTGCTGAAGCTCTCCCTTTTTAGACCTATTTCTCCTCTTTCCTTTCCTATAATCTTCTCTCTTTGCCCGTCCTCTTTTCTTCCTCTCTAGTGGCTGGAAATTCCTGTTTTTTACAGCAGCTGAGTTTTCTTTTTCCGAGTCTTTCCATCTCTTGTTTTTCCATTCTTGTGTAATTGTCAATGTTTCCTCTTTAATTTCCAGCCATGTAGCAACCCTTCCTTTTCTCTAACCATATTTCCTTTTGGTTTAAGTAGCCAGCACGTTCCTTTTCTTATTTTGCTAAATTTCCTCTTTGGGTAGTTTCCATTTTCTCGGTTTATATTTTCTTTAGCAGCTCGTATTTCCTTTTCCTCTTGTGCAGCAACGATTTGATTTTCCTTTTTCCTCCTTTTCCTCTTTGCTTTGCTGCCTTCTTTCTTGTTCTTGAATTTCCATTAATTGTTCCAGCAGCCATTTCCATTTTCTATCTTTGATGGTTGCATCCAATTCTCGTGTAGGCAACAATCTTTCCATTTTTGTGTGGGCGGTTGGAAGTTTACATTGTGTTAAAGCAAATTGCTTTTATTTTATGTAAACCATGTTTCCTTTTCATGTTCCAACCGTGCTCTTCTTAGTTTTGTTTTAGCAACCGAAATTTTCCATTTTTGTAAGCGGCCATTGTTTCCATTTTTTTGTAAGTGGCCATTGCTTCCATTTCTCTTCTCCGGTTTAAGATTCTTTGGATGCTGACCGTGCATAGCTGATAGGTGAGTGGTTTTTCTTAGTTTTGCTTCATTTACTTGTGTTTGCATCCCCATATTCATTTCCTGCAATAACACGAGAAAACGCTAAAAGAAGACTAAATGATGCTTTAATGCTTGGTAAAGTTCAAATGAATGATGCAACTAACTATAAAAACAAACTAAAATACTATAACAAAATAGAAGTTATCAGTGCTAGAGGCAGCCCGACCTCTTTTTTGAGCTCAAAAGCTTTTAAGTCGATATGTTAGATTTTAGAGTCAGAAGATGGCCTTTTCAAGTTTCTTGGGATATGCATTTCACTTCTTGTTAATACACTGCTTGCATTGCGTTTGTCTATCGGATTTTCGTTTTGCTACGAATTTCCTATCCGCTTTTTGTTTTTTTTCGTCGTGATTAGACAATTACAACATTGAATTTTACGATAATCTTTGAAATACCATAATTTTGCGTACGAAGCACCGAATTACTCGATTTTTTCACATCTCATTCAAAGATAAAGGACACACTAAGTTGCCAGAGGTAGTGCAACCCCATTTTTTAGCTGAAAATCTTTTATTTAGGTCGATACATTGGATTTTAAGAGCTGAAATATGCCCTTCTCGATTTCTTAGGATACACATGTCACCTCTTGTTAATGCGCTGCTTGCGTTGTGTTTGTCTCTCCTATATTCTTTTTGCATCCTATTTCCTATTTGCGTACTTGTGTTACACCCCTTTTTTGCTTTTTGTTTTTGTTTTCGTCATGATTAGACGATTACAACATTGAATTGTACGACAAGCTTTGAAACACTGTAACTTCGCGTACAAAGGACGCCTCGGGCTGCTGGAGGAAGCCTGACTCCATTTTTGAGCTCAAAATTTTAGATTTAGGTCGATACATTTGATTTTTAGAGCTAGGAGATGCCCTTTCCGAGTTTCTTAGGATACACATTTCACTTCTTGTCAATACACCATGTGCGTTGCATTTGTCTTTCGGGTATTCCTTTTGATTCTTATTTCCAATTTGTGTACTCGTGTTGCACTCCTTTTCCCTTTTTTTCGTTTTCGCCGTGATTAGATGATTAAAAACATTCAATTTACGACGGGATTTGAAATACCATAACTTTGAGTACAACGCACCGAATTGCTTGATTTTTTAAAATCTCATTCATCTTATCGATATAAAAGACACCCCAGGTTGCTGGAGGTACCCTAACCCCATCTTCAAGCTCAAGATCTTTTATTTAGGTCAATACGTTCGATTTTTAGAGCCAGGAGATGCCCTTTTTGAGTTTCTTGGGATATGCAAGTCACTTTGTGTCAATACGCCGCTTGCATTGCGTTTGTCTCTCAGATATTCTCTTTTCTTATTGTTTATTTATTTAGTACTCGTGTTGCACCACTTTCCCATTTTTTGTTTTTGTTTTCGTCATGATTAGATGATTACAACATTTAATTGTACGACGAGCTATCAAATACCATAACTTTGCGTATAAAAGCACCGAATTTTTGGATTTATTCACATCTCGTTCATCTTTTCGAGATAAGAGACGCCTCGGGTTGGTGGAGGCAGCCCGACCCCGTTTTCAAGCTCAAAATATTTTATTTAGGTTGATATTTTGGATTTTTAGAGTCGGGAGATGCCTTTTTCGAGTATCTGAGGATACACATGTCACTTCTTGTCAATAGGCCGCTTGCGTTGCGTTTCTCTCAGATATTCCTTTTGCTTCCTATTTCCTATATGCGTACTCGTGTAGCACCTCTTTTCCGCTTTTTGTTTTTATTTTCTTCGTAATTAGACGATTACAACATTGAATTGTGCAACTAGTTTTGAAATACCATAACTTTGCGCACAAAGCACATAATAACTTGATATTTTCACATCCCATTCATCTCATTAAAGATAAAGGATGTCTCGGCAGCTTGAGGCAGCAAGAACCATCTTTCGAGCTCAAAATCTTTTATTTAGGATGATACGTCGCATTTTTAGAGGCCGGAGAAGCCCTTTTTTAGTTTCTCAGGATACGCATGTCACTTCTTGTCAACATGCCGCTGGCGTTGAATTAGTCCCTTGGATATTCCTTTTGCTTCATATTTCCTTTTTGCGTACTCGTGTTGCACCCCTTTTCCGCCTTTTGTTTATTTTTTTGTCGTGATTAGACGATTACAACATTAAATTGTACGATGAGCTTTGAAATACCATAACTTTGTGTACGAAGTACCGAATTACTTGTCTTTTTCACATCTCATTCATATTTTCTAGATAAAATATACCTCGGGCTGCTGGAGGTAGCTCGACCCCGTTTTCGAGCTCAAAATCTTTTATTACGGTCGATACGTTGGATTTTTAGAGTCGGGACATGCCCTTTTCGAGCTTCTTAGGATAAGCATGTGACTTCTTGTCAATACGCCTCTTGCATTGCATTTCTCTCTAGGATAGTCCTTTAGCTTTGTATTTCAAATTTGTGTACTCGTGTTGCACCTCTTTTCCGATTTTTCTTTTGGGTTTTGCCGTGATTAGACGATTTTAACATTGATTTGTACGACGGGCTTTGAAATAAAATAACTTCGCGTACAAAGTACCAAATTACTTGATTTTTTCACATATCATTCATCTTATCGAGATTAAAGACGCCTTGGGTTGCTTGAGGCAACCTAACCCCAATTTTGAGATCCAAATCTTTTATTTAGGTCGATACATTAGATTTTTAGAGGCGGAAGGTGCCCTTTTTAAGTTTCTTAGGATACACATGTCACTTCTAGTCAATATGCCGCTTGCGTTGCGTTTGTCTCTTGGATATTCCTTTTGCATCCTAATTCCTATTTGCGTACTCATGTCGCACCGCTTTTCCACTTTTTGTTTTTGTTTTCGTCGTGATTAGATGATTACGACATTGAATTGTACAACGAGCTTTGAAATACAATAACATGAGTACGCAACAACGAATTGTACGCAAGTCACTTATGTCAATATGCCGCATGCAATGCATTTGTCTCTCGAAAATTCCTTCTGCTTCCTATTTCCTAATTGTGTACTAGTGTTGCACCCCTTTTCAGCTTTTTGTTTTTGTTTTCGATGTGGCTAGATGATTACAACATTGAATTGTATGACGAGTTTTGAAATACTATAACATTGCGTACGAAGCACCAAATTACTTGAGTTTTTCACATCTCATTCATCTTTTCCACATAAAGGATGCCTCGGGTTGCTGGAGGCAGCCCGACCCCGTTTTTTAGATCCTAATCTTTTATTTAGATCTATAGGTTGGATTTTTTGAGCCGTGAGATACCCTTTTCGAGTTTCTTAGGATACGCATATTACTTCTTGTCAATATGCCCCTCGCGTTGCGTTTGTATCTCGGATATTCCTTTTAGTTCCTATTTCCATTTATGTACTTGTGTTGCTGATCATCTCGTTTTGTACAAGATTCTCGTATGATTTTAGATATGTTTATGACGATAGTTGCAATGTTTACGTGTCATTTTGTATTTGTTTTACTTGTTTTCGTTTATTTCATGTTCTTATAGGTTTTTATGCGTATTTGGTACGTTTCGCAGCTAAAGAGCATACATGAGACAAAGTACGAGCATAAGAAATTATAACAGAGCAAACGGGATGAGAAACGAGCAAGGAATGCAACTTGACATAAGGAGATAAGGCCCCCCGGGGGTGTCTTCCTTAGCCTGCGCGGGGTGGTGTTCCAGAAGTTGTTGCCAAGTCGTGCTAGACCTTAGCACATGCGGGTCATGGAGAAAATGAGGAGCCCGCGTGTGGTGCTTCCCTAGCCCACGCGGGGCATGCCTATAACAACTTCCCTAGAATGTCTCCAACGAGGAATTTGTATAAAAAGGACCCCAAATTGAGTTCAGAAGGAAGAAAACATATAGAAGAACCTTAGGAGGGTACATAGCATCCATCCATCCATTCAAGAGCCCTCTTTAACGGGAGACACAACAAGGAGTCGGAGATTGATTCGGGATCATCGCTCGTTTGATATTTCTATACTCTTTTATCTACTGTTTTGTTTGTGATGTTTAGACTCATGAGCGAGTAGTGGATTTGTTCTAGGAGAAGGGATTAGCCCATGGCTATCCTGGAACCGTCTTTGATTTGTTTATAAATGATTTTCCCCGTCTGTCTTGTGTTTGCGATGGAAATGTATATGCATGTGTTAGAGATTAGGAGAAGGACTGAAAGATGAATTCTAGTCAGAAAGTTAGGCTTAGAATAACCGAGACTAGGTCATGAAAGTAGGGTAGTAAGGGTTGAGGGTTGTATCGGACGAATCATTAATTGTAATGGGGTTTAGTTGGGGTGTCAGCCATGAAAGTAAGGGATGACTCAATCTAGCCACGTTCCTATCCCTTGAGAGAGGGTAGGTTCTACATTAGGATTGTCCGCCTTAGATATCTTGATAGGGAATGCAAGATTAGATAGATCGGAGATAGGTTTTGAAAAGCTATGCGGTAAAGTTTCATCGCCACGTGTGAGAGAGCTTGCCGATATGTGATGAAGTTTTGTTCTTAATGCTTGGTTATATATTTGATCGTTTCGGATTGATTGATTGTTCGTAATGCTTTTGTTCTTGTTGGCAACTTGAATTAATGTTTATAAAAATCTAATTGCATTGGGAGATGAATTGGATTTTTGAATGTAACCATGATATGAAGTCTCAATTGATTTAGAACCTTGGTCAGTCGATTGATTGAATCTAGTAGGTGAGATTACACAATTGGGAGATTGGTAGTTTGCATGCTAGATAGTGGGTTTAGGCATCGGGAGAGTCATTCCCTAGGAAAGAGCTTGAATTTCCCGAATACGTAATGGTATCTATAACCATGATCTCGTTAGAACTTCGTTGCATCATCGTGCATCTCTCGAAACCTGTGGTGTTTGATTCATTGAGATTGATTCGTATTTTTTTTGCTTTTCTTTTCTTTCATTTTTAGTCAATTTTTTCTTACCTCTCGGAGCATAATCGAATTTTGTGTTCTTTATTTTGCGAGGTAACATAAACGAGGTACACCCTTTGTACACCGGTATAGCTGAATTAAAAGATCAACTTTCCAGAATTTATCATATGTTGTCTAAATCACACCGTCCGCATTACTCGGAGCAATCATGGGAACACGAAGTTTGGGGTATGAAGAAGTGAACAACGAGAGTTACAATCAGCCTTTCGGGAACACATACAATCACGGATGGAGCGATCACCAAACTTCCCACATAGGAAGGGAAATTTTTAGCAGCAAGCGATGCAACGAAACCAGAACTTTCAGCCATGGACGCAACCCCAAACTCGGAATTATCAGTAATATGTGCCCCCATGTCCGTCGCAAGACGCTAACACTGATATTATGTCCATGCTCGCTCAAATCTTACAAGGGGAGAAAGATCAATACGCCAAACTTGGAGAAAGGCGAGCGAGTTATGGAGAGGGAAAGAAGGAGGCTATGGAACTCGAAACGCACATAAATAACTTAGACAATCAAATTGCACAACTCGCTGCAAACTCATCTAAACCACAAGAAGTTCTATCAGGAAAATCAGAAACAAATCCTCGTGAGCATATCAACGAAATTTACCTAAGTAATTGTAAGACGGTGGTTCAGCCTACTTCGATGTTTGAAAGGGGTGAAGGATCTATCACAGTAACGGAATAGGTTGTCAACAAGCTTAAGGATAAGCTCGAGGAGGAAGAGGAGCCAATATATGCGAAACCAGTCCCGAGGCCACATCCTTTACCGTTTCCACAACGTAAACTCAGGAAGATGGTAGATCAACCCAATCCTTCAACATTTGGAAAGGATGAAACGTCTACTACAACAATGGAAAAGGGCAGTAATGATGAAGAGCATAAAAACAAGAGGAGCCAAACTATGTAATACCATATCGAAGGCCACTTCCATTGCCATTGCCACAATGTCAACGCATGAAAACTGTGGATCAACCAACTCCCTCAATATTTGAAAAAAGGGAAGAATCTAACACAGCAGCGGATAAGGCTATGGACATTTATGAGCATAAGAAGTTCCCCGAGGTGGAAGTAGAGTTCAACTTAATTGACAAACTTGAGCAGCCGTGCATTATCGACTCCGTGTTCCATGACGACGCCTTTGAGAATTTTGCCAAGGAAGTTTCTGAGGAATTGGGAATACGTATTCCCTAGATATGACTCTCATAGCAGCTGGAGAAGGATTATATAAGGTACCAAATGAGCTGCTTGACAACAAAAAGAAGAAGGAACCCCCCAACCGAGACTTTCGCACAACCCGAGCTAAATGCGATGCAAAACACTACATAAACAAACCTGAGACGCCGAGAAGCTACACAAAACGTCCTGACATAATTGGAGCATTGACAAGGCACCCAAGGTGAAGATGAACCCTTCTCCACAAAGGCTCATGCACCAAAAATTTCTGGAGACGCTGAAGGAAACAAGTAACGAACGCCTAACCGGTTTCATGGAGTGCCCAACCAGACTTATGGACAGCTCGACCAGAATTTTTGGACAGCACGATCTGGCCCCCAACTTAGAGAACATCATGATCAATTTTAGGGAAGACATGACTGATCGTGCAAGGAATTCAACTGATCCGCATGCTATGCACACTATGCACGCGAGACGCTACACACATGACGACGTCGCGGACATCCACCTAAAGAGTAACATCTTGGTCAGGCTCGTGACCTTAAACAAGTGATTCTCGGGAGGCAACCCCACTCCCATATCCTCTTAGTTATTTCGTTTTAGTTTTTTTTTTTTAAGAATTCAACTCTTATTCTTTTCACAAGCATGCTCCTTACCAACAACCCTGTCTCCTTTGGATTGTGTGACTTTTGTTACAGGTTTTCCACTTCAAAATCATCCACAACATAAAGAAAGACGCGTATGCCCAGCTGCATCAACTCGGGACAGCAAGCACGCATCAGGTGCACACGTTCATATCTATCGTATTTTTCCTCGAGTTTTTGCATATTAGTCCTTCTCTTAGGTTTTGAACACCGGGACGGTGTTCCGTTCAAGTCTAGGGGGGTATTCTTTGAATGCCATGACTGTGATTAGGATTTAGATATTGAGTTGTTCGTTTATTTTTGCTTTTTATTAGTTTTGTTAGGAATAGATGGATGAATATCTAGTACAAAAAATTTCGAACTTTAGTCACCTCGGTGCAACTTTATCGAATTGGGAACAAAAGTCTAGGTTTGCTGAAACATACCTTTAGATATCTATTAGTTAGTGGTCGTGCATGAATCCATAGCCTATAGTTGTATTCCTCCCCTTACGCTTCAATGCCAAGCACTTATATCTCCGAGCATACCTTACATTCTTTGTTTGCTTTTGTTTTCTTTCTTTTTTAGTCAAAATTTTCTTACCTCTCGGAGATTAATCGAATTTTGTGTTCTTTATTTTGCGAGGTAACATGAATGAGGTACATCCTTTGTATGCCGGTATAGCTGAATTAAAAGATCAACTTTCCGGAATTTATCATAGGTTGTCTAACTCACACCGTCCGCATTACTTGGAGCAATCATGGGAACAAGAAGTTTGGGGGGATGAAGAAGTGAACTACGGGAGTTACAATTAGCCTTTCGGGAACACATACAATAACGGATGGAGCGATCACCCAAACTTCCCGTATAGGAACTCCGAAGGTATGTTGAATACACAACATCTATTTTGAAATTTTCAGCAGCAAGTGATGCAACGAAACTGATCATCTCGTTTTCATCGTATTTCTTGCATGATTTAGGAGACGTTTTCGATATATATATGATGCTTTACGTATGATTCCATATCCGTTTTACTTGCTTTCGTGCTTTTCATGTTCTTACAGGTTTTTACGCGTATTTGGATCATTTTGGAGCTAAAGGAACATGCACGGAGCTAAGGAGCAACTTCGGGGATCATCACGGGACAAACGGGACGAGATTGAGCATGGAAAGCCTCCACCCGATCGGGTACAAGCCTTGCACGATCGGGCAGAACCCACTGGGCTTTGGACAGAACAATTCACAAGACTCGGGCAAGCACATGCCCGACCTGTTGCCTAGTGCCCGAGCGGGCACACACACTATGCCCGAGCGGGCATTGCATCCCAGCCAGCATCCGCGCGAGTTACCCTAGCCATGCCCGAGCGGGCACACTCATTGCCCGAGCGGGTCGCGGCCCGAACTTACTCAAAACTTAAGTTAAATTAACTTAAGACATAAGGGAACTCGTGGGGCATTTTAGGCAACAATTGGACCAACTTAGGAGGCTTAAAAGGAGGCAAAAAGACGTCATTACAGCAAGCTTACAGAGGAGAACAATTCAGCGAAAGTAGAGCAGATTCTTGCGAAGGAGATAAGCGAGGAG
>CM071873.1:16448430-16485514 GCA_036759665.1 Gynandropsis gynandra
TAAAACACATACAACTATATTTGGTAGTCAAAGTGGCCATTGGAAGGACGGAAAGGAATATTGCTATTTTTGAGTAATTAGAATCACATGTGCAACTCAAGAAACCAAGCAACAAGGAGTTGTCCCTTTCTCCTCTATAACCGTGAAAGATGAGGACAAATTCATTAATCATGTTGTACTTGTTTACTTCTAATTGTAGTTTAAATTTAGCTCATGGTCTCTATATATAGAACCACTTATGTAATGCTTAAACTCATGGAATGAATTCAAGTTTATTCCTAATTCTTCTTTCTATTCTCTTAGTTCTACAAACATCTTATTCTCTTCTTAAACACTCAAATTCTAACATGGTATCAGAGCGGTTTTAATTTATTCTCTCATCATTCTCTTGTGTTTCTAAGCTCAAACTCTCGATCTCTGTTCTCATATTTTTTCCAGTTTTTTTTTTTAAATTCAAAACAGTCCCAAAATCGCTAAAATCTCTTTACAAGCAAAATGGATATGGAAGGCACAAAAATGGATGTTCCCATAATCCTCAAAGGTCCAAACTACCTATTATGGTCAAGATTAATCAAATCAGCCCTAGGAGACAAAGGACTTTGGAAGCATATTGAAGAAAATGAAGCTCCAAAGGTAACATCTCACGGTGAAGATGGAAAAGAAATTATCACCATGGACTCGGAAAAGTGGACACAAGAAGATCAAGCCGTCCTATCTTTCCTTCAAAACTCAATGAGCCATCAATCCTTGAAGCCTATTCCTACTGTGAAAGTGCAAAGGAACTATGGGACATCCTCAAGAAGGTTTTTGGCAACATCTCCAATATAAGCCGGATTTATGAAGTGAAAAGAGAAATCAACAATCTCACACAAGAAGGGATGACCTTCAACAAACATTTTGGGAGGTTTAGGTCCTTATGGGCGGAGCTAGACATCTTAAGGCCGAGCTCCATTGATCCAAAAGTTCTCAATGAGAGGAAAGAACAAGATAAAGTCTGTAGTCTCCTCTTCACCCTAAGTCCCGCCTATGATGATGTTATCAAGCACATCCTTAGGTCCGATACTCTACCAAGCCTAGAGGATGTGTGTGCTCAAATTCAAAAAGAAGAAGGGTCACTTGGCTTATTTGGAGGCAAAGGCAAGATGATTCAACTAGCAAACAAGGGACATTTTCAACAAGGAGGCGTTGGAGGCTTTGGCGGCAAACAAGGACTCAAAAAATGTGTGTAATTGCAAAAAGGAAGGACACACTAAAGAGGAATGTTGGATCCTTCATCCCCACCTCAAGCCACCAAGGAACAATAATTTCAAGAACCAAAGAGCTCACTTTTCCAACAAAACACAAGGAGAGCCGACCGGTGCATCTTCTTCTCAAAATCATGGGGATGAATTCAAGACTATGGCCGCCTACATGATGAATGCTCAAGCTGAGATGGTCAAGAAGTCCGACATTGAAGCACTCATCAAAGCCTTGAAGGAGAATTCCGGTAATAAAGAGGGTAAAGGTTTTCTTGCATCTAAAAATACTAAACCGTTATTAATTGATTCCGGAGCTTCTCATCATATGATTAGTGATGCTAATCTCTTAAGAAATATTAAACCGGCCTTAGGTAGTGTCATAGTAGCAAATGGTTACAAGGTTCCAATAGAAGGTGAAGGAATTCTTAATTTATTTGAAAAAGATACAAAAGCATTATACTTGCCTAAGTTTACATCAAATTTGTTATCGGTTAAAAGAACCACAAATGATTTAAATTGTAATGTGATTTTTAGTCCTAATGAGGTTTCTTTTCAGGATATTAAGACAAGGAAAATATTTGGCAAAGGAGTCACCAAGGATGATTTATACATGCTTGAAGACACCAAGTCTTTTTCGGATGTTTTTAAAATTTCGGATGTTTCTAATGCTTCTAATATTTTCAAAACTTTTTCAGTCTCTTATGATGATGTTATTTGGCATGCTAGATTAGGACATCCACATGTTCGTGCCTTAAGCTTAATGTTGCCTAATGTTTCTTTTAAATCGGATGAATGTGAGGCTTGTATTCTAGGAAAACATTGTCGAACTGTTTTTTCTAAATCTCTCACAAACTATGAAAATTGTTTTGATCTTGTGCATTCGGATGTGTGGACAGCCCCATGCCTATCTAGAGAAAACCATAAATATTTTGTCACTTTTATAGATGAAAAATCAAAGTATACATGGATTACTTTGTTACAATCTAAGGATAGGGTGCTAGAAGCATTTATAAATTTTCAAAACTATGTTACTAACCATTTTAATGCCAAGATTAAAATTTTTAGATCGGATAATGGTGGAGAATATATGAGCACAACCTTCAAATTACATCTATCTAAGCATGGCATAATCCACCAAACAAGCTGTCCATATACTCCCCAACAAAATGGTGTAGCCGAGAGGAAAAATAGACATCTAATGGAGGTGGCAAGGTCTATGATGTTCCATACAAGTGTACCAAAAAGGTTTTGGGGAGATGCGGTTTTAACCGCATGCTATCTTATAAACCGAACCCCTACAAAAGTCCTACAAGATCTCTCCCCATTTGAGGTATTAAACAAAACTAAACCTCTTATTAACCACTTACGAGTTTTTGGTTGTGTATGTTTTGTATTAGTACCCGGGGAACAAAGAAACAAACTAGAGGCGAGAAGCACAAAGGCTATGTTCATTGGATATTCTACTACCCAAAAGGGGTATAAGTGTTATGATCCCTCTACACGGCGAGTTCTAGTATCCAAAGATGTCAAGTTCATGGAAGACAAAGGGTTCTATGATGAGAAAAATTGGGAAAGTATAAAGGACTTGGCTAGTTCACCTTCGGACCGAGCTAACAACCTCAAGAAAATTTTGGAGACACTTGGGTTAGGAACCGTTGAACTACCAAGAAGGAACGCAACCATCCATCTAACACCAAGAAGCATCGGACTTGAGGAAGAAAGAGCCGGACTTGAGGAAGAAAGATCACAAGAAGGCAATATCGTTGATCATGAAGGGGGAAATGAAAATGGATAGTCCGAGGCTGATATAAATGCCATGGATGAGATGAACTTTCAAGAGGAAGAACATCAAGCTCATGATCAAGGAATTGTCGAGGTACAAGAAGTACAAGATGTAAATGAGGCCGAGGTACAAGAGGAGCCGAGGGTTGAAACACAAGAAGTGGTACAAGGATTGAGAAGAAGCGCAAGGCTAAGGAAGGTAAAAAGAGTGTATTACAATTGTGAAGCGGTAGCTCATCCAATTCAAGCGACATGCTCTCTAGCCGTGTACCCTCATGAACATCAAGTCTTCATGGCCAACTTGGATGAGGAGTACATTCCGAAGACATATGAAGAAGCCAAAGAGCATAAAGTGTGGAGAGATGCCGTGGGGAATGAGCACAAAGCCATGGAGATAAATGGCACTTGGTTTGAGTCGGAATTACCTAAGGGAAAGAAAGCCGTCTCAAGCAAATGGGTGTTCACGATCAAATACAATAGTGATGGGTCCATAGAAAGGCACAAAGCAAGACTCGTGGCAAGAGGATTCACACAAGTGTATGGAGAAGACTATGTAGATACATTTGCTCCCGTTGCAAAGCTCCATACTATTCGGATCATACTCTCCCTTGTCGTGAACCTTGAGTGGAATCTTTGGCAAATGGATGTCAAAAATGCATTTCTACAAGGGGAATTAGAAGATGAGGTCTACATGTATCCACCTCCGGGGCTAGAACACATAGTGAAACCGGGAAATGTTTTAAGACTTAGAAAGGCGATCTATGGTCTTAAACAATCCCCAAGGGCGTGGTACCACAAGCTTAGCACAACACTAAATGGACGTGGCTTTAGAAGATCCGAGGCCGATCATACTCTATTCACATTGCCAAGCTCAAAGGGAATCGTGGTGGTGCTTGTCTATGTTGATGATATAATCATCACGGGAAGTGACATAGAAGGCGTGGAAGCCACTAAGGTATATCTTAAAACTATGTTTGATATTAAGGATTTAGGAGAACTAAAGTACTTTTTAGGAATAGAAATATGTCGTTCTAAGGAAGGACTATTTCTATCCCAAAGAAAGTACACCCTTGATATGTTGAATGAGCTAGGTACAATGGAAGGAAGAATAGCAAGAACTCCACTAGAAGATGGATACAAAGTGATGCGTAAGGGGGAGATAGATGATGAGTCGTTTGAAGACCCTAAACTCTATAGGAGAATGGTTGGGAAATTGATCTATCTCAACATAACAAGGCCGGACATTTGTTTTGCGGTGAACCAAGTGAGGCAATATATGCAAGATCCAACAACTTACCATTGGAAGATGGTTGAACGGATCCTAAGCTATTTAAGTGGAACAAAGGATCAAGGAGTATGGATGGGATGCAGCAAGAACACGGAGATTGTAGGATATTGTGATGCGGATTGGGGCGGGGACCGAGTGGATAGGAAGTCAACCACGGGCTATTGCACATTTATAGGAGGCAATCTAGTTACTTGGAAGAGCAAGAAGCAAAAGGTGGTTTCATGTTCAAGTGCGGAAGCCGAGTACTGAGCAATGAGGAAGTTAACCAATGAGTTAGTATGGATTAGAAATGTTCTCACGGACTTGGGCATTGAGACATCATCTCCCATTACAATGCATTGTGATAACCAAGCTGCCATCCACATTGCGTCCAATTCGGTGTTTCACGAGAGGACAAAGCACATTGAAGTGGATTGTCACAAGGTTAGACAAATGATTGAACAAGGAGTAATTCTACCGTGCTATACAAGAAGTGAAGATCAATTGGCCGACATTTTCACCAAGGCTACAAGCAAGAAAATTTGTGAGTCCATATTCCCTCGGCTTGCACTCACAAACATTCGGACATGATATGTCTAACATGGCAAAGAATTGTACTCTTTTTCCTAAGTGTGGTTTTGTCCCATTGGGTTTTCCCACTTAGGTTTTAATGAGGCAAAGAGCCATGGGTCAAGCTTTTCAATACTAGTACACTATAGTTAAGCTTGAGGGGGAGTGTTAAGAATTAATTCTACATATATGAGATTAATCATATATGGATAGATTAGTTCTTAATAATCTCCTAAGGATTAAATAAAACACACACAACTATATTTGGTAGTCAAAGGTGGCCGTTGGAAGGAAGGAAAGGAATATTGCTATTTTTGAGTAATTAGAATCACATGTGCAACTCAAGAAACCAAGCAACAAGGAGCTGTCCCTTTCTCCTCTATAACCGTGAAAGATGAGGACAAATTCATTAATTATGTTGTACTTGTTTACTTCTAATTGTAGTTTAAATTCAGCTCATGGTCTCTATATATAGAACCACTTATGTAATGCTTAAACTCATGGAATGAATTCAAGTTTATTCCTAATTCTTCTTTCTATTCTCTTAGTTCTACAAACATCTTATTCTCTTCTTAAACACTCAAATTCTAACATATATGTGGCCATCGTAAACACAAGACAATAAGCACTCGGACAAAGAATAGATAATACGAAACGGGGAAATGCATTCATAAATGAATCAAAGATGGTTCTGGGATAGCCATGGGCTAATCCCTTCTCCTAGAACAAATCTACTACTCGCTCATGAGTCTGAACAACATAAACGCAATAAGTAAAGTAAAGAGCATAGAGATATTAAACGAGGGATGATCCCGAATCAATCCCCGACTCCTTGCGTGTCTCCCGTTGAGAGATCTCTTGGATGTAATGATGGTTGTGAATGGTGTGTTCTGGATGTGGATGGATTAATTATGAATGTCTTCTGTCCTTGAGGCTTTGTAAATTGAATTGGAAGCTCTTGGCCGAATGATTTCCACCAAATTCGTCGGTTGGTTATTTTTACACAGTCATGCCCGACTGTGCTCCATGTCATGCCCGGTCGGGCATTCTTCTTCTGTAGTTGTAGTCAATCTGTTTTGCCATTATGCCCGACCGTGCTATGCTTGATGTCGGACCATGCTGCCTTCAGTGGTTGGTGCCCAACCGTGCACTTGGAACGCCCGACCCGTGCACAAGCTACGGGGATGAATCTGCAGCAAATGCCTAACCGTGCAAAATTGAGAGCCCGACCGTGCTGCCTTCACCAAAGAGGATGCCCGACCGTGCTAGAAACCAAGCCCGACCATGCACAAGGTGAGGGTTGCTGTTTGGTCGTGCATTTGATCATGCTCGACTGGGCTGTATCCTTTGATGCATGTTCGGTCGTACACCATTCTGGCCATGTCCTGTTACGTTCGATCCGCTGTGAACTTCAATGTCGAATTATGTCCCGTGTATGCTCCTTAGCTCAAAAATGAATCGAATACGCATTAAAACTATAAGAACATGAAAACACGGAAACAAGTAAAACGGATACAAAATCACAGGTAAACCTCGCAACTATGGTCATAAACATCTCTAAAATCATGCGAGAAACATGTATGAAAACGAGATGATCATCGGGCTGCCTTCAGCATCCTAAGGAGTAGTTTATCTCGAAATGATGAATGAGATATGAAACAATCATGTAATTCGGAGCTTTGTACGCAAAGTTATGGTATTTCAAAGCCCATCTTACAATTCATTGTTGTAGTCGTCTAATCACGTGAAAACAAAAACAAAAAGCGGAAAAGGGTTGAAACACGAGAGACAAACACAAATAGGAAATATGAAGCAAAAGGAATATCCGAGAGACAAACGCAATGCAAGCAGCGTATTGATAAGAACTGACAAGCATATCCAAAAACACTCGAAAACGGCATCTCCCGGCTCTAAAAATCCAATGTATGGACCTAAATAATGAATTTTGAGCTTGAAAACGGGGTTGAGCTGCCTTCAGCAACCCGTGGCATCGTGTATCTCCAAAAGATGAATGAGATGTGAAAAAAAATCATGTAATTCAGATATTTGTACAAAAAGTTATGGTACTTCAAAGCCCTTTATACAATTCATTGTTTTATTCGTCTAATCACGTGAAAACAAAAACAAAAAGTGGAAAAGGGATGCAACACGAGAAACAAACACAAATAGGAAATAGGAAGCAAAAGGAATATCTGAGAGACAAAGGAAACGCAAGCGGCGCATTGACAAGAAATGACATTAATGTCCTAAGAAACTCGAATAGCGCATCTCCCGGTTTTAAAAATCCAAGGCATCAAACTAAATAAAATGTTTTAAGCTCAATAACGTGGTTGGGCTGCCTTCAGCAATCCAAGGCATTGTTTATCTCAAAAAGATGAATGAGATGTGACAAAATCATGTAATTCGGAGCTTCGTATGCAGAGTTATGGTATTTCAAAGCTCCTCGTACAATGCATTGATGTAGTCGTCTAATCACGTGCAAACAAAAACAAAAAGCGGAAAAGAGGTGCAGCACGAGAGAAAAACGCAAATAGGAAATAGAAAGCAAAAGGAATATCCAAGAGACAAATGCAACGCAAGCGGCTGATGCGTGTCAAGTTAAACAAGTTAACCTAAGACTACCCGTAAGTGCACGGCACGTGCGTAATAGTTAAGGTGTCGATCCCATGAGTACTAATGTAACACGATCTAAGAATCAAAAGTAGAATCAATGCTTGCTGCGATAAGTAAGGATGATGAGATGCAATTATGATGATCCAGTGGATAAATGAGTTCTAAACAAAGAGTCAAACGCCCTAGATTCCGGTTTCACCGCATAGCCTTTGAAACCTAACTCCGATCTATCTAATCGTGCATTCCCTCTCAAGTTATCTAAGACGGACGATCCTAATGTAGAACCTACCCTCTCTCAAGGCATAGGAACGTGGCTAGATTGAGTCATCCCCTACTTTCGTGGCTGACACCCTAACTAAACCCCATTACGATTCATGATTCGCCCGATTCAACCCTCAACCGTTACAACCCTACTTTCCTGAACAAGTCTCAGTTGTTCTAAGCCTGATCTTCTAGGAGTAGAATTCACCTCTCAATCCTTCTCCTAATCCCTAACACATGCATTTACGTGGCCTTTGTAAACACAAGACAATAAACGCTCATATAAAGAATAGGTAAACGAAACGGGGAGATGCATTCATTAATAAATCAACGAAGGTTCCGGGATACACATGGACTAATCCCATCCCCTAAATCTACTACTCAATCATGAGTCTAAACATCATAAACAAAATAGTAAAGTAAGGTGCTTAGAAATATCAAATGAGAGATAATCTCGAATCAATTCCCGACTCCTTGTTGTGTCTCTCGTTAAAGAGGGCTCTTGATGGATTGATGGATATTGTGTACCCTCCTAGGATTCTCCTCTATGTTTGCTTGCTTCTGAACTCAATTTGGGGTCCCTTTTTATACAAATTCCCCATTGGAGACATTCTAGGAAGTTATTATAGGCATGCCCCGCACGGGCTAGGAAGACAACCCGCACGGGCTCCTCATTTTCTCCATGAACTGCGCATGCTAAGGGCTAGCATGACTCGGGCAACAATTTATGGAACACCACCTCGCGCGAGCTAAGGTGAGCACCCTGCGCGGGCTAAGGTGAGCACCCCGCGCGGGCTCTTCTTGAACATCAATCAGTGCGTGCTGAGGGTCAGCACGACTTGGGCAAATGCTGCTGGACGTTCAGCCCGAGCGGGCTAAGGAAACCACCCCGCGAGGGGCCTTGCCTCCTCATGTCGTATCGCATTCCTTGCTTGTTTGTTATCCCGTTTGTTTCGTTATAATCTCTTAAGCTCGTACTTTGTCCCGTGTATGTTCTTTAGCTGTGAAACGAGCCAAATATGCATAAAAACCTATAAGAACAACAAAAGCACGAAAACAAGTAAAACAAATACAAAATAACACGTAAACATCGCATTTATCATCATAAACATATCTAAAACCATGCGAGAATCGTGTACGGAAACGAGATGATTAAAATCCCCCAGACTTGAATGTTTGCCTGTCCTTAAGCAAACGTAAACGTGGAACACGTGGCAGATATAAAAGTCGAGAAGCCTAGTGTGTTCGCAATATCAATAAAAGAGGAGTAAAGAAAGATGATCGTCAACCCACCACTTAGATCCGAACAATAAAAAAAGTATCAAGGTCGATGCACTCATATCGATTTTAGATCATGCTTTTTAGGCATTATATCTATCGGAGCTTCGTACGAAAAGTTAGGGGATTTCAAAGTCTGTCATATAATTCAATGTTGTAATCTTCTAATCACGTATAAACAAAAACAAAAAGCGGAAAAAGGGTGCAACACGAGAGACAAATGAAAAAAGGAAATAGGAAGCAAAAGGAATATCCGAGAGACAAATGCAATGTAAGCGGATTATTCACAAGAAATGACATTCATATCCTAAGAAACTTGAAAAGGGCATCTTCCGGCTCTAAAAATCCAACGTATCTACCTAAATAAAGGATTTTGAGCTCGAAAACGGGGTCGGGCATTTACGAATGTCCACGTATTTACGAATGGCCACGTATTTACGAATGGCCACGTATATGCACGTGTTAGGGATTAGGAGAAGGGCTGAAAGGTGAATCCTAATCCTAGAAAGTCAGGCTTAGAACAATCGAGACTAGGTCACGAAATTAGGGTAGTAACGGTTGACGAGTTGTATCGGGCGAATCATGAATTGTAATGGGATTTAGTTGGGGTGTCAGCTACGAAAGTAGGGGATGACTCAATCCAGCCACGTTCATATGCCTTGAGAGAGGGTGGGTTCTACATTAGGATCGTCCGCCTTAGATATCTTGATAGGGAATGCACGATTAGATAGATCGGAGATAGGTTTCGGAAGCTATGCGGTGAAACCGGTTTCCTAGGGCGTTTGTCTCTTTGTTTAGAACGCACTTATCCATTGCATCATCATTTTATTTGCATTTCATCATCCTCATTCTTTTGCAGCAAGCTTTGGTTCTACTTTTGATTCTTAGATCATTTTACATTAGTCCTCGTGGGATCGACATCTTTACTACTACACACGTGTTGTGCACTTGCGGGTAGTCTTAGGTTAACTTGTTAACTTGACACGCATCAGATTTTTGGCGCCGTTGCCGGGGACTAATTGTCAACACGTTTAAGAATTCAGATTTAGAATCTTACTTGTTTTTGTTTTTCTATTGTTTTTTTTCTTTTCGTTTCTTTCTACTAATTTTTTTTACTTGTCTTTCGTAGGTGCATGACCCGATCTCAAGGTAATTCGAATTTGCATCAAATCGACCCTGAGATTGAGAGAACAATAAATAAGCAAAAGAGGGGCAATGAAGAAGAATGGGTAGATACGATCAATCCACAAATGATGAACAATCAAAACAATGTATTAAATGGTCACGGACAGTCGCAATTACCCGTCGATAATGTGGCGCAATTACATCAACAGCAAGCTCCTCCACCATGTCATCTTCGTGATTACATGGTGCCGAACGTGAGCAATGTCCTAACTGCAATAAGGACGCCCACTATTGTGAGGGAGCAATTCGAGATCAAGCCCGCGATGATCAACATGTTATACCAAAAACAATTTATGGGCGGCAATCACGAAGACCCTCATCAACATTTACGAGACTTCCTAGAGCTTTCAAGCACATTCAAAATTCATGGAGTCTCAGAGGATGCTATTTTGTTGGGGAACGAGCAAAGGCATGCTACAATCTCTTCCCACTGGTTCTGTCACATAATGGGACCAGCTTTGCACGACATTCCTATCATGGTTCTTCCCTCCGAGCAAGACGATTAAAATGCGAGGAGAAATCACTATGTTCAGAAGCCGGGAGGGAGAGACCTTATTTGAGGAATGGGGAAGATTCAAGGACCTTTTGCAAATGTGTCTTCATCATGATCTAGAGCAGTGGTACGTGATTCAAACATTCTACAACGGGATCACGTATGAAGATAGAATGACATTAGACAACACTGCTCGAGGATCATTCATGGACTTAAGCGTAGAAGAGGCATACGAGCTTATCGAGAATCTTGCCATGAACCACACCATGTGGTCGCAACCAAGAAGTATGTCGAACAAGACACGAGGTCTTTATGAAGTGGATCAAGGAAGAGCGATGGGCAATGCGGTGAATGGCATCTATTGTGCGAATTTTGGAGAAACGGATCTATGGCTTACCAATGCACAATGCAAGAAGGCATGGAGCAAGTGAGCTATGCCCAACAGCAAGGTAATGCGCAATTCGGAAACTCATACAACCTGAATTGGGGGAACCACCCGAATCTCTCTTATCGCACAAACTAACCGGTGAAATATTTGGGTTTTCAGCAAAAGTAGCAGCCATATCAACAATCGAAGCCATTCCAGCAAGTGCAGCAAGCTCCTCAAGCTCCTTCATTAAGCCTTGAGGCAGTGATGCTCGAATTCATCAAAGAGCAAAGGCAATATCAACTCAACATCAAGGAGCAACAATCGGTCCAAACGAAATTCAACAAAGAAATGGGGACTACGATCAACTAGCTTAAAACTCAAATGGACTCCTTCAACACACATCAATCGACTCAAGCAAAATTCAACCACGTAAAAACAAAAACGAAAAGCGGAAAAGAGGTACAACATGAGAGACAAACACAAATAGGAAATCGGAAGCAAAATGAATATCCGAGAGAAAAATGCAAATCAAGCGGCGTATCGGAAAGAAATGACATTCATATCCTAAGAAACCCGAAGAGGGCATCTAAGGGCCCTAAAAATCCAACCTATCGACATAAATAAAGAAGTTTGAGCTCGAAAACGGGGTCAGGCTGCCTACAGCAATCAGAGCGTAATTTATCTCAAAAAGATGAAAGAGATGTAAAAAAATCATGTATTGCGGAGCATTGTACGAAAAGTTATCGTATTTGAAATATTGCCGCACAATTCATTGTTGTAATCGTCTAACTACATCAAAAACGAAAAGCAGAAAAGAGATGCAACACGAGAGACAAATGCAAATAGGAAATACGAAGCAAAAAACAATATATGAGAGACAAATGCAATGCAAGCGGCTTATTGATAAGAATGACATTCGTATCCTAAGAAACTCGATAAGGGCATCTCCCGGCTCTAAAATTCCAAAGTATCGACCTAAATAAAGGATTTTGAGCACGAAAAAAGTGTCGGGCTGCCTTAAGCAACCCGGATCGTCGTTTATCTCGAACAGATGAATGAGATATGAAAAAATAATGTAATTCGGAGCTTCGCACGCAATATTATGGTATTTTAAAGCCCGCTGTACTATTCATTGTTGTAGTCGTCTAATTACGTGAAAACAAAAATGAAAAGCGAACAAGGGGTGCAACACGAGAGACAAACGCGAATAGGAAATTGAAAGAAAAAATAATATCCGAGATACAAACGCAACGCAAGCGGCATATTGACAAGAAATGACATTCGTATCCTAAGAAACTCGAAAAGGGCATCTCCCGGCCCTAAAAATCCAACGTGCCAACCTAAATAGGGGATTTTCAGCTCAAAAACGAGGTCAGGCTGCCTTCAGCATCCAGCGCATTGTGTATCATGAAAAGATGAATGAGATTAGAAAAAATCATGTAATTCGGAGCTTTGTTCGCAAAGTTATGGTATTTCAAAGCCTGTCGTACAATTCATTGTTGTAGTTATCTAATCACGTGTAAACAAAAACGAAAAGCGGAAAAGGGGTGCAACACGAGAGACAAACGCAAATAGGTAATAAGAAGAAAAATGAATATCCTAGAGACAAACGCAATGCAAGTGGCGTATTGACAATAAATGACATTCGTATCCTAAGAAACTCGAAAAGGATATCTCCCGGCAATAAATATCCAATGTATCGACCTAAATAAAGAATTTTGAGCTTGATAACGGGGTCGGGCTGCCTTCAGCATCCTAAGGCATCGTGTATCTCGAAAAGATGATTCAGATGTGAAATAATCATGTAATTCGGAGCTTTGTACGCAAAGTTATAGTATTTCAAAGCCCGCAGTACAATTCATTGTTGTAGTCGCAAATAGAAAATCAGAAGCAAAATGAATATCCGATAGAAAAATGCAAATCAAGCGGCGTATTGACAAGAAATGACATTCATATCCTAAGAAACCCGAAAAGGGCTTGTCAGGGCTCTAAAAATCCAACATATCGACCTAAATAAAGCATTTTGAGCTCGAAAATGGGGTTGGCCTGCCTACAGCAACCCGGGCGTAGTTATCTCAAAAATATGAATGCGATGTTAAAAAATCAAGTAATTCGGAGCTTTGTACGAAAATTTATCGTATTTGAAATCCCGTGGTACAATTCATTGTTGTAATCGGTTAATTACGTGAAAACAAAAACGAAAAGCGGAAAAGAGATGCAACACGAGAGACAAACACAAATAGCAAATAGGAAGCAAAAGGAATATTTGAGAGACAAATGCAACGCAAGCGGCATATTGACAAGAAATGACATTCATATCCTAATAAATTCGAAAAGGGCATCTCCTGGCTCTAGGAATCCAATGTATCGGCTTAAATAAATGATTTTGGAGCTCAAAAACGGGTTGAGCTGCCTTTAGCAACATGTAGCATCGTTTAACTAAAAAATATGAACGAGATGTGTAAAATTATGTAATTTGGAGCTTCGTACGCATAGTTATGGTATTTCAAAGCCCGTCGTATAATTCATTGTTGTAGTGGTCTAATCACGTGAAAACAAAAACATAAAGCAGAAAAGGGGTGCAACACGAAGGACAAATGCAAATAGGAATAGGAAGCAAAATGAATATCCGAGAGAGAAACGCAATGCAAGCGGCATTTTGACAAGAAGTGGCATTCGTATCCTAAGAAACTCGAATGGAGAATATCTCGGCTCTAAGAATCCAACATTTCGACCTAAATAAAAGATTTTGAGCTCGAAAACGGGGTCGAGCTGCCTTAGAGAACCTGTGGCATCGTTTATCTCGAAAATATGAATGAGATGTGAAAAAATCATGTACTTCAGAGCTTCATACGCAACGATATGGTATTTCAAAGCATGTCCTATAATTCATTGTTGTAGGTTACTAATCACGTGAAAAAAAAAAGCGGGAAAGGGGTGCAAAACGAGAGACAAACACAAATAGTAAATAGGAAGCAAAAGGAATATCCAAGAGACAAATGTAACGCAAGTGGCGTACTGACAAGAAGTCACATCCGTATCCTAAGAAACTCGAAAAGGGCATCTCCCGGCTCTAAAAATCCAACGTATCAACCTAAATAAAGGATTTTTAGCTTGAAAACGGTCTCAAGATGCCTTCATCATCCTGGGGCGTCGTTTATCTTGAAAAGATGAATGAGATGTGAAAAAATCATGTAACACGGAGCTTCGTACGCAAAGTAATGGTATTTGAAAGCCCATCATACAATTCATTGTTGTAGTCGTCTAATCACGTGAAAAGGGGTGCAACACGAGAGACAAACGCAAATAGGAAATAGGAAGAAAAAGGAATATCTGAGAGACAAATGCAATGTAAGCGGCGTATTGACAAAAAATGAAATTCGTATCCTAAGAAACTAAAAAATGGCATCTCCTGGCTCTAGGAATCCAATGTATCGGCCTAAATAAATGATTTTGTAGCTCAAAATCGGGGTCGAGCTGCCTTTAGCAACCTGTAGGATCGTTTATCTTAAAAATATGAATGAGATGTGAAAAAACATGTAATTCGGAGCTTCGTACGCATAGATATGGTATTTCAAAGCCCGTCGAAGAATTCATTGTTGTAGTCGTCAAATCATGTGAAAACAAAAACAAAAAGCTGAAAAAGGGGTGCAACACGAGAGATAAACACAAATAGGAAATAGGAAGCAAAAGGATAATCTGAGAGACAAATGCAACACAAGCGGCATATTCACAATAAATGAAATTCGTATCCTAAGAAACTCTAAAAGGGCATCTCATGGCTCTAGAAATCCAACGTATTGGCCGAAATAAATGATTTTGAGCTAAAAAACCAGGGTCGAACTGCCTTTAGCAACCTTTAGTGTCATTTATCTCAAAAATATGAATGATATGTTAAAAAATCATGTAATTTGGAGCTTTGTACGCAAAGTTATGGTATTTCAAAGCCCATCGTACAATTCATTGTTGTAGACCTCTAATCACGTGAAAACGAAAACAAAAAGTAGAAAAGGGGTGCAACACGAGAGACAAACGCAAATATAGGAAGCAAAAGGAATATCTGAGAGACAACGCAATGCAAACGGCGTTTTGAAAGGAAGTGACATCCGTATCCTAAGAAACTCGAAAAGGGCATCTCGGGTCTAAAAATCCAACGTTCTGACCTAAATAAAGGATTTTGAACTCGAAAACGGTGTCAGGCTGCCTTCATCATCCTGGGGCGTCGTTTATCTCGAAAAGATGAATGAGATGTGAGAGAATCATCTAATTCGAAGCTTCGTACGCAAAGTTATGGTATTTCAAAGCTCGTTGTACAATTCATTCTTGTAGTCATCTAGTCACGTGAATAGGAAGCAAAAGGAATATCTGAGAGACAAACGCAACGCAAGCGGCATATTGACAAAAAATGACATTCATATCCTAAGAAACTCGAAAAGGGCATCTCTTGGCTCTAGGAAATGTATCGGCCTAAATAAATGATTTTGTAGCTCGAAAACGGGGTCGACCTACCTTTAGCAACCTGAAGCATCGTTTATCTAAAAAAGATGAATGAGATGTGAAACTGGAAAAAGATATCTCCCAGCTCTAAAAATCCAACGTATCGGCCTAAATAAATGATTTTGAGCTCAAAAACGGTGTCGAACTGCCTTTAGCAACCTGTAGCGTCGTTTATCTCAAAAAGATGAATGAGATGTGAAAAATCATGTAATTCGGAGCTTCATACGCAAAGTTATGGTATTTCAAACCATATCGTACAATTCATTGTTGTAGTCGTCTAATCACGTGAAAACAAAAACAAAAAGTGGAAAAAGGGTGCAACAGGAGAGACAAACGCAAATAGGAAATAGGAAGGAAAAGGAATAACTGAGAGATAAACGCAATGCAAGTGGCGTATTGACAAAAAATGACATTTGTACCTAAGAAACTCGAAAAAGGCATCTACTGGCTCTAGAAATCCAATGTATCCGCCTAAATAAATGATATTGAGCTCGGAAACGGGGTCGAGCTGCCTTTAGCAACCTGTAGCATCGTTTATCTCAAAAAGATGAATGAGATGTGAAAAATCATATAATTCAGAGCTTCATACGCATAGTTATGGTATTTTAAAGCCCGTCGTACAATTCATTGTTGTAGTTGTCTAATCAACTGAAAACAAAAACAAAAAGCGGAAAAAGGGTGCAACATGAGAGACAAAGGCAAATAGGAAATAGGAAACAAAAGGAATATCCGAGAGAAAAACGCAACATAAGCTATCGATTAGTTAGTGGTCATGCATGAATCCAAAGCCTATAGGTTTATTCCTCCCCTTAGGCATCAAGCCCAAGCACTTATATCTCTGAGCATACCTTTCATTCTTTTTTTTCGATCGTTATTATTTCCACGCACTTACACTCCGCTGTCAATAGAATAAGTTCTTTAACTTTTTCAGCCCTACATTGACATGAGTGCATCAATATTCATGGTTTGGGTCTATGTGGTGGGTCGAGGCGGTTTTTCTATGTTCTAATGGTTAGAGTCGATGCGTATTCACAATAATTAATCAGTAGAAAAAAAATCAGCAATGACGCAACCTCTTCACTCCGTTAAGGTTACAAGACCTTACGAGTGTCCAATTGACAACCTGGGTCTAAGTAGAAGGCTGTCCTTTTCATCTATGATGTCCTAGAACGCGAGTGCGAATTTTGTACGACTCAGGCTGATGGATGCACGGCCTCGCTATGTTTGAATGAAAAGCCCGACCGAGCTCACTCTTGTGCCCGGTCGCACACATTAAACCTGTGCGCCGCCATGAAGAAAAGGAAGGTTTGGTCGAGGGGAAAACAAGAGGAAACTCACGACAAATAATGGAAAAGACTCGGCAAAAGAGGAAAAAGAAGAAAAGGAAAGAAAGAGGAAGAGGAAAGAAGGATATTCAATCGTGATTTAGGCTGGAGGAACGAAGAAGACGACACAGAGAGAGCAGAACGCACACGAGGGCGAAGGATGGAGCGACGAAGCCGGATTGTAGAGGAGCTATTGAAGACATCAGTAATAGAATAGGGAGGAATCTCGTTCTTTATCCATGTTGAATATGGTTATCTTTTGCATTTCATATTCTAAGTTCATGTCCGAGTAGGTCCATAGCCATAGGTTAGAGAGCTTTCGTTCTTGAATGACACTTGAATGAATGATTTTGGTATTTGATCGTTTTTCATAATGATTGGTTGTTCTTAATGCTTTCGTTCTTGCATGCCACATGAATGAATGATTGTATAAGTTTACGAAACCATGTCAGGGGATTAGACTTTGGAATTTAGCCATGATTTAGGATTTAACCAATTTAGAACCAATGCCAGGTCGGTTGATTAAATCTAGGGATTACGATAGCGGTCTTAATGCATCTAGAGGGTGAGATTACGCAATCAGAAGATTGGTAGTATGCACGTTAGGTAGAGGACAAGTCAATGCCAGTCAGTTCCTATATTAGAGCTTGAATTTCCTGAACTCGTGTAAGACCAATGATCTTGTTAGAACTTCGTTGCATCATTGTGCATCTCTCGAAACCTTTGGTATTTAGTTCATTGAGTTTAACCCGATAGTTAGTTAGTTAGTTTATCTTATTTGCGTTCCCATCACTTATTGATTTTACATGTCTTATTCATTAGTTTACTTGCTTTAGAGTTGCATCAATTCCTTGTGTTCAACCCTGGTACTATACGATCCGTATTCTTGCGGAAGTGTTAGTTTAGGTAAATTATTACTTGAGATTAACCACACCAAGTTTTTGGCGCTGTTGCCGGGGAATTGATTATGGCTTTAGAGTTAGGATACTTTTGAATTAGGATATAGTCCTTTCCTCGGTCTTATTTGTTTTTTGTGTTTTTATTTTATTTTATTTTTTCTTTTTCTTTTTCTTGAGTCAAATCTTTACCTCTTGGAGCCTAACCGTTTCTTGTGTTTCTATTATGTGAGGTACTTTATCGCGCAAGACCGAACAAATGGCAGAACGTCGCATCCTAAACGTGCCACAAATCTCAGCCGCGTTAACCTATGGAACCTACATGGCTCCTAGACATACGCAACTCTTGTCTTGCATCGTTAGAAGGGATGCCTGCGTCAAATTACAACCAGCATTCATTCAAATGCTCAGCAATGCATCATTCAGAGGGAGATCCACGAGGATCCAAATCAACATATTACTGATTTTAAGATCTTTGTCAAACCATCAGAACCGGAGAAGAAATCTCGGATGAGGACGTCATGCTCGCTGCCTTCCCATTCTCAGTGAAGGATAAAGCACAAGAGTGGTTGTATTCTCAATCGGCGAATTCAATACAATCGTAGAAACATCTAGAAGAAAAGTTCATGACACGGTTCTTCCCTCAAAGTAAAGCTCAGCTCGCCAAGAATCAAATCAACACATTCGTCCAAGGAGCAGCTGAGAGTTTATACGAAGCGTGGGAACATTTCAAAGGCTACCAACGCCGTTGCCCACATCACGGCATGGATGCGAGCTATCTTATACACAACTTTCTTCAAGGACTCATGGACAACACGAGAATTCTAATCATAACCACAGCTGGAGGTTCTCTGAGCAACCTCACGTTTCCACAGATCGAGGACCTAATGAATCGTATGGCTGATGAAGGCAGCAATGCCGCTGGGGATTATAATCGCAACGTTTCAGCAAGGGTGGCTAACTTGAGCGAGACGCATTCTTTACATGCCGGTTTAGCCGAGGTGAAAGACCAAATCGCAAGGATCTACAATCTCCTATCTGAGTCGTGTCGTTCCTCATTATTCAGAACAATTAGAGGAACAAGGTGTTCAAGGGTACGAGGAAGTGAATTATGTAAGCTACAACCAACCTTTTGGGAAACACATATAATCCTGGATGGAGGAATCACTAATGCGTGTCAAGTTAACAAGTTAACCTAAGACTACCCGCAAGTGCACGGCACGTGTATAGTAGATAAGGTGTCGATCCCACGAGGACTAATGTAACACGATCTAAGAATAAAAAATAAAGCCAAAGCTTGCTGAGAAAGAATGAGGATGATGAAATGCAAATATGATGATGAGGCAATGGATAAGTGAGTTCTAAACAAAGAGACAAACGCCCTAGGAAACTGGTTTCACCGCATAGCTTCTGAAACCAATCTCCGATCTATCTAATCGTGCATTCCCTATCAAGATATCAGAGACAGATGATCCTAATGTAGAACCTACCCTCTCTCAGGACATAGGAACGTGGCTAGATTGAGTCATCCCGTACGTTGGTGGCTGACACCCCAACTAAACCCCATTACGATTCATGGTTCGCCCGATACAATCCTCAACCGTTACTACCATACTTTCGTGACCTAGGCTCGGTTGTTCTAAAACTAACTTTCTAGGACTAGAATTCATCTTTTAGTCCTTCTCCTAATCCCTAAGACATGTATAGACGTGGCCACCGTAAACACAAGACAGTAAGTGCTTAGACAAAGAATAGATAATATGAGACGGAGCAATGCATTCATAAACGAATCAAAGACGGTTCCGGGATAGCCATGGGCTAATCCCTTCTCCTAGAACAAATGCACTACTCGCTCATGACTCTAAACATCACAAACAAAATAGTAGATAAAAGAGTATAGAGATATCAAACGAGCGATGAACCCAAATCAATCTCCGACTCCTTGTTGTGTCTCCTGTTAAAGAGGGCTCTTGAATGGATGGATGCATGCTATGTACCCTCCTAGGGTTCTCCTATACGCTTGTTTCCTTCTGAACTTAATTCGGGATCCCTTTTTATACAAATTCCCCGTTGAAGACATTCTAGGGAAGTTGTTATACGCATGCCTACGCGGGAGGCACCCCGTGTGGGCTCCACATTTTCTCCATGACTCGTGCTTGCTAAGGGCTAGCGCAACTCGGGCAACAATTTCTGGAATAACACTCCGCGTGGGCTAAGGGAGACACCCTGCGGGGGCCTTATCTCCTCATGTCAAGTTGCATTCCTTGCCCGTTTCTCGTCCCGTTGCTCCGTTTTAATCTCTTATGCTTGTACATTGTCTCGTGTATGTTCTTTAGCTCCGAAATAAACCAAATACGCATAAAACCCTATAAGAACACGAAGACACGAAAAGAAGTAATGGGATACAAAATCACACGTAAACATCGCAACTATCGTCATAAACATATCTAAAATCATGCGAGAATCGTGTACAAAATTGAGATGATCAAAATCCCGTAGACTTGAATGTTTGCTTCTCCCTAAGCAAACATTAACGTGGAACACGTGGGAGATATAAAATGTGAGAATTCCCTTTTCCTTAGAAATACCGCTAAAACAAACCTAATCGATCAACCAAACAAGTTAGAGCAAATTTTGGTCTAACAACTTTCAGTCTTCATCTAAGGTTCACCACGGCTACCTATAAGAAAGTAAATCAAGGACGAGCTTAGTACGAAACCGCAACTCTCTCTACAAAACGAAACTTCAAACAAATGCTAATCACATAAACAAAGAGGATACTTGTTTTATTCTTGAGCTTCTTTATTCTTCCATTCCATTTTTTTATTCTGATTTTACGAACACACTAGGCTTCTAGGACGTCGGATTTGAAGGAATTCAACTTCTATTTAGACCCAAGTTACTGATGACGGTATACTCTTGCACCTCGTTGAAGAGTGCAGCGAAGTATATGGCGTTTTTATGCGCCCTTAGGATGTAGAAAGATGATTGCCAACCCACCATTTAGACCTAAACCATCGAAAATGTATCAAGGTCGATGCACTCATATCGGTTTTAGATCATGCTTTGAGGCATTACTTCTATCAATAGTGGAGTGTTAGTGTGCGCTCTTATTTTCTGCAAAACAAGCTCAACTCATGCGATCAAATCATCCTCGTGAAAAACAAAAAAAAACATCGCTAATATGAAGTATAATCACTTGGATAGAGAGATATGAACAAGAAACTAACTTAGCAAACTAATGTAAACTTCCCACAAGTAACACTAGAATTCCCAAAGACTTATGACGCACTCGTTCCTCAACCATCTAATAAGCTCTTACATGCAAGATATCACGGGAAAGACCAACTTCTTAAGCATCGTAGGTTCAAGGTTCATCTCAAAACATGGCACTGGACAAGTGCCTGAGACTACTCTAACTCAAAAACAAAAACTAACCTAATCTAAGAACTACAAAAACAAAAGAAAATGAAACGAGATCACCTGACAAACATGAGCTACTCCCCCCAGACTTGAATTGAACGGCATCCTCGACGTGTAGCTTCGATGGAGGATAGGAAGGTGAAGTCACTGTTGAAGGTGTTCTTCTTTTTATGTTTTAGTTTTTATGTTTTTTTTTCAAAATAAACCAAGTCTGAAATACGAATCAAAAGAAAAACAAAATGCTGGGTTGCCTCCCAGAAAGCGCTTGTTTAACGTCGTTAAGCTTGACGTCTCCATGCTTCATGTGTGCGCGATGGGTGGATCAAATAGGGAGATGGGGTTTCCACTTTCGATCGATGGAGCGGCTTGATATAGCTTTAAAAGTTCCCCATTTTCCTTGAATGTCCCGCTCGAATCACTCCATAGTTCTATCTCTCCCTTTGTGAAGACTTCTCGTACCTGAAATTGACCATCACAATGGGAATGTAATCTGCCCGTGAAAGAATTAAAACGAGAATCACAAAGTAGAACAATATCACCTGGCCGAAATTCATGAGGTATGGTCTTTGTATTATGCAATCTTTTTGCTTTGTCACCTTTCTCATTGCGCATTGCCTTCGATGCTCCTTTCTCTTCCAAACATTGGTGCAGCCTCCTTTGATCGTTGATGGACGTTTCGCGGCTGTCCTCCTTAGGTATCCAGCGCATACATGTTGAAGGGGTCACTCTCCTACGCTTCTTAAGACGAATTGGTGGCTTTTGCGTCTCATGCCGAATAGACGAAGGAACAAGTTCAAACTGCAACTTAAACGCCTTTTCTACCTCAAAATCAGTCAGCATTTCGTGCGCGTCTTCTCATGAGGAGCATCTTGCAATGCCTCAATTGCACTCACAAATTTCGTGTAGACCTTGGCCCCTTCATTGGTAAGTCCTGCAGCATTGTAAATTTGCGTTAGCCCTATCTCAATATGATCAGAAGTGCTTACTCGATTAAACGTGTCATTCGCCGACTTGTCCAGCACATCAACACTTTGGCATGACTCCTTGGGGCTTGACAAATGGAATTCATTCTTCTTGTCACCGACACATAGAGAGAGTTTCCCTTGTTGTACATCTATTTTCGCACCTGCAGTAGCTAAGAATGGTCTTCCAAGAATAATAGGTACGTTAGCATCTTCCTCAATATCAAGTACAACAAAATCAGTGGGAATGCAAATACTGTAGAAAAACGAGAATAATACGAGAGAATAGTATGAGAATAGGAGAGAATAGAATGAGAATAAGAGAGAATAAGGCTAAGAATATTTCAATTCTGTATTACGTTCTTATTCACAAGAGGTTACATATTTATAGGAGATTTACAAGCAATAAATAGAGTGCTTGCATGGAGAATGAGAGTAAATGAAGTATAGAGTTACAAGAAAGAAGAAATAAGGGATGTTTGACTCTAGAACTCATCAAACTCATCAATGTGGTCTTCTCTTCATATTAATTTCGTCAAAGACCCTATTATGAGCATATTGAGCACATTTCAATATTCCCCCTCAAGCTCGACACAATCAAGATGAATCATGGTGAGGTGCCTCGTTAAAAACCTTCCCAATAAAACCCATTGGGACAAAACTCGGAGAAGGGAAAAAGAGTACACTCACACTCCATGATGGGATTGGTCGAGCTTGCCATTTGACAATGGTTAGTGAATGTCTAGTAGCCCAAGTTGTAGCTGAAGCTTCTTGTTGATTTTCTAATTTGTAGCTTTGGTGAAAATATCAGTGAGCTGCTCCTTGCTTGAATTATAGTAAGTGTTGATGATGCCATGCTTAATCTTTTCCTGTATGAAGTGGCAATCGACCTCGATGTGTTTGGTTCTCTCGTGGAAAACCGAGTTGGCTGAGATATGTATTGCGGCTTGATTATCACAGTGAAGAGGGATTGAATTATTTGAGGAGACTCCGATATCTTGTAGCAATGCCTTTATCCACATCAGTTCGCAGGTGGTGCTTGCCATAGCGTGATATTCTGCTTCTGCGCTTGATCGAGACACCACTGATTGTTTCTTGCTTCTCCATGTGACAAGGTTGCCCCCAACAATGGTATAGAACCCGGTTGTAGATTTCCTATCATTTCGATCACCAGCCCAATCCGTATCACAATATCCTGCTATGTCTGTGTGTCCATTTTGCTCCATGTGAACGCCTTTACCCGGTGATCCTTTTAGGTACCTCAACATTCTTACGACTATATTCCAATCTTGAATAGTGGGAGAGTGCATTCGTTGGCTAACCTGATTCACAGCAAAACACAAGTCAGGTCGTGTGATTGTGAGATATATTAGCTTACCTACTACACGTTGATATCTTCCAATATCATTGAACGGTTCTCCTTCACCGCGATCCTTGTACTTTTCTTCAATTGGAGTTTTTGCAGGTTTAGCTCCAATTTTTCCTGTTTGTTGTAGCAAGTCAAGAATGTACTTCCTTTGAGACAAGAACAATCCATTAGAACTACAAGCAACTTCTATTCCTAGAAAGTACTTAAGTTCACCTAAGTCTTTAATATCAAAAGTAGTTTTAAGAAACAACTTGGTGTTTTCAATTCCATGCACATCGTTACATGTGATGATAATATCATCAACGTATACTAAGAGAACGATAATACCCATTTCCCCCTGAATTGAAAACAAGGAGTGATCACATTCACTTCGTAGGAACCCATAGCTTAGAAGTGCATCATGGAGTTTGTGATACCAAGCTCGTGGTGATTGTTTTAGGCCATAAAGAGCCCTTTTTAGCCTGCATACTTTACCACTTGGTGAATTGAGTCCCGGAGGAGGAGACATATACACTTCTTCATCCAAATCTCCTTGGAGGAATGCATTTTTGACATCCATCTGCCAAAGGTTCCAACACAAGTTAGTAGCGACAGAAAGTATAATACGAACCGTATGAAGTTTTGCTACAGGGGCAAAAGTTTCCGTGTAATCTTCTCCATAGGTTTGTGTAAACCCTTTTACTACTAGTCGTGTTTTGTATCTCTCGATATCATCATTGCTCTTGTATTTGACTCTGTAGACCCATTTGCATCCAACGACTCTTTTGTTATTTGGTAGTTCAACTAATTCCCACGTGTTATTCTTTTCCAAGGCATGTATTTCTCTTCCATTGCATCCCTCCATTCTTTTTGAGTTGAGGCTTCTTCAAAGTTGAATGGTTCTTGAACCTCATTAATTTTACTAAGAAACGCACGATAATCGTTAGATAAGTGAGATACAACATAAAATTCTTGAATTGGATAAGCAATGGCAAGATTATTGTAATAGACTCTTTTCTTGTTCCATTCTGATGCCGGAAACTTGAGTCGTTCACTACAACGCAGAGGAGGTATAGTTGGCTGCATTTGATTCTGATTCTGGTCATCTTCGTGTGTTTCTTCATGGTGTTCTTGTTGTGTTTCCTCCAATAGAGTTTCATTAAAAATATCGAAATTGTGTTCATCCTCTTCTTCTTGTGTTTGGTGTGATGAATTGGTTTCTGATTCTGAAGTATCTCTACTCGTTGATTCATATGGAGAAGGAACAACAACATGAGAGGATGAGACTCTTTCATTAGTAACGTTAAGATTATTCACAAGGGTACGAAGTGTCAACCCGATATTTGATGAATCGGTAAGGCCTTCAAGCTCATCCTAATTGTTGCATTCATAATAAGCTTTTTTTCATCAAACTTGACTTTTCGAGAGACAATTACTCTTCTTGTTTGAGGATGATAACATTTGAAGCCTTTTTGAGTAATGGATATCCAATGAAGAAACATTTGATGCTTTTTTGATCAAGTTTATCTCTTTGTCCTTCACCTACAAGAACATAGCGAACACAAGAAAAAACCTTTAGATGATCAATCTCAGGCTTTGTGTTATTTAGTACCTCGTACGGTGAGATATCGCCTAGGCACTTGGTGGGTAGACGATTGATCAAGTGGCAAGCAGTGATGACTGCATCTCCCTAATATTGTTTTGGTATATTATTGTATACCATCATTGTTCGTGCAACTTCCATGAGATGTTTATTCTTGTGTTCTGCAAATCCATTTTGTTGAGAAGTGTAAGCACATGATGTTTGGTGGACAATTCCATGTTGCTCAAGGTATTGGTTGAATTGTTTGCTTGTGTATTCCCCACCATTATCAGTGCGAAAAATCTTAATTTTAGCATTATATTGGTTAGAAACAAAGCTGTGAAAGTTCACAAACATGCTAAATACGGAATCTTTAGATGTTAGAAGGTAAATCCATGTAAATTTTGATTTTTCATCTATGAATGTTACAAAATATTTTTTGTTATCCCGAGTAAGACATGGAGACGTCCAAACATCAGAGTGGATCAATTCGAAGCAATTATTATACTTAGTGTCTGAATCATGAAACACTGATCTACAATGTTTTCCTAGAATACATGCTTCGCATTTCTCATGATCATACTTAATATTAGGAAATAACAAACTAAGTGCTTTCTGATGTGGATGACCAAGTCTAGCATGCCACATTCAACACAAAGCTTTATTTGACGCATAATTGAAATCAAAAGATAGATAATTTGCTGAATCAAAGAACTCCAAGATGTAGAGGCCATTCTTGAGTGAACCTCCTCCAATGAGCTTCCTTGTCTTAATATCCTGAATCCAAAATTTGTTAGATTCAAAGCAAACCAAAACAATCAAGATCATTAGATATTTTGTGAACTGATATTAGATTATTTGAGAAATTTGGAACATAAAGAGCTGATGTTGATTTGTTGAATAACTTTAGGTTCCCTATACCTTTAATTGGTATTTCTTGACCATTAGCTATTGTAACAGAACCAAAATAAGGTCTAATATCATTTACTAGCTCTTTTTGATTGATCATATGATTAGTTGCTCCAGAATCCACTATCATATAATTACTAGGACTCTTAGTAAGAGATATGATACCGGAATTGCCATAAGTGTTTGAGATTAGCCCCGAACTTTTAAGAGTTTGAAGTATCTCATTGATTTGATCCTGCAAAACAGAGTTAGTGTTGGAAGCACTATGAGCAGCTTCTTTTGGCTGGTAGTTATCCCTTGGACGAGATGGTTTCAAATGGGGATGGAGAATCCAACACTTTTCTTTGGAGTGACCCTTCTTCTTGCAATGCTCACACCACATTGGTTTCTTCTCGTAGCGCTGGTTTGCTCGACTAACGTGAGCAACATCACTTGCTGAGCTTTGGAAGAGTCGATTGGATCCTTCTTCCTTTTTTACCAGCATGCAAACTTCAGAAAATTTGGGAAGTGGATTCTGTCGGAGGATATGATTGATGAGATCATTGTAGGGTCGATCCAATGTTAGAAGAAGCTCAAACACGTCATCTTGTTCATCACGTGCAGCAATCTCCACAGGATCCATTGTGAACGGGCGCAACTCTCTTATCTCAGCCTTGAGACTGCTAAAATCTGCGATATGTTGATTGAACTCCTTGCCAGCTTGTTGGAGATGATTGAGAGCATGTTTGATTTCATAAACCCTTGTAAGGTTTGATGAATTTCCATATACTTGTTTCAGCTCATCCTAAAGAGCTTTTGGAGTCTCTTTGTGATTGTATGCTTCGAGGATATGAGGAGCAAGAGAACTTTGAAGTATTCCCAAAGCATTAATGACATCTTGTTCTACCTTTTCAGCAGAATCACTTGCAACAGCTTTTCCGTTGGGTTGAGGAGACTCCAGGATATATTTCCACAAGCCTTTGCCTCCAAGATTTGTTTTTGCCACCCAAGACCAATTCAAATAGTTTTTTCCATTGAAAACAACGGGAATTGGTCCTAGATTCACGGTTGACATGATAAACAAGAGAAAGGAAACAAATTTGTTTATTGGTGAAATAAAGGATATGATAGAAAGTCTGAACAAATTCAGAAGATTTGAACAAATTCTGGATTCAATCAACGTAAAAAAAAAGATCGATGAACTAGAGCCAGAAAGTTCAAAAATAAAAAAAATTAAGAATCGTGCCCAAAATATAAAAATAGCTCTGATATACCATGTAGAAAACAAGAATAATACGAGAGAATAGTATGAGAATAAGAGAGAATAGAATGAGAATAAGAGAGAATAAGGCTAAAAATATTTCAATTCTGTATTATGTTCTTATTCACAAGAGGTTACATATTTATAGAAGATTACAAGCAATAAATAGAGTGCTTGCATGGAGAATGAGAGTAAATGAAGTGTAGAGTTACAAGAGAGAAGAAATAAGTGTTATTTGACTCTAGAACTCATCAAACTCATCGATGTGGTCTTCTCTTCATATTAATTTCGTCCAAGACCTTATTATGAGCATATTGAGCTCATTTCAACAAATATTACCTACCTTGGTGGGAATATTTTCAACAATTCCCACCGCATTGATAACACGTAGAGTGTATCACTTTTAGGCTAGGTATTCACATCATTTTCGCATAGATTTCATAGCACGAGTTGCAATATCCGATACGATTGTTCTTTATATACGCCCTTTTTGTTGGTTTCCAGGTTTTAAGGCGACAAGGTCTAAACGAGCGTTAAAATGCAAATTCTTGAATCAAACAGCACATATTGAATATACAAATCACTCGGAGCCAAATTCAAACCACAGAACTTAATGGAACACCCGAGCATCGAGCGGAAGAAGTAAAGCATAGAATGAAGAGTGCCCGCTCGGGCACTAAGGCTACCCGTTCGGGCAAAAGCTACAGGGATAATTACAACAATCTACACAACCTGGACATAAGGTGAATATGATCGGGTGACCGTGCCTGCTCGGGCTGCAATAAGGTACCCGCTCGGGCTGAAATTAGACATGAAAATACCCGAGAGTTTACACGACTCGGGCTGGTAGACCACGCGATCGGGTAGTGATGCCCGATCGGGCTGGACGATGTACACGATCGGGCTGCCTTCTGCACGACCGGGTAAAATGTGTGCCCGAGCGGGCCGCCTTTCTCGCAACAACCTGTTTTTAGAGTTTGAACGAGCAAAAGAAGAGAGAAGATCAGTTCCAGACACGAGAGGGCGACGACTAAGGCAAGGAAAGGCTTGGAAATCATCAGGAAAGGCTCGGGAGACGCTGGAGAAGGAGAGAAGCATCAATCCCGACTTCGGTAACATAATAGGAAAGATCGAGGCATCGTATTTCCTACGTTTTATCATGTTTAGGGTTGTGTTATCTCCATTGATAGTGAGATCCATGAGTGAGTAGATTCCCAACTATGGGCTAGGGATATCGGATTTGTAATGGATGTACAAGTTATGCGTTAATGCTTAGAACTATCTTATTTTTCTTGATATACGGTTATATAATCAACATCGTAAACGCTTATACTAGTGCTGCCCTCTCAGTAACATAGGAATTCGTGTTTTGCTGGAAGGTTAAAATATGAATCCGGAACTGTTGATTGTAGGTTAAGTTTGATTAATGAGAATCTGACCGGTCGGTTAATCGGCTTAGGAATTAGGATTGCACATGTAACGCTACCGTAGTTACGAGTTAATCACTGTTGGAAGATAGGATTGCACGTATTTATGGTTAGGAGGTTTAGGCTCGGCAGAATCACTCCTCACTTTAGCGCATGAATTCCCCGTTGTCAAGATAGTTCGTTAGGTTTATGATCTTCGTTGTTACATCCTTGCGATTCCCGTTATCCCGAAACCTGTAGTGTTCTTAATCGTCAAGTCTTCCGTATCCTTCCATCGCTGTCATCATTTAGTTTAGTGTTTTAGAGATTTACATCACGTCATCATCTATTTCACATCGTCTTAGTTTAGTGATATTCTTAGAGTAGGCTGCATTAGTCCCTAGACTTCGATCCTGGTACTACACGAACCGTATACTTGCGGTATAGTGGTCTAGAAAATATTATTGCTTGAATTTCCGCACATCAAGTTTTTGACGCCGTTGCCGGGGAACTAATTACGCCCTAGACTAGGAATTAGCTAGACTAAGATCTAGTCCTTTCCGGAGTCTTCATTTGTTTTTTGTACTTTTGCTTTTGTTTTATTTCTTTCTTATCGTGTCAAATTTTTACCTCTTGGAGCTTAATCGAATTTGTTGTTCTTTATTTTGCGAGGTCACATGAACAACATCAACTCTTTGTGTGCCGATATAGCTGGATTGAAATATCAACTTTCGGGAATACATACAATCACGGATGGAGCGATCACGCAAACTTCCCGTACAGAAACACCGAGGGTATGCTGAATGCACAACAATCGTTTAGGAACTTTCAGCCATGGACGCAGCCCCAAACCCAGAACTATCAGTCATATGTGCCTCAGCCACACCCAAACCAATCCGAAGCAGCCCCCGACTGTGCCACCATGTTCACCCACCTCCTTGAAGTATTTGAGAATCGAAACAACCTATTTATGGGAGTGAAAGCGGAACAAGAAAGCGCCAATGAGCAGATGGACGGCTTCTTTAGAAAATTGGACACGCAAGCTTCAGAACTTGCACAAGGGGCATCGCAACCACAAGAGGTTCTACGGGAAGTTCAGAAACAAATCCTCGTGAGCCTGTCAACGAAATTTGCCTAAAGGATGGTAAGACGGTAGATCATCCAAATCCCTTGTTAATTGAAAAAGGAGACGAATCTAACACGGAAGTGGATAAGGCTACGGACATTGATGAGCATATGAAGAAACCCGAGGTTGAAGTAGAATTCACCTTAGTGGACACACTTGAGCAACCGTGCGCTACTGATTTCGTGTTCCCGACGACATCTTTGAGAATTTAGCCCAGGAAGTTTGTGAGGAATTTCAGAATACGGATTCCTTAGATATGAATCTCATAGCAGCTGCTGAAGGAAATTACAAGGTACCAAATGAGATGTTTAACAACGTAAAGAAGGAGGAACCTCCGACCGAGACTTCCGCACAACCCGAGGTAAATGCGGTGCAAACAATACATAAATGACCCTGAGATGCCGAGAAGCTACACCAAACGTTCAGCCCATAGTTGGGACATTGACAAAGCACCCAAGGTAAAGATGAAGCCTTCACCACAAAGGCTCACAAATAAAAAATCTCTGGAGACGCTGAAGTAAACAAGCGACAAAAGCCTAACCGGTTTCATGGAGTACACAATCGGACTTATGAACAGCTCGACCAGAATTTTTAGACAGCACGATCTAGCCCCCAACTTAGAGAACATCATGACCAATCTTAGGGAAGACATGACTGATCGTGAAAGGAACTCGACTGATCCGCGTGCCACACCTTATCGAGCACATATTGCACGCGAGACGCTACGCACACGACGACTTCGAGGACGTCCACCTAATGAGTAGCACGCTTTGGTCAGGCTCGCGACCTTAAACAAGCGCTTCTCCGGAGGCAACCCGAGCCCCGTATCCTTTTTCATCATTTTCATTTTATTTCTATTTTCGAACTTTTTTCTTTAGACATGGACCATTTTTTTAGGATTTAGGAATTTTAGTGGCCTTATTGATTTTTGCTGCATGGTTTTCCTCTTATTTTTTCTTCAGTTTTGCAGCAATGTCCGATCAGGCATACATCCTCCACCCGAGCGGGCTAGGTCAAATTCAAAAGAGCTCGATCGGACGACTTTACACTACCCGAGCGGGCACCATATATCATCTGTCGAGGTAAGTGTTTTATTTTGAGTAACCCGAGCGGCCATTCATACAACCAAAACTCGACCCGAGCGTGCTCCCACAACTGCAACCCTTTTGCCGGAGCTTGCTCCCACGCCGCCGTTCCCCATCACTGCCGGTCCACCACAATGAAGATTTCCTGACTACCCACGGTTACTCGAAATAAACTCTCTCCCTCCTCTCTCGCAAATTACCCGAAACCTCTCAAATTTCTCTCGAATTTCAGGTATTTACATGAAATATTTTGTGATTTGGAATGCTTTGGACTTAAATTAGGCCTGGTTAGAGAAGAATTTAGGGTGAAATTGCGGATTGAACCACGAAACCGAACTGCAGGTCGCGACTTCACAAATCAGCCCGATCGGGTTAGGGTTTGCACCCGGTCGGGCATCGTGATTTTGAACCCGATCGGGCAGTGGTAATTCCCGAGTAGGGCGATACCAACAGGGTATTTTGGACAAATTTAAGCCCGAACGGGCAAGACCATCTACCCGCGCGGGCAGTCTGCAAACATCGCCTAACGCTTATTTTTCTTCTTCGATTGTTTTGCAGATGGCTCCAAAGCTCTTCCAAAGCTCAAAGAAATGCCGACCTGATGCATACGATCCAAAACACTGATGGCCAGCAAAGCCGGACGCTATCACACAAATAACACCGTACACGCCCATCACGACATCTCATCAACAATACAACTACCGGACAACAACCTTTTTGTCCGGTCAGAAGTCGAGGTTCCCCGAGCTATATCCGTGGATACCCACCCCGCTTCCTATCCTCGGAAGCCATGAGTGCCCTCCACATCGAGGAGCACATTGACACCATCTTCAGCACGTTGGGATGGACAGGATTGCGGGAGGCACAGGAGTACACGTACCGCAACCTTACATCGGAATTTTTTGCGTCGTACACGGCATTCTTCCCCGAGTTAGAAGATCGGGAGAAGGTATTTATGGAGTTCCGTCTGCTGGGACAGAACTACCGGCTTAGCGCGCGACAGTTTGCAATCGTACTTGATGCCCCGTATCGCGGCTCCATGAAAATGCCCGAGCAGAACAGGAGCCGTCAAGCGCAGTTTTGGACCCGGATAGCGTATGGTGACTATTCGACAAAGTCTAAGGCCAGCCACATACGCCATCCCGTCCTAAGGTATTTCCACTATTTCCTAGTCTCCTCTATTCTAGGAAAAGGAGCACAAGGCGGAGTGAACCACACAGAGTTGGCATACCTTAGGCGTGTGGTACACACAGGCTTCGGTGAGGACGAATGAGACATACTCGACGTCGACTTGGCATCGCTGGTTATGCGACACTTCCACGACATTGCCACCGAGAAATGTAGCACAGATACGAAGATTATGTGTGGTGGGATTGTCATGATGATAGCACGTAAAGTCGGGATCAACCTTGGCATCCTGATAGAGGATAAGATTGATGAGGAGCCCGAGCTGAACCTTCAGAACTTGCGCAACCGACGGGCAATATCGATCGACCGGTACAGAGTCATATGGAGCTACAAGGGAACACGGTTGAAACTTGGAGGTCGACCTACATGAGATTCAGATGTCGGGATTAGATGAGGAGGGTATACGCTTCAGGATTGACCCCACCATCGGACACATTGGCCCGGGACTAGGTGAGGTAGATCCACCTCCAGCCGCTATACCAGGACCGTCGATGTCTAGACAGCGCAGCCGACGCGCCACTCATTCCCGTACCTGCCCAGACTACCGTCATCACCGCTCTGACTTCCTTTCTATGGAAGGTGTCTCTGACGTTCTCAGGTATGTTGCGGAGGAGAGTAGATATCAGTCGTTTATGGGAGAGCAGAGGTACGACCTCGAGGCGGCGAGGCACGACATCGAGGCTGAGAGATATGCGGAGCAACAGCAGTTCTAGGAGCAGTCCATTTAGCACACATACTATCTCACAGAGTCCGTTCGTCGATTCCAGCAGCTCAGCATGCAGCACTATCAGGAGACGTACGTGCCGATCCCGCACGACTACCACACTGGCGTCATTTCATACCGCCCACATATCCCGTACGAGCTGCTGTCATTCTACTTCCCACCTGGGGAAGGGGCACCCGCGGAATCAGCAGACCCTCCGGCCATCCGCGGTGGATAGGAATAGGATTAGGCCACCACTTTCCTTTTTCCTTTTCTTTCTTTTTCTATTTCTTGTTTTATGGACCTATTCTCTTATTTTATTTCTTTTTTCCGTTTTCGCGCTTATGTACGCTCTTTCGGATTTATTGATGTAGTACTTTTCTCTCTACTTTTGCGTTGCATGATTCTCATCACAGGTTCTTCACGATAACACCTGCAATAGAGCAAGAGAGTATAACATTCGAATGTATCACAAATTCGAGAAAGCAAAATACACCAGGTGTACTCTTTCTTATTTCTTATATCTTCTCAAATTTTTGGCATGCGGGTACCTCTCATAGATCTCGAACACCAGGACTGTGTTCCGTTCAGATCTGGGGGGTACTCTTTTGAGTGATACGTTTTTTTCTTTATGAGTGACATATTTTCGATTAGGGTTAGGATTAGGAATAAATAGATGGATACCTAGTACGAATTTTCTGAGTTTAGTCATTACTTTGCGACCTTGTCGAATCGTGAGCAATAGTCTAGGTTTGCTTAGAAGTCTTTTGGATACCGATTAGTCGAGTAGTTTTGCTTGAAACAATGATCTATAGTTGAATTCACCTCCTAGGTTTCAGTACCAAGTATCCATATCTCCGTGTATACCGTTTATCCCTTGCTTGTTTGATATATCTTCATCATTCATGAGTTATTAGATTCCACACGCTTATACTCCGCTGTCATCTTGGAAAAGTTTTTAACTATTTCATATTTGCATTGACATGAGTACATCGAGATCGATGGTTCGGGTCTAAGTGGTGGGTTGAGGCGCTGTTCTACATTGTAAGGGTTAGATAGATGCGTAATCTATCGAAAAAAATATAGATGTTCTTCAATAACGTACCTCTTCACTCTGCTAAGGTTACACGACCTTATGAGTGTGCCATAGGCAGCCTGGGTCTAAGTAGAAAGCCATCCCTCTTCGACATCGACGTCCTAGGAACAAAGCGTGGATCTAAGTATCGAAAAAAAAAGAATAAGAACGAGAAAACGAGTTTAATGATATCTTAAGCTTAGGGAAATTAGTATGAAGATCACTTGGACGCTATCTAAGGTTGTGAAATAGACTTAGATTTTTGGTAGGATTGCATGGCTCGGAACTTTCGGTTGATATAAGTCTAAACTCGGTACGCTTAGACTTTCGTTCATGTGAAGCGTTGTTTTGCAAAATGACTAACCTTCGAATTTTTCATGCTAGTATTCATCGTTGTTAGACTCTTCCTATACATGGCTTTAGTTTTGTTTGAGGACAAACAAAGGTTCAGGTCTGGGGGAGTTTGATAACACGTAGAGTGTATCACTTTTAGGCTAGGTATTCGATCATTTTCGCATAGATTTCGTAGCACGAGTTGCAATATCCGATACGATTGTTCTATATATACGCCCTTTTTGTTGGTTTTCAGGTTTTAAGGCGACAAGGCCTAAACGAGCGTTAAAATGCAAATTCTTGAATCAAACCGCACATATTGAATATACAAATCAGTCGGAGCCAAATTCAAGCCACGAAACTTAATGGAACACCCGAGCATCGAGCGGAAGAAGTAAAGCATAGAATGAAGAGTGCCCGCTCGGGCACTGAGGCTACCCGCTCGGGCAAAAGCTACGGGGATAATTACAACAACTACACGACCATATAAGGTGAATATGATCGGGTGACCGTGCCCGCTCGGGCTGCAACAAGGTACCTGCTCGGGCTGAAATTAGACATGAAAATCCCTGAGAGTTTACACGACTCGGGCTGGTAGACCACGCGATCGGGTAGCGATGCCCGATCGGGCTGGACGATGTACACGATCGGCTGACTTCTGCACGACAGGGTAAAATGTGTGCCCGAGCGGGCCGCCTTTCTTGCAACAACCTATTTTTAGAGTTTGAACGAGCAAAAGAAGAGAGAATATCAGTTCCATACATGAGAGGGCGACGGCTAGGGCAAGGAAAGGCTTGGAAATCATTAGGAAAGGCTCGGGAGATGGTGGAGAAGAAAGAGAAGCATCAATCCAGATTTCGGTAACACAATAGGGAAGATCGAGACATCGTATTTCCTAGGTTTTATCATGTTTAGGGTTCTGTTATCTCCATTGACAGTGAGATCCATGAGTGAGTAGATTCCCAACAATGGGCTAGGGATATCGGATTTTTAATGGATGTACAAGTTATGCGTTAATGCTTAGATCTATCGTATTTTTCTTGATATTCGGTTCTATAATCAACATCGTAAACGCTTATACTAGTGATGCCCGCTCAGTAACTTAGGAATTCGTGTTTTGCTGGAAGGTTAAAATATGAATCCGGAACTGTTGATTGTAGGTTAAGTTTGATTAATGAGAATCTGACCGGTCGGTTAATCGGCTTGGGAATTAGGATTGCGCGCGTAACGCTGCCGTAGTTACGAGTTAATCACTGCTGGAGGTAGGATTGCACGTAATTATTGTTAGGAGGTTTAGGCTCGGCAGAATCACTCCTCACTTTAGAGCATGAATTCCCCGTTGTCAAGATAGTTCGTTAGGTTTATGATCCTTCGTTGTTACATCCTTGCGATTCCCGGTATCCCGGAACCCGTAGGGATCTTAATCGTCAAGTCTTCCGTATCCTTCCATCGCTGTCATCATTTAGTTTAGTGTTTTAGAGATTTACGTCACGTCATCATCTATTTCACATCGTCTTAGTTTAGTGATATTCTTAGAGTAGGCTGCATTAGTCCCTAGAGTTCGACCCTGGTACTACTCGAACTGTATACTTGCGATAGAGTGGTCTATGAAATATTATTGCTTTCATTTCCGCACATCTCGCATACCTTACCAAACGATCAGCTAGCCATAGACACATCTTCGTAGGTTTGAGATCTGCAAAGTTTACCCGCTTATAGAGTGAGTTTGGCATTAGGCTCACGCTTGCTCCCAAATCGCACAAAGCTTTGTCTATGTCAATTTCTCCTATGGTGCATGGGATGGAGAAGCTTCCGGGGTCCTTCGACTTTGGTGGCAGCATCTTTTATTCATACCCTTCCATAATTACAATTATGCCCTCTCTTTTATTCACCGAATGTCCAGCAACGTTTTCTTGCGCTATTGAAGGCGGATTCTCGATCGTATCCTCGATGCACAATGTGATGGCGTTTACGTGCTCTTTCGGGTTGAGATCGGGCTTTCCGGGTAGCATCACGGGATTCCGAGAGGATGATGCAGCCTGCTGCGGAATGGAGTTTTCTAGCATTTTTACATTTTTTTTCAAGGAGTCCATTTGATTTCGCAGCTCATTGATCGCAGTCCCCATTTCCTCGTTGAATTTTGCTTGAGTCGATTGTTGTTGTCTTTGTTCCTTGATGAACTCAAGCATCACCGCCTCAAGACTTGACGAAGGAGCTTAAGGAGGTTGAGGAGCTTGTTGGAGGCTGTGGTTCCTGATATGGCTGCTGCCTTTGCTGAAAACCAGAATATTTCACCGGTTGGTCCGTGCGATAAGAGAGATTCGGGTGGTTCCTCTAATTCGGGTCGTATGTGTTCCCGAATTACGTATTGCCTTACTGTTGGGCATAGCTCACTTGCTCCATGACTTCTTGCATTGTGCATTGGTAAGCCATATGATCCATTTCTCCACAATTGGCACAATAGATGGCATTCACCGCATTGCCCATCGCACTTCTTTGATCCACTTCGTAAAGACCTCCTGTCTTATTTGGCACACTGAGACCACATGGTGTTGTTCATGGCAAGATTGTCAATAAGCTCGTATGCCTCTTCTACGCTTAAGTCCATGAATAATTCTCGAGCAGCATTGTCTAGCATCGTTCTATGCTCATATGTGATCCCGTTGCAGAATGTTTGAATCACGTACCACTGCTCTAGACCGTGATGAGAACACATTTGTAAAAGGTCCTTGAATCTTCCGCATGCCTAAAATAACGTCTCTCCATCTCGGCTTCTAAACATAGTGATTTCTTCTCACATTTGAATCGTTTTGCTCAGAGGAAAGAACCGTGATAGGAATATCGTGCAAAGCTGGTCCCATCTAGTGATAGAACCAGCAGGATGAGATTGTAGCCTCGCCTTCGCTAGCCCCCAATGGAGAAGGGAAAG
>CM071873.1:16485774-16498683 GCA_036759665.1 Gynandropsis gynandra
CCTGCATCACTCAAGAGATCAAGTGTGTACTTCCTTTGAGATACTAGCAACTCATTTTTTGTTCGAGTTACTTCTATTCCAAGGAAGTACTTTAGCTCTCCTAGATCCTTTATATCGAAGGTCTTACTGAGGAAGATTTTAGTGTCCCTTATTCTATCATTATGATTTCCAGTGATGATAATGTCATCTACGTAAACTAAAACAATCACAATTCCAACGTTACCTCTTTTAGTGAACAAGGAGTGGTCCGGTTCACTTCTAGTGAAGTAAAAAAGATGAAGGGCCTCATATAGCTTGTGGTACCACGCCCTTGGTGATTGTTGAAGGCCGTAGAGAGCTTTCTTTAGCTTGCATACCTTTCCTTCATCTATGTTAAGACCCGGCGGAGATTTCATATATATTTCCTCTTCTAGTTCTCCTTGGAGGAAGGCATTCTTAATATCCATTTGCCATATATCCCATTCTATATTCATAGATAGAGAAATTATGATTCTCACCGTATGTAATTTGGCTACCGGAGCAAATGTCTCGGTGTAGTCTTCTCCATAGGTTTGTGTAAAATCATTGGCCACCAACCGAGCCTTATACCTCTCAACTTCTCCATTGCTTTGATACTTGATCTTGTATACCCACTTACTTCCAATACCTTTCTTGCTTGATGGTAGCTCAGCTATTTCCCATGTCTCATTCTTCTTGAGAGCTTCTAATTCGACATTCATTCCCTCTTGCCATTCTTCATTCCTTTGTGCCTCTTCATATGTATTTGGTTCTAATTCTTCACCTATTTTGCTAAAGAATGCTTGATGGCAAGGTGAGAGACAAGAAACATCGAGATATTTTTTAATTGGATATGCATGAGCAAAGTTATTAAAGAAAACTCGCTTATTTACCCACTCGGAGGCCGGGTACCGAATTCTTGTGCTCCGACGGAGAGTTTGTGGTTGCTCCGCTTGTTCTTCTCATTGTTCCACTTCTTATTCTTGTTCTAGAATTTCTCTTTGCGAGTCTCCGAGTTCTTGGTCCATGAATTTCTCATTTTGCTCGTTGGTTTGTTCATTTTTCTCGTCTAGGGCTTGTGGAGGCTCATTTTCAAGTGGTTGCTCTCGTTGCTCTCCTCTTTGATTTTCTCTTCTATCATTGTTAATTCTTTGCAGATTTAGAATTAGCATTTTAAGAGAGTTACCTATATCCATTGGTTGAGCAATGGTTTCAAGATCAGCCCATGTTTCTCCTTCGAAGTAGTCTTTGTCTTCCACAAATTTAACATCCCTTGAGACTAAGATTTTGTTTTCCTTTGGATTGAAGCACTTGTAACCCTTTTGTGTTGTTGAGTATCCAAGAAATACACACTTCTCGCTTTTAGGTTCAAGTTTGCTTCTTTGAGCTGCATTCTTAAACACATGGCAAAGAGTTCCGAAAATTCTTAAGTAATCAAGGTTAGGTTTAGATTTATTGAGTACCTCATATGGAGATTGATTTTTTAGCCTTTTCGTTGGTAGTCTAATGATTAAATGGCATGAAGTAAGAACCGCATCTCCCCAAAATCTCTTGGGAACACTTCTATGAAACATAATCGTTCGAGCCATTTCCATGAGGTGCCGGTTTTTTCTTTCGGCGACTCCATTGTGTTCCGGAGTATATGCACATGTCGTTTGATGCTTGATTCCGTGGCTCTCAAGGTATTGCTTGAATTGGTTTCCTATGTACTCTCCACCGTTTTCGGATCTAAGACACTTAAGCTTAGCATTGTATTGGTTAGCAATATTATTGTGAAATTTAAGAAACGCATCATAAACGGCATTTTTAGAGCTAAGGAGGTATATCCAAGTATACTTAGATTTTTCATCGATGAAAGATACGGAATATTTCTTTTGATCACGAGAGAGACACGAAGCGATCCATACATCCGTATGGACTAAATTAATACATTGTTCATACGTAGAGCATGAGTTAGAGAAAGGCAGTATACATTGCTTTCCTAGGACACAAGCCTCACAATGGTCATTTTCCTTAGTGATTTGAGGAAACAAAAGATTTAGGACCTTGTGATGAGGGTGTCCTAGCCTAGCATGCCAAAAAATATTCATATTACTAGCTACGTTCGATGCAAAGGTGGAATTATAACAAGATATAGGTAATTTAGTTTCTTCTAAAACGAAGAGTCCAGCTCTTTGAACTCCGGCTCCGATAACTTCTTGAGTTACTTTATCCTATAACCACCATTTATTAGCATCAAAGATAACTATGCAATTGACATCTTTAGCTAATTGTAGACCGATATGAGATTATTAGAAAATGAAGGAACGTATAGAGAGGGTATATGTTTATCAAATAATTCTAGCAAACCTACTCCTTCAATTGCTATTTTCTTTCCATTTGCATCCATGACCTCACCATTTGATCCTTTAGAGATTTCCAAGTTCTTAAGCTTGCTAGCATCATTAATCATATGGTTTGTGGCTCTTGAGTCTACTATCATTCTACCTTTCTTTTCTCTTAAAGCGGTTAGCAAGGAAAAGAAGAGATTACCATTCCCTTTGAATTGCTTCGAGATTTGATTGCTTAAAAGGTGGAATAGGTTCTCCATATGATGATCCATATCAGCTTTGGTGAGATATTCAGCTTCATTTGCTTGGTGTTGGCCTCGGTTTGATTGATTTCCTTCCTTGAATTTGCTTGGTCAAAGATGAGGGTGCAAGTTCTAGCATTTCTATTTGATGTGTCCTTTCTTCTTGAAATAGACACAAAATGGAGCTTTGTTGGACATGAAATTCTTGCTGTAGTGAGCACTTTCTTCTGTTCTAGTAGCCACCTCGTCGGTTTTAACATTTCTCGCCGGTTCTTCATGCTTTTCGCCGGCGGTGGAGAGGTGCGCTACTTCAGGTCCTCCTTTGAAGAGCCGTGTGTTTCCTTCCTCGTTTTTTATCATCATACACGCCTCTTCATAGCTCGGAAATGTGGTTTGTCGGAGAATATGCTGAATGAGATTGTTGAACGCACCGTCGAGAGCAAAGAAGAGTTGGAAAACTTGGTCTTGGTTCCTCCTTGCCACAAGTTCTTTTGGGTCCGTGGTTTCAGGCCTCAACTCTTGTAGTTCGGCCAAGAGACGGTTATGGTGCCCCATAAGCTGAGGAAAGGGACATCCATCTTGATGTAAGGAATAAATCGCCTTGTTGACCTCAAAGATGCACTGGAGGTTGTTGACGTTTCAATAAACGTTTCGAATTTGATCCCATAGAGCTTTTGGCTTGTTGATGTGATAATATACCTCTAGAATGTTTGATTCGAAGGATATTTGTATTATCACAAGGGCGAGCATTTGATTGTGCCCCCATTTAGCCTTCTCGATGGCTTCTATGTCGCTTGGAGCTTCGTTGGTCTCTATATTGTTTGCAAGACCTCGGCTGCCAAGATGAAACTCCACAAGCTTGTTCCATGAGTTGTAGTTGTTCCCATTTAGGATAATATGGATTAATTTGCGGAGAAAATCCATTGAAGCAAAGAAAAGAGCTCTATAGAGCAGAAAAGAAAACGAAATGATATCAAGAACACTTAGAAAAGCTCTGATACCATAAAGATTTCGTGATTATTTCTGTAAGTCTAAGTGTTCGTAATGAAAGAGAGAGGAAACGTAATAGATGAAGCAAGGAGATTGAGAGAAAGAGATTTTTAATCTCACTTATCTTTAGTAGTTAGTAATATCTCCTTTAAATAGAGATTTAACACAAACTAGCTGTTACAAAACGTATCGAGGCCCTAAATTGAGGGAAAAGGTGACATAAAGCATGAGATAAAGTTGTTTTCCGAAATGTGTTAATACCCACCAGTTATCTATGCTTAAAACAGCTCCAAAGGATAGATTTAAACATTTTCTAAGTCCTTTGGGCGCCAACAAACGTTTCACTTGTTGGAGAACCGTTTTATGCTTGATTTCTTCTTGTTGGAGTCTTGAACTTGCCTTTTGAGACTTGAGAAGCATTCTAACTGATTTACCTTGGACTTTAAAAGTCCTCCTCAAGCTCAACTCATCCTTAATTCAAGATTTAAGTGCCTCATTAAAACCTTTCCAAGTAAAACCCATAGGGACAAACCTTGGAGGAGGAAAGAGTACACTTTTAGCGGATCTTGAATTTAGGATTAGTTTGAGCTTGATTCGAAGTACAAGTAATGAGCGTCCTTGAGGCCACTCTTTGCCTTCAACCTCTTGCAAATCCTTTCGGCCGTTGCTTTGGTGAAGATGTCGGCTAATTGGTCGTGGCTTCTCGTATATGCGGTGGCTATGACTCCCTTTACTAGCTTCCTTCTAATAAAATGGCAATCCACTTCAATATGTTTCGTCCATTCCTGGAAGACTTGATTTGCGGAAATGTGGATGGCCGCTTGATTGTCACAATTCAGAGTCAATGGTTCTTTGTGCTCGATTCCTAAATCATTGAGGAGTGCCTTCATCCATATTAATTCGCACGTCGTGTTTGCCATTGCTCTATATTCAGCTTCAGCGCTTGACCTTGCGACTACGGTTTGCTTCTTACCTCTCCAAGTAACGAGGTTTCCTCCAACGAATGTGCAAAACCCCGTTATGGATTTCCTATCCACCCTATCAATGGCCCAATCGGCGTTGCAATAGCCAACGATGCTAGTGCCTTCATGTTTCTTCATTAGAACCCCAAATCTCGGCGTTCCTTTTAGATATCTCAAGATTCTCTCCACCATTAACCAATGACGTGTGGTTGGAGCATGCATGTGTTGGCTAACCTGATTCACATTGAAACAAATATCCAGACGTGTAATTGTTAGATAAATAAGCTTACCAACAGTCCTTTGATATTCTTCCTTGTTAGGGATCGGTTCTCCTTCATCTAGATCCTTGCACTTTTCTACTATTGGAGTTTTGATCAGCCTCAAGCCTAATTTCCCTGCATCACTCAAGATATCAAGTGTGTACTTCCTTTGAGATAGTAGCAACTCATTTTTTGTTCGAGTTACTTCTATTCCAAGGAAGTACTTTAGCTCTCCTAGATCCTTTATATCGAAGGTCTTACTTAGGAAGCTTTTAGTGTCTCTTATTCTATCGGCGGAGGTTTCATATATATTTCCTCTTCTAGTTCTCCTTGGATGAAGGCATTCTTCACATCCATTTGCCATAGATCCCATTCTAAATTCATAGCTAGAGAAATTATGATCCTTACCGTATGTAATTTGGCTACCGGAGCAAAGGTCTCGGTGTAGTCTTCTCCATAGGTTTGTGTAAAACCCTTGGCCACCAACCGAGCCTTATACCTCTCAACTTCTCCATTGCTTTGATACTTGATCTTGTATACCCAATTACTTCCAATAGCTTTCTTGCTTGATGGTAGCTCAGCTATTTCCCATGTCTCATTCTTCTTGAGAGCTTCTAATTCCTCATTCATTGCCTCTTGCCATTCTTCTTTCCTTTGTGCCTCTTCATATGTATTTGGTTCTAATTCTTCACCTATTTTGCTAAAGAATGCTTGATGGCAAGGTGGGAGACAAGAAACATCGAGATATTTTTGAATTGGATATGCATGAGCAAAGTTATTAAAGAAAACTCGCTTATTTACCCACTCGGAGGCTGGATACCGAATTCTTGTCCTCCGACGGAGAGTTTGTGGTTGCTCCGCTTGTTCTTCTCGTTGTTCCACTTCTTCTTCTTGTTCTAGAATCTCTCTCTGTGGGTCTTCGAGTTCTTGGTCCATGACTTTCTCATTTTGCTCGTTGGTTTGTTCATTTTTCTCGTCTAGGGCTTGTGGAGGCTCATTTTCAAGTGGTTGCTCTCGTTGCTCTCCTCTTTGGTTTTCTGTTCTATCATTGTTAGTTCTTTGCAGATTTAGAAGTAGCATTTTAAGAGAGTTACCCATATCCATTGGTTGAGCAACGGTTTCAAGATCAGCCCATGTTTCTCCTTCGAAGTAGCCTTTGTCTTCCACAAATTTAACATCCCTTGAGACTAAGATTTTGTTTTCCTTTGGATTGAAGCACTTGTAACCCTTTTGTGTTGTTGAGTATCCAAGAAATACACACTTCTCGCTTTTAGGTTCAAGTTTGCTTCTTTGAGCTGCATTCTTAAACACATAGCAAAGAGATCAGAAAATTCTTAAGTAATCAAGATTGGGTTTAGATTTATTGAGTACCTCATATGGAGATTGATTGTTTAGCCTTTTTGTTGGTAGTCTATTGATTAAATGGCATGAAGTAAGAACCGCACTCCCCAAAATCTCTTGGGAACACTTCTATGAAACATAATCGTTCGAGCCATTTCCATGAGGTGCCGGTTTTTTCTTTCTGCGATTCCATTTTTTTCCGAAGTATATGGACATGTCGTTTGATGTTTGATTCCGTGGCTTACAAGGTATTGCTTGAATTGGTTTCCTATATACTCTACACCGTTATCGGATCTAAGACACTAAAGCTTAGCATTGTATTGGTTAGCAATATATTTTTGAAATTTAAGAAACGCATCATAAATGGCATTTTTAGAGTTAAGGAGGTATATCCAAGTATACTTAGATTTCTCATCGATGAAAGTTACGAAATATTTCTTTTGATCACGAGAGAGACATGGAGCCGTCCATACATCGGTATGGACTAAATCAAAACATTGTTCATACGTAGAGCAAGAGTTAGAGAAAGGACGTCCGCATTGCTTTCCCAGGACACAAGCCTCACAATGGTAATTTTCCTTAGTGATTTGAGGAAACAAAAGATTTAGGACCTTGTGATGAGGGTGTCCTAGCCTAGCATGCCCAAAAATATTCATATTACTAGCTACGTTCGATGCAAAGGCGGAATTATAACAAGATATAGTTAATTTAGTTTCTTCTAAAACGAAGAGTCCATCTCTTTGAACTCCAGCTCCGAGAACTTCTTGAGTTACTTTATCCTGTAACCACCATTTGTTAGCATCAAAGATAACTATGCAATTGAAATCTTTAGCTAATTTGTAGATCAATAGGAGATTATTATTAAATGATGGAACATATAGAGCGGGTATATGTTTATCAAATAATTCTAGCAAACCTACTCCTTCAATTGCTATTTTCTTTCCATTTGCAACCATGACCTCACCATTTGATCCTTTAGAGATTTCCAAGTTCTTAAGCATCAATAATTATATGGTTTGTGGCTCCTGAGTCTACTATCATTCTACCTTTCTTTTCTCTTAAAGCGGTTAGCAAGGAAAGGAAGAGATTACCATTCCCTTTGACTTGCTTCGAGATTTGATTGCTTAAAAGGTGGAATAGGTTCTCCATATGATGATCCATATCAGCTTTGGTGAGATATTCAGCTTCATTTGCTTGGTGTTGGCCTCGGTTTGATTGATTTCCTTCCTTGAATTTGCTTGGTCGATGATGAGGGTGCAAGTTCGAGCATTTCTGTTTGATTTGTCCTTTCTTCTTGCAATAGACACAAAATGGAGCTTTGTTGGACGTGAATATCTTGCTGTAGTGAGCACTTTCTTTTGTTTTAATAGCCACCTGGTTGATTTTAACATTTCTCGCCGGTTCTTCATGCTTTTCGTCGGCGGTGGAGAGGTGGGCTACTTCAGCTCCTCAAGAGCCGTGTGTTTTCTTCCTCGTTTTTTTATCATCATGCATGCCTCTTCATAGCTCGGAAATGTTGTTTGTTGGAGAATATGCTGAATGAGATTGTTGAAAGCACCATCGAGAGCAAAGAAGAGTTGGAAAACTTGGTCTTGGTTCCTCCTTGCCGCAAGTTCTTTTGGGCCCGTGGTTTCGGGCCTCAACTCTTGTAGTTCGGCCAAGAGACGTTTATGGTCCCCCATAAGCTGAGCAAAGGGACGTCCATCTTGATGTAAGGAACAAATCGCCTTGTTGACCTCAAAGATGCGGTGGAGGTTGTTGACGTTTCCATAAACGTTTCGAATTTGATCCCATAGAGCTTTGGGCTTGTTGATGTGATAATATGTCTGTACAATGGTTGATTCGAGGGAGTTCTGTATTATCAAAAGGGCGAGCATTTGATTTTGCCCCCATTTAGCCTTCTCGGTGGCTTCAATGTCGCTTGGAGTTTCGTTAGTCTCTATATGGTTTCAAGACCTCGGCTGCCAAGATGAAATTCCACAAGCTTGCTCCATGAGTTGTAGTTGTTCCCATTTAGGGTAATAGAGATCACTTTGCTGAGAGAATCCATTGAAGCAAAGAAAAGAGCTCTATAGAGCAGAAAAGAAAACGAAATGATATCAAGAACACTTAGAAAAGCTCTGATACCATAAATATTTCGTGATTGTTTCTGTAAGTCTAAGTGTTTGTAATGAAAGAGAGAGGAAACGTAATAGATAAAACAAGGAGATTGAGAGAAAGAGATTTTTAATATCACTTATCTTTATTAGTTAGAAATATCTCCTTTAAATAGAGTTTTAACACAAACTAGCTGTTACAAAACGTATGGAGGCGCTTAATTTAAGAAAAGGTGACATAAGGCATGGCTACTTTCCCAAATGTGTTAATACCCACCAGTTATCTATGCTTAAAACAGCTCCAAAGGATAGATTTAAACATTTTCTAAGTCCTTTGGGCGCCAACAAACGTTTCTCTTGTTTGAGAACCGTTTTATGCTTGATTTCTTCGTGTTGGAGTCTTGAACTTGCCTTTTGAGACTTGAGAAGCACTCTAACTGATTTACCTTGGACTTTAACAAAACCTACACGAATGGCGCTCACCATGGCTGATCAAAGTGTTAGCATACCCGAGGGTATGCTGGAAGACGTGCGTTTACAAGTTGGGAAATTCTTCGTCCCGGTCGATTTCGTCGTCTTGGATATGGAGGAGGACAAGAAAATCCCAACTATTCTCGGTAGGTCGTTTCTCAATACGGAAAAGACGATTATACATTGTGCTGAAGGTCAACTCTCACTTAAATTCGGAGATGGAGAAGTAGAGTTCAATCTGAACGACACACTCAAGCAGCCTTGTATGGTGGATTCAGTATTCCACATTGACATCCTAGAGGAACTAGCCGACGAGGTTTTCGAAGAGTTTGGAAATATGGATTCCTTTTGAGATGGCTCTTTTAGCAGCTGAAGAAGAAGTATATAAAGACCCAAATGACGCAATACACTATGCTAAGTTTCTGGATGAAGAAAGGACGAAGGAGATCCCGAACACTGAGCTAGACGCACTCCGAGCAGATTTCTGTGCGATCCGAGCACAACAGGTTGCAACCCAAACTAAAGGTAGAATTTCGAACAATCCTTATTAAGAGGAGTGCTCAACCCATAAACACAAAAGCACACCTCGATTGGACATCAATTCGAATCAAGAAAACGTCCTAAATCAGTGCGCAAACCTCCGCACATCCAAGGCAGATTCCAACGCGTGTCGAATAGCAGGTAGCGCAAGTTCAACCACTCCCGAGATGCCTAACAGCCATGCCAAACGTCCAGCACCTAATTGGGGCATTGATAAGACACCCAAGGTGATGATGAAGCCTTTACCACAAGGGCTCACACACCAACAAATTCCGGAGACGTTGAAAGACATGAGAGATGAACGCCTAACCGGTTTCATGGACTGCACAACCGGACTTATGGGCAGCTCCACCAAACTCTTTGAACAGCACGATCTAGTCCCCAATACGACTGAGCTTAAGGAGGACATGACTGATCGTGCAAGGAATCCAACTTATCCGCGTGCTACACCCTATTGAGCACACTTTGCACGTGAGACTCTACGTACACGAAGACGTCGAAGACGTCCACCTAATGAGTAGCACGTTTTGGTCAGGCTCATGACCTTAAACAAACGCTTCTCGGGAAGCATGCTCCTTCCAACAACCCCGACGTATCGTACTGTCTCCTTTGAATTGTGTGACTTTTGTTATAGGTTTTCCACTTCGAAATCATCCACAACATAAGGAAAGACGTGTACGCCCAACTGCATCAACTCGGGACAGCAAACATGCATCAGGTGCACACGTTCCTATCTATCGTATTTTCCCCGAGTTTTTGCATGTTAGACCTTCTTTTAGGTTTTGAGCACCGGGACGGTGTTCCGTTCAAGTCTGGGGGGCGGTATTCTTTGAATGTCATGATTGTGATTGGAATTTAGATGTTGAGTTCTTCGTTTATTTTTTCTTTTACTTAGTTTTGTTAGGATTAGACAGACGAATATCTAGTACGAAAAATTTCGAACTTTAGTCATATCTGTGCAACTTTGTCGAATCGGGAACAAAAGTCTAGGTTTGCTGAAACAGACCTTTAGATATCGATTAGTTAGTGGTCGTGCATGAATCCATAGCCTATAGTTGTATTCCTCCCCTTAGGTTTCAATCCCAAGCACTTATATCTCCGAGCATAACTTTCGTTCTTTGTTTTGTTTCGATCGTTATTATTTCCACGCACTTACACCCCGCTGTTAATATAATAAGTTCTTTAACTTTTTCAGCCCTACATTGACGTTAGTGCATCAATATTGATGGTACGGGGTCTAAGTGGTGGGTGGCGGTTTTTCTACGTCCTAAGGGTTATAGAGTCGATGCGTATTCACAATAATTAATCAAAAGAAAAAAAATCAGCAATGACGCATCCTCTTCCCTCCGCTAAAGTTACAAGACCTTATGAGTGTGCCAATTGACAACCTGAGTCTAAGTAGAACGCTGTCCTCTTCAACTCCGACGTCCTAAAAACCGAGTGCGAATTTTGAAAAAAAAGGTGTGGAAACCGAAAAGAAGAAAAAGAGAACCGAAAAAAAGAAAAAAAATTGTTTTAAAGAATGTATCCAACTGTTTGCGCATTGGAATAGGTATGGAGATCGCTTAGATGTTGTCTAGGGGTCAGTGAAATGAACTTAGGATATGTGTAGGATTGCATGATTAGTGGCTTTCGGTAGATAGGGGTCTAAATTCGGTGTGCTTATATCTATGTTCGTGTGACGTGTTTTTTGCGTAGGGTGGCTGACTTTTCGAGTTGATTGTGCTAGTTTCTGGTTGTTGTCTAACTCCTGTCTTGCTTCGTTCTAGTCTTGCTCAAGGACGAGCAAAGGTTCAAGTCTGGTGGAGTTTGATAACGTCTATTTTATTATATTTTAGTTCATTCTTGTAGTTAGTTCACCAAGCATTAAGCATCTTTAGTCCTCTTTCATCCCTTTTTCGTGTATTTACAATAAAAGATTACAACGAACATGAACACGAGCAAACACGAGCGAATACAGCAATTTGCCCTACATCTCCTTCACCAGCACGACCGGGCACACAAGGGAGGCAACAACCCGACCGTGCAGAACCACAAGCCTGAGCGGGCTAATCAAAAGGGCTCCAACCCGACCAGGCAGCAACCAACAGCCTGCCCGTACTCCTGCTCCAGAATGCATGCCCCATCGGCTTCATTCTCCAGCCCGACCGGGCTCATGAAGCAGCACCACAAGCCCGACCATGCAGCCCTCTTAGCCTGACGAGCTCTCCAAATAGAACACATCCCCGAAGATGTTGCACTACCAGGGCTGATGAGATGCATGATCGGGCTATGTTTGAATGAAGAGCCCGACCGAGCTCACTCTTATGCCCGGTCGTGCACATTAAACATGCGCGCCACCGTGAAGAAAAGGAAAGGTTTGGTCGTGGGAAAAGCAAGAGGAAACTCACGACGAAGAATTGAAAAGACTCGGAAAAAGAGGAAAAAGAAGAAAATGATAGAAAGAAGAAGAGGAAAGAAGGATATTCAATCGTGATTCAGGCTGGAGGAACGAAGAAGATGACATAGAGAGAGAGAATAGAGAGAGCAGAATGCACACAAGGGCGAAGGACGAAGCGACAAAGCCAGATTGTGGAGGAGCTATTGAAGGCATCGGTAACAGAATAGGGAGGAATCTTGTTCTTTATCCATGTTGAATATGGTTATCTTTTGCGTTTCGTATTCTAAGTTCATGTCCGTGTAGGTCCATAGCCATAGGTTAGAGAGCTTTGCCGACATGTAACGAAGTCTTGTGCTTAATGCTTGATGATTCTTAATGCTTTCGTTCTTGAATATCACTTGAATGAATGATTTTGGTATTTGATCGTTTTTCAGAATGATTGGTTGTTCTTAATGCTTTCGTTCTTGCATGCCACTTGAATGAATGATTGTAAATGTCTAATGAATCTATGCCAGGGGATTAGACCTTGGAACTTAGCCCTGATTTAGGAATTAATCAATTTAGAATCAATGCCAGGTTGGTTAATTGAATCTAGGGATTAGGATAGCGGTCTTAATGCATCTAGCGGGTGAGATTACGCAATTGGAAGATTGGTAATACGCACGTTAGGTAGAGGACAAGTCAATGCAGTCAGTTCCTATATTAGAGCTTGAATTCCTTGAACTTGTGATAATATCTAAGATCAATGATCTTGTTAGAATTTCGTTGCATCATCGTGCATCTCTCGAAACCTGTGGTGTTTAGTTCATTGAGTTTAATCCGATAGTTAATTAGTTAGTTTATCTCATTTGCATTCTCATCACTTATTGGTTATACACGTCTTATTCATTAGGTTACTAGCTTTAGAGTTGCATCAATTCCTTGTGTTCGACCCTGGTACTATATGATCCGTATTCTTGTGGAAGCGTTAGTCTAGATAAATTATTACTTGAGATTAACCACACCAGCGGACTGATGAAATCAGATCTGAATAATAGATTCAAATGAGCCAAAACGGCTAAATATACAAAGTTAGACCTAATTACACAATAATAGATCTAATTACAAAAAGACTTATATACCCCTATACATGTATCCTTTACATGCCCCCTCAAGATGGAGCACCCTCGGTGAGTCCAATCTTAGAACACAAGAGCTGAAATGGAAGTCGCGGGAGAGGCTTCGTGAGAAAGTCTGCGAGTTGATCCGCGGCTCGGACATGAGTGACCCGAAGAGTATTCGACTCGACCAGGCCGCGGAC
>CM071873.1:16501868-16512047 GCA_036759665.1 Gynandropsis gynandra
GTATCCTTTGCACGAATGACGTCCGCAATCGGCTTATACTCTTCGGGAAGACCGTCTAGGATTGCATCGAGGACATCTTCGTGATCAAGCGACTTTCCCAATAGGGCGAGCTCATCAGCAGTAGTTGTGATGGCACATAGGTATTCATCAATGGATTGGGATCCTTTTGATGAGCGCTTGATCTTATCACGGAGTTGGGGAAGGTGGCCGCGAGACGCTTTGCCGTAAGTGTTGGCAAGCGTCTTCCACGCCTCGTAGGTGGACGGGACGCGTGCTATTAGAGGCTGTAGAGAGGCCAAAATTGCTCCAAATAGGGCTGAATATAGGAGACAATCTTGTTGCTTCCATGGCTGAAAATTAGGGTTGTCGACGGACACTCCATCACGGTGGATCTTGGCCGGAGGAACAACGTAGTTGTCCTCAATGAAACATTGAAGATTGTGGCCTTCAAGAAAGGCACGAATCTGAACATTCCACGTGAAAAAATTGGTCGGCGTCAGCTTGGTGATATTGGCCATGTTGACGGTGAGAAGGGTGCTGAGTGGGTGTTGTGGATCGAAAGTCGGGGCCGCATCGGAGACACGGGCGGTAGAATGACTTGTTTGGCCGGCCATGAGTTACGGTTTTGGAGGCGGTGAGCAAGAGATGCAAGATCTAGGGTTTGGTATTGTGGATCTAGGGTTAGATCTTAGATTAGATCTAGGTTAGATTGATAGAGGTTCGGTGGCCGCAACGGGGTAACCGGCGGATGCGATGCGGGACGAAGGAGGAGGGGCGATCCGGGACGCGAGAATAACAGGCTAGGCGGTGGAAGTAGAGCAAGAGAGGCAGGAATTAGGGTTTGGAGATCTAGATCTAGGGTTTGAATGTAGATCTAGGGTTTTTAGGGGAGGATACCGGCGATGGAGCAGCAACGGAGTGCGGCGTGGGACAAGATACTCGCGGCGATCCGGGACGCGGTGAAATCGGGCCGGTAGGGGGAGTGGAGGACGGCGGCCGAAATCTTAGGGTTTTGATGCATTTTCTATTTTGGTAAGGGTCGTACGTGATGGTACGACGGCTGGGGAGGGAGGAGAGGGATGAACGGCCGGAGGATAGGGAGAGGTGATCGGCGGCCACAAGAAAGAGTGGCGGCGGCGGTTGGAGGGGGGAGGAGAGGCGGCCGGAACTTTAGGAGAGTTTTTACGTCGTTAACTAAACCCCATTACGATTCATGATTCGCCCGATACAACTTTCAACTATTACTACCCTACTTTTGTGACCTAGTCTTGGTTGTTCTAAGCCTGATTTTCTAGGATTAGAATTCACCTTTAAGTCCTTCTCCTAATCCCTAACAGATGCATATACATGGCCATTCGTAAACACAAGATAGTAAGTTCTCAGACAAAGAATAGATAATACGAAACGGGGAAATGCATTCATAAATTAATCAAAGATGGTTCTGGGATAGCCATGGACTAATCCCTTCTCCTAGAACAAATCTACTACTCGCTCATGAGTCTAAACATCACAAACAAAACATTAGATTAAAGAGCATAGAGATATCAAACGAGCGATGATCGTGAATCAATCTCCAACTCCTTGCGTGCCTCCCGTCAAGGGGACTCTATGGATGGATGGTGGCTGTGAATTGTGTTTTTGATGGTGGATGGATCCCTCTCTCTTTGTTTCTATCCTTTAGGATTTTTAATTTGAATTGGAATCTCTTAGTCGACTAATTTCCACCTAATTCGTCGGTTGGTTGTTTTACATGGTCATGCCCGTTCGTGCTTCATGTCATGCCCGGTCGGGCATGCTTCTTCCGTAGTTATAGACAAGTTGTTTTTCATTGAAGCCCGACCGAGCTACCCTTGATGCGTGACCGTGCTGCCTTCATTGGTAGGATACCCGAGCGTGCTCTTGGAACGACCAACCCGTGCACAAGCTATGGGGATGAATTTGTATTAGTTTCCCGACCTTGCACCAAGAGAGTGCCCGACCATGCATGATGTGTGCCCGGGTCGTGCACATCTCTCGGGGATGAATTGCCACAAAGGTGCCCGACCGTGCTCCTCACTTAGCCCGACCGTGTTGCTTCACCAAAGAGGAGTTCGACCGTGCTGCAATAATTGCTCGACCGTGCACAAGGTGAGAGTGGTTGTTTGGTCGTGCACTTGATCATTCTTGGTCATGACTTGTCCACTTCTTGTTCCGTTCGATCCGTTGTGATCTTAGTTGTCCAATGATTTCCCTGTGCGCTCCTGAACTCCGAAATGAATCAAATACGCATTAAAACCTATAAGAACACGAAAACATGGAAACAAGTAAAACTGATACAAAATCAAACGTAAACTTCGGAACTGTGGTCATAAACATCTCTAAGATCATGCGAGAATCGTGTACGAAAACGAAATGATTAAAATCCCCATGACTTGAATGATTGCTTGTCCCTAAGCAAACGTAAACATGGAACACGTGGGAGATATAAAATGTGAGAATTCACCTTTCCCCTAGAAATACTGCTAAAGCAAACCTAATTGATCAACCAAACAAGTTAGAGCAAATTTTGGTCTAATAACTTTCAGTCTTCATCTTAGGTTTACCTTGGCTACATATAAGAAAGTAAATCAAAGACGAGCTAACTCTCTGACCAAACGAGACTTCAATTAGATGCTAATCACATTAATCAAAGAGGATACTTGTTTTATTTTTGAGCTTCTTTATTCTTTCATTCCTTTTCTTATTTATGATTTTGCGAACACACTAGGCTTCTAGGACGTTGGATTTGAAGGGATTTAACTTCTACTTAGACCCAAGATACCGATGATGGTATACTCTTGCACCTCGTTGAAGAGTGCAGCGGAGTAGATGACGTTTTTATGCGCCTTGCTCTTGAGACATAGAAAGATGACCGCCAACCCACCACTTAGACCCAAACCATCGAAAATGTATCAAGGTCGATGCACTCATATCGATTTTAGATCATGCTTTGAAGAATTATTTCTATCGATAACGGAGTGTTAGTGTGCGCTCCTATTTTCTGCTAAACAAGCTCAATTCATGCGATCAAATCATCCTGATTAAAAGAAATAAAGCATCGTCAATATGAAGTATAATCACTTAGATAGAGAGAATGAACAAGAAACTAACTTAGCAAACTCGTCTAAACTTTCCACAAATAACACTAGGATTCCCAAAGACTTACGATCCACTCGTTCCTCAACCATCTAATAAGCTCTAACATGCAATATATCACGAAAAATGCCAACTTCTTAAGCATCCTAGGTTCCAGGTTCATCTTAAAACGTGGCACCGGACAAGTGCCTAGGTCGACTCTAACTAAAAAAAACAACTAACTAATCTAAGAACTACAAAAACAAAGGAAAATGAAACAAGATCACCTGACAAACGTGAGGTACTCCACCCAGACTTGAATTGAACGGCGTCCTCGACGTGAAGCTCTGATGGAGGATAGGAAGGTGAAGTCACGGTTGTAGGTGTTCTTCTTTTTATGTTTTTTTTTGGTTTTTATGTTTTTAAAATAAACCAAGTCCGAAATACGAATCAAAAGAAAAACAAAATGCTGGGTTGCCTCCCAGAACGCGCTTGTTTAATGTCGCTAAGCTTGACGTCTCCATGCTTCATGTGTGCGCGATGGGTGGGTCGAATAGGAAGACGGAGTTTCCACTTTCGATCGGTTGAGCGGCTTGATATAGCTTTAAACGCTGCCCATTTGCCTTGAATGTCCGCTCGAATCGCTCCATAGTTCTACCTCTCCATTTGTGAAGACTTCTTGTACTTGAAATGGACCATCCCAATGGGAATGTAATCTGCCCGTGAAAGAATTAAAACGAGTCACAAAGTAGAACAATATCACCTGGCCGAAGGTCATGAGGTATGATCTTCTTATCATGCCATCTCTTAGCACGCTCCTTGTTGATCTTAGAGTTTTCGTATGCATCGAGCTGAAGTTCGTCCAGCTCATTCACCTGCAAAAGTCATAACCTGCACTCTTAATATCAAAGTTAAGAAGCTTGGTCACCCAATAGGCGCGGTGCGCTAGCTCGACGGGGAGGTGGTAAGACTTGCCATAAACAAGCTGAAAATGAGTTATGCCAATGGGAGTCTTGAATGCAGTTTTATAGGCCCATAATGTATCGTCTAATTTCATCGACCAATCTCTACGGGACTTAGACACGGTTTTCTCTAATATGCTCTTGATCTCCTATTCGAAACCTCCACTTGCCCGCTAGTTTGGGGATGGTACGGTGTAGCTACCTTATGCGTCACCCCATATTTCTTAAGGAGGGCTTCAAATTGTCTAGCAATAAAGTGCGACCCTCCATCACTAATGACTACTCTAGGGACACCAAAACGTGGAAAGATAATCTTCTTGAAAAATTTCATTACCACCCTAGAATCATTAGTCGGCACAACAATGGCTTCTACCCATTTGCAAACGTAATCCACACCTACCAAGATATATCGATTGCCACAAGATGAGGAAAAAGGTCCCATAAAATGTACACCCCAAACATCAAATAACTCTACCTCAAGGATGTAATTCTGTGACATCTCGTTCCTCTTACCAATATTTCCTTTCCATTGACATCTATCACAAGAGGAAACGTACCATGTGCATCTTTGAAGAGGGTCGGCCAATAAAAACCAGATTGTAGCACCTTTGAAGCGATCTTAGACTTGCTGATGACCCCCATAATACGATCCATAACAATGGACAAAGATGCTCTCTACCTCCTAATCGGGAAAGCATCTCCGAATGACCCCATCCATCTCCTGTAGAGAATCGGGTCATCCCAATAGTAATGCTTTATGTCCGAAAAGAATTTCCTGGTCGCATGAAAAGAAAGATCGGGCCATAGCCTACCACTCACAAGAAAATTGACAAAATCAGCATACCAAGGATCGAGTTTACCGGAAGTAACCGCGTATATGTGGTTGTCTCTCAAGGATTCGTTGATATGTCTCCCGTCCTCTACAATGATGCGAGAGAGATGATATGCAACAACATTCTTTGACCTTTTCCTATCTCGAATCTCAAGATCAAACTCTTGTAAAAGAAGGATCCATCGGATAAGGCGTGGTTTGGACTTATCAAAGGCGAAGACGACAGCAAGAATTTCCTTCTCGGTTGTAGCATAGTTGATTTGAGCGTTGTCTATGGTTTTGCTAGCGTAGGAAATGACATGAGAAGCTTTATCTCTTCGCTGTCCCAAAACTGCTCCAACCGCATAGTCGCTAGCGTCGCACATGATCTCAAATGGTAGGTTCCAATTTGGTGGTTGAATGATGGGCGAAACTAATGCTCTCTTGATCGTGTTGAAGGCATCGTGACATTCCTTAGAGAATTCAAACGTGACATCCTTAGCCAGCAACTCTTGCAACGGTTTCGTGATCTTTGAGAAGTCCTTGATGAACCTCTGATAGAAACCAGCGTGCCCTAGAAAACTTCGAATCTCTTTCACCAAAACTGGAGGAGAAAGTTTCTCAGTCACCTCGATCTTAGCCTTGTCCACTTCTATGTCCCTCGAAGATTGACCTCTTCGCATCGCTGCAACATTCTAGATAGGTTAGCAGGGCAATAATCAAAATAGAGCCATAAACGGAAAAATTGTCCATAAAAACTTCCATAATGTGCTCAATCATATCGGAAAAGATTGCCATCATGCAACGCTGGAAAGTAGGTGGAGCATTGCAAAGGCCAAAAAGCATATGACGGTAAGCGAACGTTCCATAAGGACATGTGAAAGTCGTCTTCTCTTGGTCTTGAGGGTGAATGGGAATCTAAAAGTAACCCGAGTACCTATTCAAGTAACAAAAGAAGGTGTGGTTCGCTAGGCATTCGAGCATTTGGTCGATGAACGATAGAGGAAAGTGATCCTTTCTTGTGGCTTTGTTGAGCTTCCAATAATCAATACACATCCTCCAACCCGTTACCATTCCAGTTGGAATCAACTCGTTGTTCTCATTTCGTACCACCGTCATTCCACCTTTCTTGGGCACTACATGCACGGGGCTCACCCATTCGTTGTCCGGGATAGGATATATGATACCTGCATCCAAAAGTTTTAGTATGTCCTTCTTCACTACCTCTTTCAGATTAGGGTTCACCCGCCTTTGAGCTTCAATGGAAGGTTTATGGCCGTCCTCCATGAGTATCCGGTGCATGCACAATGAAGGGTTTAGTCCCTTGATATCATCGATGGTGTATCCAATCACTCTCCTATGCTTCCTCAAACAATCAAGTAACTTTTTTGTGTTATCTGCATTCAAGTCAGCGTTCACAATAACGGGATACGCATTATTACAACCAAGGTACTTATACCGAAGAGAAGAAGGAAGAGGTTTAAGCTCGAGTTTGGGTGCCTTCTCCACTACAAAATCAGAATGTATCTCACGTTGCATCTCCTCATGTGGGACGTCCCTTAGTGCTTCAATATCACTCATGAATTCACCATAGACCTTGGCTTCTTCTTCGGTAAGTCCTGCAACATTGCACACTCCCGATAGACATCTTTCAAGAGGATCGGAAATACTTACTCGTTCAAACGTGTCATTTGCTAACTCATCCAACAAATCAACTCTAAAGCATGACTCCTTGAAGGAAGGTCCGTTCATGGAGTTGGAAAAGTTGAATTCTATCTTTTCATCCCCGACAAGTAGAGAGGGTTTTCCTTGTTGTACGTCTATCATGGCACCTGCAATAGCTAGAAAAGGTCTACCAAGAATAATAGGTACCCTAGCATCTTCTTTAATATCGAGTACAACAAAATCAGCGGGAATACAAAGATTACCTACCTTGGTGGGAATAATTTCGACAATTCCCACCGAGTATCTTACCGAACGATCCGCGAGTTGTAAAGACATCTTTGTAGGTTTTAGATCTCCGAAGTTCATCCGCTTGAATACCGTGTGTGGCATAAGGCTCACGCTTGCTCCGAAATCGTGTTTATGTCAATGTTCCCTATGGTGCATGGTATGGAGAAGCTTCCGGTGTCTTTTAACTTCGGTGGCAGCTTGTTTTGAAGAATGGCGCTGCATTCCTCGGTGAGTGCTACCGTCTCACTCTCATCAATACGCCTCTTATTGGATAGGATTTCTTTGAGGAATTTGGCGTATACGGGCATTTGGTGGAGGGCCTCTACAAACCGTATGTTGATATGAAGCTCTTAAGGATCTCTACGAACCGTTGGTATCTTTATTCTTGTTGCTCACCAACCGTCGAGGGAACGGTACAGGAGGTACGTACGCCGGTGGAGCAACGTATGGCTTCTCTAAATCTGGTGCGGCTCTCGCCATGTTTGCAATGCCCTTTCCTTTGTCCTCTTACTTTCCAGCAGCCTTTTCTTGCTCTTTCGGGGGTGGACTCTCAATCACATTACCGCTGCGCAAGGTGATAGCGTTAAGGTGCTCTCTCGGGTTAAGATCGGATTTTCTGGGTAGCATCCCGGAATTCCAAGAGGAAGTTGCGGCCTGCTGCGCAATGGAGGTCTCTAGCATCTTCACATGTGTGCTCAAGGATTCCATTTGAGTTTTCAGCTCGTTCATCACAGTCCCCATTTACTCGTTGAATTTCGTTTGGAGTGATTGTTGCTCCTTGATTCTGTGTTAATGTTGCCTTTGCTCTTTGATGAATTCGAGCATCACCGCCTCTAGGCTTGATGAAGGAGCTTGAGGAGGTTGAGGAGCTTGCTGCACTTGCTCGAATGGCTGCCATTCCTGATATGGCTGCTGCCTTTGTTCATAACCCGAATACTTCAATGGTTGACTCGTTCGATACAAAAGATTCGGGTGGTTCCTCCAATTCGGGTTGTAAGTGTTCCCGAATTGCGTATTTCCTTGCTGTTGGGCGTAGTTCACTTGTTCATGCCTTCTTGCTGATGCGATTCAAAGTTAAACAAATATTAATCTAAACTACCCGCAAGTGCACGACACATTTGTAATATTCTAGGTGTCGGTCCCACAGGGACTATGCAACACAACTTAAACTCAAACTACGAACCAAACTTGCAAACGAACGAATATTGGTTTCAAGATTGAAATACTAAAAACAAATAAACTACGAGTTCTTAACATGAGACAAACGTTCTAGGAATCCAGTTTCACCACAAGATTACCAAAACCAATAATCAATATCTAATCACATGCACTCCCGATTAAGTTATCCAAGGCAGACGATCCTAATATGACATCTACCCTCTCTCTAGGTATAGAAACATGATCTAGTCAAGTTATCCCCTACTTTCATGGCTGACACCTTAAGCTAAACCCATAAGATCTGTGATTCATCCGTTTTACCCTCAATCGTTGCTACCCTACTTTCGTGGCCTAACCTCGGTTATTCTAAACCTAACTATCCGAAATTAGGATTCTTCTTTCGTTCCTTCTCCTAAGTTCCTAAAACATGCATCTATGTGGCCATTCGCAAATACATGTAAATGAAGCACTCACACAAAGAATAGATAAACGAAAACGGGAAATTGCATTCAAAGATAAATTAAAGTTGTTCCGGGATAGCCAAGGGCTAATCCCTTCTCCTAGAACAAAACCACTACTCGTTCATGTGTCCGTAAACAAACATAATCAAAATATATAGTTTAAGGAACATGAAAGCCAAACGACACCGAAGTCTATGTTTTATACCCTTTGAATCTCTCCTGCAAGTCTCTATTTTCTTCTCCCTCTCTCTCTCTCTGTTTAACATTTGAATATGTCTTATTTCCTCTTCCATTCTTTTTCCTTTCCTTCTTCTTTCCCCTTTTGCCATGATTTTCCATTCTTCTTTGGTAATCTTCCTTTTCTTCTCCATGGCTGTAACTTTTCCTTTTATGCGTTTCACGTCCGTGTGCCTCCATGTCCGACCGTGCAAGATGATGAGCCCGATCGGGCATATCCTTTGAAATGTGCCTAGCTGTGCACCATAGGAGCCCGGGTCGTGCATGAGGTTCGGGGATGTTTCTGATCCAAGCACCTAGTCGTGCTGGAGTTAGTGCACGGTCGTGCACCAGGTTGATGGCTGAGTAACTCGGTCGTGCAAAAAAGGGTGTTCGGTCGGGCAGGTGTTGTGGATGATGAGCTCGGTCGTGCAAAGGAGTGCTGATCGGTCGGAATGCATGTTGGTTGCTGAGCACGGTCGTGCTGAGGATGATGCGCGGTCGGGCATTGGTGTTTCCCATTGAGCACGGTCGGGCATTGGTGTTTCCCATTGAGCACGGTCGGGCTTTGGCTGATGCATGGTCGGGCATGTGTTTGTTTGCTCAGCCCGATCGTGCTGTGCATTGTGTTATTCGTGCACTTTGTTGCCTTGCCCCATTTCTCGTCCCGTTTGCTCCGTTGTAATCCTTGATGATAGCACTCTGTCACGCGTACGTTTCTTAGCTTCGAAATGAGCCGAATTTGCATTAAAACCTGTAAGAATACGAAAACATGAAAACGAGTAAAACGGATACAAAATCATACGTGAACATCGCAAGTATATCGTAAACATCTCTAAAATCATGCGAGAAATACGTATTAAAATGAGATGATCAAAATCCGCCAGACTTGAATGTTTGCTTGTCCTTAAACAAACGTAAACGTGGACCACGTGGGGTATATAAAAAACGAGAATTCCCTTTTCTCCTAGACATACCGCTAAAGCGAACCTAACCGATCAACCAGCAAGTCGAGAGCAAATTTGGCCTAATTAAATTTTCACTCTTTATCCTAGGTTCACCAAGGCAACCTACGAGAAAGCAAATCGAAGGCAAACTAAACAAGCCACCGTAACTCTTTCCACCAAACAAGACTTCAGACAAATGCTTAACCGTAGAACAATTGAGGATACTTGTTTCTTTTCCAAGCTTCTTTCTTTCTTAATTCTTTTTTCTCTCTTCTTCTTTTCTTTTCTTGTTTTTCTTTCTTCTTCTTCTTTTATGTTATGCAGACACATTAGGCTTCTACGACGTCGGATTTGAAGGGATCCAGCCTCTACTTAGACCCAGACTACCGATGACGGTATACTCATCCATCTCGTTCAAGAGTGCAGCGGAGTAGGCAACGTTTTTATTGTGTGTCCCCTTAGGACGTTGAAAGATGATTGCCAACCCACCACTTAGACCCGAACCATCGAATAAGTGTCAAGGTCGATGCACTCATATCGATTTTAGATCATGCTTTTAGGTATTATTTCTATCGACA
>CM071873.1:16517914-16528742 GCA_036759665.1 Gynandropsis gynandra
CCAAGGAGCCTTCAAAAACAGTGCAAGACCTTATGAGCAAGGGATACATCCGGGAGAGCCTGAGCCCGTGCGCGGTACCGGTTTTATTGGTGCCAAAGAAGGACGGGACGTGGAGGATGTGCGTGGACTGCCGGGCCATCAACAACATCACCATCAAGTACAGGCATCCAATTCCCCGCCTCGACGACATGTTGGACGAGTTAAGCCGAGCCACCATCTTCTCCAAAAGTCGACCTCAAGAGCGGCTATCACCAAGTCCGCATGCGAGAAGGAGATGAGTGGAAGACGGCCTTCAAGACAAAGCAAGGCCTATACGAGTGGTTCGTGATGCCGTTCGGACTCACTAACGCCCCGAGCACGTTCATGCGGCTCATGAACCAGGTCTTAAGGGCCTACATCGGTAAATTTGTCGTAGTTTACTTCGATGATATTCTTAATTTATAGTAAAAGTTTAAATGATCATATTGCGCATCTTAAGCAAGTGCTAGAGACCCTTCGAAAGGAAAAGCTCTATGCGAACCTCAAGAAGTGCTCATTTTGCACTAATGAGATTGTTTTCCTAGGCTTCGTTGTAAGTGCGTAGGGTTTGCGAGTAGATGAGGAGAAAATCAAGGCCATACAAGAGTGCCCGACGCCGACGAGCATTACGCACGTAAGGAGTTTCCACGGCCTAGCAAGTTTCTATCGGAGGTTCGTAAGAGACTTCAGCATGCTAGCCGCCCCTCTCACCGTAATAATCAAGAAGGACGCGCCGTTCGAGTGGGGCCAGCTCAAGACAAGGCGTTCGCAGCGCTCAAGGAGAGACTCACGCACGCACCGGATCTCGTTCTTCCGGACTTCGACAAAATGTTCGAGATCGAATGCGACGCGTCCGGCATTGGAATTGGAGCTGTGCTCATTCAAGAAAAGAGGCATGTGGCCTACTTCAGCGAGAAACTAAGCGGAGCAACGCTCAACTACCCGACGTACGACAAGGAACTCTATGCGCTAGTCCGCGCCTTGGAGACGTGGCAGCACTACCTATTGGCGAAGGAGTTCGTCATACATTCGGATCATGAGACGCTCAAGCATCTCAAAGGGCAAACTACGCTCAAGCGAAGACACGCAAAGTGGCTGGAGTTCATCGAGACCTTCTTTCTAAATAACTTCCGAACGGCATGATCCGGCTTTGTTTAGATACTGAAAATTTGTGTAATTCTAGGTCATGCTTCTGAAAGGATCCGGGATATTTTTGTATAGGTATGCCACTGGGAGAAAAAAATTTAGTAAGTTCTTATGTATGAGTTAACCAGGGGTCATAAAATTTATAGACTCCATAACAAGGATTCAAATTATTAAGTGGGTTTTTCAATTTCAACATTCCTTTCATGAAGATACAATTCAAGATTCAAAAATATCAAGAAACTTTTTTTCTTCCAACAAAAAAAATAAGTAGATTCACAGAATTAAGGAATAAGAACTATGAAAATAAGGGCTTCCATTCGTAAAATTTGTGAAAAGTGTCGACTAATCCGTAGGAAGGGACGAATTATAGTAATTTGTTCTAACCCGAGACATAAACAAAGACAGGGATAATCTTACTAAAGGAAAAGGGACTTCCTTAAAAGACAAAGAGCTGACGAAAAAAAAGGTCTGTTTTGACATAAAATGGATATATCCATATATTTCTCACTTATCCTTGTGAAATGAAAAATATGGCAAAACCTATATTAAGAATTGGTTCACGTAAGAATACGCGTAGTGATTCACGTAAAAATGCACGTAAAATACCAAAGGGAGTTATTCATGTTCAAGCAAGTTTCAACAATACCATTGTGACCGTTACAGATGTACGAGGTCGGGTGATTTCTTGGTCCTCCGCGGGTACTTGTGGATTCAGGGGTACAAAAAGAGGAACACCTTTTGCTGCTCAAAACGCAGCAGGAAATGCTATTCGAGCTGTAGTGGATCAAGGTATGCAACTAGCTGAAGTAAGGATAAAAGGCCCTGGGCTCGGAAGAGATGCGGCATTACGAGCTATTCGTAGAAGCGGGATACGTTTAAGTTTCGTACGAGATGTAACCCCTATGCCACATAATGGGTGTAGACCCCCTAAAAAAAGATGTGTATAGAAACAAAAATAAATTTATTAAATAAAGGCTGAAAGGGTTTCAAGAGAAATAAACGATTCAATGATCTGATGAAATAAAATTACTATGGTTCGAGAGAAAGTAAAAGTATCTACTCGGACACTACAGTGGAAGTGTGTTGAATCAAGAAGAGACAGTAAGCGTCTTTATTATGGACGCTTTATTCTGTGTCCACTTTATTATGGACGCTTTATTCTGTGTCCAAGGTCCCGGATATATAACTGCTCAAGACATCATTTTACCGTCCTCGGTGGAATCGTTGATAATACATAGCATATAGCTACCTTAACGGAACCAATTGATTTGTGTATTGGATTACAAATCGAGAGGAATCGAGGATATACCCACCGTCAGGAGTTCAACAACGAAGAGGGGGATACAAGCAGCAACTTTCCAAAAACCAAGACCCTCTTCGTCATCAATGAAGTCGAGGAACTCAACCAAATGGTGTATCCAACTCACCCTTGGACTAATATATCTATGGATTTTGTGATTGGGTTTCCTAGGACTAAGAATGGTAAAGATTCAATTTTCGTGGTGGTCGATAGGTTCTAAAAAATGACGCATTTTATATCATATCAAAAGACTGATAATGCATTGCATGTAGCTGAACTTTTCTTTAAGGAGGTAGTCTGTTTGCATGGCATGCCTAGCACGATAGTTTCCGATAGGGATACTAAGTTTGTTAGCTATTTCTAGAAGACCTTGTGGTCAAGGTTAGGAACGAAATTGTTATTCTCTACGACTTTGCATCCATAAACCGATGGTCAAACCGAAGTAGTAAATCGAACCGTAGAAAGTTATTACATGCAATTGTTAGGAAGAATTTAAAAACTTAGGAAGAATGCTTACCACATGTTGTACATTTTGCTTCCAAATTTTCTCCTTTTGAAATTGTGTACGGGTTCAATTCTACTTCACCATTAGATCTGATGCCTTTGCCATCAAGCGAGCGAGTTAGTCTAGACGGAGGAAGAAAGGCCAAGAAGGTCAAGCAGATTCATGGAAATGCGAGGAAAAACATAGAGGAGAAGACCAAGCTCTATATGAAAGAGATGAGCAAAGGACGAAAACAACTGACTTTCGAACCCGGTTACCAAGTTTGGGTTCATTGTTTGTCTAAAAAAGATGAATGAGATGATGAAAAAAATCATGTAAATTGAGAGTTTCTTATGCAAAGATATGTTATTTCAAAGCCCGTCCCACGATTCATTGTTGTAGTTGTCTAATCACGTGAAAACAAAAACAAAAAGCAGAAAAAGGTGCAACACGAGAGATAAACACAAATAGGAAATAGGAAGCAAAAAAAATATCCTTGACACAAACGCAACGCAAGCGTCGACAATAAATGACATTCGTATCCTAAGAAACTCAAAAAGTGCTTCTCCCGGCTCTAAATATCCAAAGTATCAACATAAATAAAGGATTTTGAGCTCAAAGACGGGGTTGGGCTGCCTTCAGCAGCATGGGGCATCGTTTATATCGAAAAGATGAATAAGATGATGAAAATATCATGTAATTCTTAGCTTTTTACACAAAGATATGGTATTTGAAAGACCTTCATACAATTCATTGTTGTAGTCATCTAAACACGTGAAAACAAAAACAAAAGCGGAAAAGGGGTGCAACACGAGAGATAAACGCAAATAGAAATAGAAAGCAAAAGGAATATCCGAGAGACAAACGGAACGCAAGCGGCGTATTGACAAGAAATGACATTCGTATCCTAAGAAACTCGAAAAGTGCATCTCCCGGCTCTAAATATCCAACGTATCGACCTAAATAAAGGATTTTGAGCTCGAAAACGGGGTATGGCTGCCTTCAGCAACCCAGGGCATCGTTTATCTCGAAAAGATGAATGAGATGATGACAATCATGTAATTCGGAGCTTCTTACGTAAAGATATTGTATTTCAAAGCCTGTCATACGACTCATTGTTGTAGTCGTCTAATCACGTGAAACAAAAACAAAAAGCGGAAACGGGGTGCAACACGAGAGATAAACGTAAATAGAAAATAGGAAGCAAAAAGAATATCCTTGAGACAAACGCAACACAAGCGGCGTATTTACAAGAAATGACATTTGTATCCTAAGAAACTCGAAAAGTGCCTCTCTCGACTCTAAATATCCAATGTATCGACCTAAATAATTTATTTTGTCCTAGAAAACGGGGTCAGGCTGCCTTCAGCAACCCCGGGCATCGTTTATCTCGAAAATATGAATGAGATGGAAAGAAACATGTAAATCAGAGCTCCTTACGCAAAGTTATGGTATTTCAAAGCCCGTTATACGACTCATTGTTGTACTCGTCAACACGTGAAAACAAAAACAAAAACCGGAAAAGGGGTGCAACACGAGAGATAAACGCAAATAGGGAATAGGAAGCAAAAAGATTAGCCTTGAGACAAACGCAACGCAAGCGGCGTATTGACAAGAAATGACATTCGTATCGTAAGAAACTAGGAAAGTGCATATCCCAACTCGAAATATCCAATGTATCGATTTCAATGAAAGATTTTGAGCTCGAAAACGGAGTCGGGCTGCCTTCAGCAACCCGGGGCATCGTTTATCTCGAAAAGATGAATGAGATGGAAAAAAACATGTAATTCGGAGATTCTTACGCAAATATATGGTATTTTAAAGCCCGTCATATGATTCAATGTTGTAATCATCTAATCACATGAAAACAAAAACAAAAAGCGGAAAAGGGGTGCAACACGAGAGATAAACGCAAATAGGAAATAGGAAGCAAAAAGAATATCCTTGAGATGGCGTATTGACAAGAAATTACATTCGTATCTTAAGAAACTCGAAAAGTGCATCTCTCGGCTCTAAATATCCAATGTATCGATCTAAATAAAGGGTTTTGAGCTCGAAAACATGGTCGGGTTGCCTTCAGCAACCCGGGGCATCGTTTATCTCGAAAAGATGAAAGAGTGGATAAAAAACATGTAATTCGCAGCTTTTTGCACAAAGTTATGGTAATTCAAATTCGGTCATACGATTCATTGTTGTAGTCGTCTAATCACGTGAAAACAAAAAAAAAGTGGAAAAGGGGTGCAACACGAGAGATAAATGCAAATAGAAAATAGAAAGCAAAAAGAATATCCTTGAGACAAATGCAATGCAAGCGGAGTATTGAAAAGAAATAACCTTCGTATCCGAATAAACTCGAGAAGTGCATCTCCCGGCTCTAAATATCCAACATATCGATCCAAATAAAGAATTTTGAGCTCAAAAACGGGGTCGGGCTGCCTTCAGAAGCTTGGGGCATCGTTTATCTCGAAATAATGAATGGGATGATTAAAAAAGAATGTAATTCGGAGCTTCTTACGCTAAGATATGGTATCTCAAAGTCCGTTAATGATTCATTGTTGTAGTCGCCTAATCACGTGAAAGCAAAAACAAAAAGCGGAAAAGGGGTGCAACACGAGAGATAAATGAAAATATGAAATAGAAAGAATATCCAAGAGAAAAACGCTATGCAAGCGGTTCTTCTTTGGTCCCTCGTGAAGATGGGGAAGATGGACATTTAATTCGTTTGTGTTTGTTTCCCTATGTATTCTGAGTAAATCTGTTATCATGGGTTTGGGATGCTATTGTAATGGATAGTTTGATTCATTAATTCTTGATTTTGGTTTTGTTGAATTGAATGGTTTGATAGGTTATAGATATGTGCGTAATGCCTTCATACGTTGTTGATTTCATGCTTGAATAAGACTAGTCTATTCGACTGAGATTAGGCACGTTTGAGGAAGATTAGAGATTCGTCTTGGCTTGGAAGAGATAAACTTGAGTCTTGGGAATCAAAATTCGAATGAATTAGATTAGTTAGAATCTGACCGATCGGTTAATCTATTTAGGAACGATAATAATCAAGGAAGAATTCCCATTGTTCGTCATGCATCTAGGTTGTAGATTTACTAAATCGGAAGGTGAGTACGTTTATATCTTAGATAGAGGATTTAGGCTTGGAAGAGCCATTTCAATTTATAGAGGTCGAGTTCCCATCCCAAATTAGAGGTCGAATTCCCTATTGTTCTTCATGCATCTAGACATTCCGCACTACATCGGAAGATGAGTGACGTTGATTCCCTAGGTAGAGGATTTAGGCTTGGAAGAGTCATCTCCAGCATTAGAGGTCGAATTCCATATTGTTATTCATGCATTTAGATGTTCCGCACAACATCGGAAGATGAGTGATGTTGATTTCCTAGGTAGAGGATTAGATTTTGTTTTCCTATCGATTGATATAAACTGATTTCATTTTCCATAGAAACATCCATTGCAGTTCCGGTATTCCCGAAACCCGTGATGCTCCATCTTGCCGAGTCTAGCTTCGTTACCTTTCTTTATCTTTATTTTATAGTTCATTATTCATCTATTGATCGATCTTCTTCTCGTGATATCTTAGTTTTAATGTTGCACTAGTCCCCAGAGTTCGACCCTTGTACTACACGAACCGTATACTTGCGGTAGACTGGTCTTGGAAATATAAACTCTGATTTCCGCACATCAAGTTTTTGGTGTTGTTGCCGGGGACTAGTCACAGTTTTAGAATTAGGATTTCGTTGAGTCGAGATCCAGTCCTTTCAGAGTCTTTTGTTTGATTTTGTTTTCTGCATTTTTCTTTTATTTTGAGTCGATTGCATCTCTTCCTAGCTAAGCTATTGTTTGTTGCTTTCCTACGTGCAGATCACTCGGTACACGTCTAGGAGTTTGAGAGGCAAAGAACTCCTCTTCGACCCCGATAATGACAAGACTATGTGATCGTTAAAGAAACAACAAAAAGCTAGGCGTAGTGGTTCCGAGAATATTAAGAAAACGACAAGTGAGCGAGAAACATATTTATCTAGTGAAGAAGAGATGGTACAGGAGGAAGCACCAGAAACTCACGGGGTTTACACAGCGCCTAAACACATGTAGCTTCTCTCTTGCTTTCGAAGGCCTGAGATAGACCGAAATAGATTTGAGTTACAGTCGGCCTTTCATTCAGATGTTGAGTCAATCGCCATTCAGGGGACGATCTAGGGAAGATCCGAACCAGCATCTCACTCAGTTCAAGATGTTGTGTTCGAACATGAAAGCATAACCCGGAATAATGATGAAGCGATTATGTTGCTTGCATTTCCGCTTTCAGTTAGGGAGCATGCACTCGAGTGGCTCTACACGCTACGTCCAGATTCTATTCATACGTGGACTCACCTCGAAGAACGCTTCGTGATGCAATTTTTCTCACCCCACAAGACGCAGCTATGGAAGAATAAGATTAATTCATTTGCACAAGAGGATAATAAGATTCTTCCAAGGGCATGGCTGCGATTTAAAGGATATCAACGGGAATGCCCACACCACGGGATGGAAAAAAGATACCTCATTGCCACTTTCATTGAGTGTCTTCGTGATGAAGTTCGTGATTGGTTGAACGCTGCTTGTGGAGGTTCTCTACATGACCTCCCGTTCACCGCTATTAAGGCCAAGATTGAGAAGATGGCCGAGGAAAGAAACATTATGTCGGGGGAATTTAATCGCCGCAATATAGCAAAGGGAGCGGACAGCGAGGTGCTTGCATTGCCAGCTGAGCTTGCCGAGTTGAAGTTACAATTGGTAAACATGCACCAAGCATCTCCCGATTCTCATGGATTCAAGGATGTTGCAGATGTGAACTACATTGCCAACAATCCATATTCCAACATCTACAATCCGGACTGGAAGAATCATCCAAATCTGTCCTACAAGAACGTCGATAATGTTTTGAATCCGTTGCAAAGAAGCTACCAGCCAAAGCCGTTTCAAAGCCAGCCACAACAAAAGAATTTTCACCCTAGAACGTAAGGGTATCAAGGGTATCAGCCGAGAGGAGCACCATCGCCACTTCTGCAACAAGAAGAGGGGACACCGAGCTCATATCTATGCTCGCTCAGATTTTACAAGGACAAAAAGATATAAATGCTAAGCTGAATAGTGTAAGACGAGATCAAGAAGATGCTAAGAGGCTAAAGGCGGAAATGCAGACACATTTGAAAATCCTAGACACCCAAGTGGCACAACTTGTAGAGAGCGCTCCTAATCGACAATGAATTTTACCGGTAAAGCCTGAGCCGAATCTTCGTGAGCATTGCAATGCCGTCATGTTGAGAAGCGGGATAGAACTTACGGACGTCACACACCAGAATTTCGAGAGAGGAGAATGCTCAAAGAGTTCAACGATGAAGCCTAGCGACCAAGAGCATCACAAGGAAGCACAAGTTGAGGATGGAGAAGAACCGTATGTGGCACCGCCAGCAATACGCCCTCCACTTCCATTTCCCTCACGCCAAATGAAACGAAATGATATTTCACAATTTGCCAAGTTCGCAGTAAGGTCGAAGAAGATGGAGATTTCTATACTCTTCCACGAGGCAATCATGAAAATCCCTTCCTACTCTAATTTAGCTATCAAGGCTGAGAAACAGCTTAAGAAGAAGAGCAAATCATACTCTAAGTATGGTTCGAACACCTCTAGTTCACGGTCTCACAGATATAAAGACAACAAGAGAGTTTCGGGTTATAAATCTGCCCGAAGCAAGAGAACCGAGTGGAGCCTCCTCCAGAACGAAAGTTTGGTCAAACAGAGGTTGTTCCTCCGAGAACACAAGATATTCGGTGTTTTAAGTGCCAAGGGATGGGTCATTACGCGAAGGAGTACCCAAACCGGAAAGCAATGTTTGTGTATGAGGATGGCACGGGCACGACAAAGGTGGAGGAAGAATCTGGTTCCGCAGCTTCCGAGGATGAGATTATTGAGGAAGAACCGGAAGAAAAAGACTTGTTGGTGTTGGTGAGAGTGTTGAATCTTCAATCTAAAGAAGAGGAGATAATTCAGCGTGAAAACATCTTCTACACACAATGTTTCGTCCAAGACAAGGTCTGTTGCATGATTATCGATAGTGAGAGTTGTACTAACGTTGCCAGCATATCTTTGGTGGAGAAACTTGGACTGATCACGCAGAAACATCCTAAGCCATATCGACTTCAATGGCTAAACGAGAGCGAAGCAACCAAGGTCCATAACCAAGTTCGGGTTGCGATTCATATAAGGCAATATAAAGACGAAGTTTTCTGGGATTTGGTGCCTATGCAAGCGGGTCATTTTCTTCTTGGACCTCCATGGCAGTTTGATAGGTGAGCTAAACACGATGGATATAGCAACGAGTACACCATTAAGCACAATGGGAAGCAGTTTTGTTTGAAACCTATGACGCAGAAAGAGGTGTACATCGACCAACTTCAAATGATGAAGCATGAGAAGAAGTCTACACATGTGAGTGATCATGAGGTAGATCACTTAAAAATTGGTAAGGTCTCGAGAAAAACCAAGTCAAAGGCCTGTGAGAGTAAACCCGTGAGGACAAACACAAATCTCATCGGCCTATGTTTGTACTTATGTACAAAGAGGCTTATTTCAACACTAACGAGTTTACCGAATATGTTCCTAGTGTGTTTTCCGATCTTTTGCAGGAATTTGATGATGTGTATCCCGAGGAGATTCCAAACGGGCTGCCACCACTTAGAGGAATCGAGCACCAAATTGATTTTGTCCCCGGAGCCTCTATTCCCAACAAAGCAGCCAATAGAACAAATACCGAGGAAACAAAGGAGGTTCAAAGGCAGGTTGAGGAGCTCATGATGAAGGGATATGTTCGGGAAAGCATGTCTCCATGCGCAGTCCCGGTAATACTCCTTCTGATTAAAGACGACATTTGGCGTATGTTTGTCGTGTGGTAAATCAAATCACGGTTAAGTATCGACATCCCATTCCTCGACTTGATGATATGCTGGATGAGTTTCATGGTTCAAAGATCTTTTCTAAGATTGATTTGCAAAGTGGATATCATCAAATTCACATGAGAGAAGGTGATGAGTGAAAAACGGCTTTCAAAACTAAGCATGGTTTGTATGAGTGGCTTGTCATGCCTTTTGGACTCACGAATGCTCCTAGCACGTTTATGAGACTCATGAATCATGTTCTTAGACCCTTCATAGGCAGATTTGTTGTTGTTTATTTCGATGACATCTTGATTTATAGCAAAAGCCTTGAAGAACATGTTCATCACGTGAAATCTGTCTTGGAAATTCTTCGAAAGCAGCAATTGTTAGCTAATCTGAAAAAAGGCATGTTTTGTACTAACAAGCTTGTGTTTTTAGGCTTTGTGGTTAGTGAGCAGAGGGTGCAGGTTGACGAAGAAAAGATTGTGGCAATCAAAGATTGGCCGAGTCCACGAACCATGAGTGAACTTAGAAGCTTCCATGGCCTTGCGAGTTTCTATCAGAGATTTGTGAAAGATTCAGCACCATTGCCGCACCTCTTACTGAAGTAATCAAGAAAAACGTTGGGTTTAAGTGGGTAGAGACACAAGAAGCTGCATTTCAGCTTTTGAAAGAAAAACTAACAAATTGTCTCGTTTTGTCCTTACCCGACTTTTCTAAAGCTTTCGAAATTGAGTGTGATGGTTCAGGTGTAGGTATTGGGGCTGTTTTGATGCAAGACGGTAAGCCCATTGCTTACTTTAGCGAGAAACTCAATGGAGCGCAATTGAATTACCCGACATACGACAAAGAGCTTTACGCTTTAGTGAGAGCTCTTCGAACTTGGCAGCACTATCTATGGCCGAAAGCATTTGTCATTCACTCGGATCATGAAGCTTTGAAGCACTTAA
>CM071873.1:16529275-16552989 GCA_036759665.1 Gynandropsis gynandra
AGATATTTCTATGGATTTTGTGCTTGGTCTTCCTAGGACTAGGACTGGTCGAGTATCAATTTTTGTGATGGTTGATAGGTTTTCAAAGATGGCTCACTTCATTGCTTGTAGCAAAACCGATGATGCTTTGCATGTAGCTTCTTTGTTCTTTAAAGAGGTTGCTCATTTGCATGGAATCCCTAGGACCATAGTTTTTGACTGTGATGTGAAATTCTTAAGCTATTTTTAGAAGACTTTGTGGTATAATCTTGTAACCAAACTTCTGTTTTCAACAACATGTCACCCTCAAACCGATGGTCAAACCGAAGTTGTTAATCGAACTCTTTCCACTTTGCTTCGTTCTTTGGTTAAAAAGAATCTGAAATCGTCATTCCCCTGGAATCATGTTTCGACTTATCATTCGTTGCTCCGTACAGCGATTGAGCGTCTTCCATTGCCTTACATTCTTAAACCAAGTTCTATCGGGGTCTAAAACCGTTCTTTTCGAACGTGGGTTTAGGTTCTTATGAGATAGCATGTTGTTTAAGGGTTCCCATCACCGCTTAATAAGGTTTTCTTCTAGGATCACATCAAAGGGCATCTCTCAGCTCTAAATAAATGATTTTGAGCTCGAAAACAGGCTCAGACTACCTTCAGCAGCTCGGGCGTTGTTTATCTCGAAAAGATGAACGAGGTGTGAAAAAATCATGTAATTCGGATCTTCGTACGCAAAGTTATGCTATTTTAGAGCCCGTCGTACAATTCATTGTTGTAGTCGTCTAATCACGTGAAACAAAAACAAAGAGTGGAAAAGGGGTGCAACACGAGAGACAAACGAAAATAGGTTCTTTCATCTCGAGCCAAAGAGGGGTATCACCGCCTCATGACTTCTTTCATCTCGAGCCAAGTAGAAATAGGTTCTTCATCGGTTCTTCTTCGGGACAAAACAAGCTGATCCCACCATGACAAAGCGTAATCACTGAATCTCGCAGTAGCTAGTTGCACTTTCTTCCTCTCAGAATAATGGTGCAAGTCAAACACTAGCTCCACTTTGCGCTTCCAATCGAGATATGCCTCAGCGTTGTTTATTCAATAGAAAACTTGCAATTCCAATTTTATTCTGCTAAGATCATTGTCTTCTCGATTAAAAACCCTCGTCCCTCGTCGTGGTCTTCTAGGCCGCTCACACCTCCTTTCAGGTTGAAACTCCGAATCACCACTACCACGATCAGATTCACTTTGGCGTGCTAGATCTCTCTTCGGCTGATGGGCTTGCCCTTGTTGTTGTTGTGCTACGAGAATCTCATTCAGACTTCTAGCCATTCTCGTTTGCATGCTATTCATCGGTAGTCACCATTCTCTGTATCTCGCTTTGTAGAGCTTGCATCTGAAGGGCATTTGCTCCCACCATTGGAGCCTCTTGCTCTCCTTCTCTTCCGTCATCATACATTTTGTGACTCTGCAAGTAACGATTAGTTAATAACCAGAAAAGACAAAGAAAAAGAAGATGGCAGAAACCTCACAAAACACTCAGAAAAGCGTTTCTCTCAATTTCACTCGCTCTCCTTGTTTTCTCTTTGAATCCTTGTGCAAACTAGTAAACAAACTCGATCTAATCACCAAACAACTGAAATCGCACTCAACTATCACCGAAAACAGTCCTATGATGATGAAGTCTATGGTTTCCAACTCAACCAACAAGATCAGAATCAAATGACACAAAATCAAACATGAAACCCACTCAAATACTACTATATGAAGGATTCTCGGTGTTTTCAATTGGATCGGCTTCGCTTTTCCTTTTGTTGTTTCTCCTCTTTGTTTTGTTTTTTATTCTTTCGAATGCTTCTTTTCTCTTTTTGTTTTCTTTTTTGTTTTCTTTCTTTCCTTTTTTATGCCGAATCCTTCAAAGAAACACACACAAATGTGAGAATCACAAATGAAAGAGACAAGTTCCGAAATTAAAAACGAAAAATGAATACGAAAAGAAAGATAAACGATAAAGGATAGGAAGGATAATCCTAAAAAGGGTAATCTAGGCTCTGATACCACTTGATGTGATCCTAGATCGAAAAAAAAAACCCTATTAGGCGGTGACAGGATCCCTAAACCCTTAAACAACACGCTATCTCATAAGAACCTAAACCCACGTTCGAAAAAACAGTTTTAGACCCTGATAAAACTTGGTTTAAGAACGTTAGGCAATCAAAGACGCTCAATCGCTGTGCGGAAGCAACGAATGATAAGTCGAAACACGATTCCAGCGGAATGACGATCCAAAGGAGTCGAAAACTAGTTCTAGAAGAACTAAAGAGAAAACCTCTCAAATAAAAACGAAATCGGTTGTTCTCCTATACTTAGGATAGCTTAAAAAGGGTGCTAAGACAAAGAAACTAGCATCAAAGAGTTCACACATGAACTAGTTCAAAAATAAATGCTAAAAGAGAAGTTTGAAGGTCATCTTGGAAGAAACTCTTTGAATTCTGACTAGAATTCGTCCAAGCTCTCCAAAGACTTCAAATGGGCTTCATTTGAGCTTGAATGAGATGGATTAAATCCCTAGAAGGTGTAGAAACATACCCAGCTTGGTTTGATTCCATTTCGGCCCGAAACTCGCTCATGAGCATGTTGTGGACCTCGGTTCGCAATCTGCATGCTCTCGCTCTTGTGATCGGTCGGACGAACTCGATGTGGCTCTCCTCTTCACGTCCTTGCTCCAGTTCAGCTCGTGGAGAAATGTCTCCGATGTCCCCATCATACTCCTCTTCTTGAAAATGATTTGTCCTCAAATCTGGATCATTTGCATCACAAAGAGATACATCAGAAACATTGAAAGTAGAACCGATTTGATACTCACTTGCAAGATCGATTTGATATGCATTGTTGTTGATCTTTTTGAGAACTTTGAATGGACCAATGGCTCTCGGCATCAACGTTGATTTTCTTTGTTTCGGAAACCTCTCTTTGCGCATATGAACCCAAACACCCTCAGCACGCACGGATTGATGTTCAAGAAGAGCCCGCTCGGGGTGCTCACCTTAGCTCGCGCGGGGTGGAGTTCAGGCAGCATTTCTCGGAGTCGTGCTAGCCCTTAGCATGCTCGGGTCATGGAGAAAATGAGGAGCCTGCGCAGGTTACCTCCCTAGCCCACGCGGGGCATGGCTGTAACAACTTCCCTAGAAGTTCTCAAATGGGGAATTTGTATAAAAAGAGACCCCCAATTGAGTTCAGAAGGAAGCAAACAGAGAGGAGAACACTAGGAGGGGAGAGACACAACAAGGAGTCAGAAATTGATTCGAAATCATCATTCGTTTGATATTTCTATGCTCCTTACTCTACTTATTTCGTGTATGTTGTTTAGACTCATGATTGAGTAGTAGATTTGTTCTAGGAGAAGGGATTAGCCCATGGTTATCACGGAACCATCTTTGATTTACTTATGAATGCATCTCCCCATTTCGTTTATCTATTCTTTGTCTGAACGCTTAATGACTTGTGTTTATGAAAGGCCACATATATGCATGTTAGGGATTAGGAGAAGGACTGAAACGTGAATTCTAGTCCTTGAAGATCAAGCCTAGAACAACTGAGTCTAGGTCATGAAAGTAGGGTAGTAACTGTTGAGGGTTAAATCGGGCGAGTCATGAATCGTAATGGGGTTTAGTTAAGGTGTCAGCCACGAAAGTAAAGGATGACTCAATCTAGCCGCGTTCCTATGCCATGAGAGAGGGTAGGTCCTACATTAGGATCGTCCGCCTTAGACATCTTGATAGGGAATGCAAGATTCTTGATAGGGAATGCAAGATTAGATAGATCGTATGACATAGATATCATGTTTCCGAGCTAAAAATCCTTTACATAGGTCGATACGTTGAATTTTTAGAGCTGGGACATGCTCTTTTGGAGTTTTTTAGGATACACATGTCACGTATTGTCAATATGCCGCTTGCATTAAATTTTTCTCTCGGATATTCCTTTTGCTTCCAATTTCCTGTTTACGTTTGTCTCTCTTGATGCACCCTTTTTCCATTTTTTTTTGTTTTTGTTTTCACGTGATTAGATGACTACAACAATGAATTGTACGACGGGCTTTGAAATACAATAACTTTTCGTATGAAGCTCTGAATTACATAATTTTGTCATATCTCATTTATCTTCTCGAGATAAACGACACCACAGGTTTTTGTAGGTAGCCCAACCCTCTTTTCGAGCTCAAAATCCTTTGTTTAGGTCGATAAGTTGGAATAATAGAGGCGGGAGATGCCTTTTTCGAGTTTCTTAGGATACGAATGTCATTTCTTGTCAATATGCTGCTTGCGTTGTGTTTGTCTCTTGGATATCCTTTTGATTCCTATTTCCTATTTGCATTTGTCTCATGTGTTGCACCCCTTTTACGCTTTTTGTTTTTGTTTTCACGTGAATAGACGACTACAACAATGAATTGGACAATGGTGTTTGAAATACAATAACTTTATGTACAAAGCTCCGAATTAAATGATTTTCTCACATCTCATTCATCTTAAACGATGCCCTAGGCTGAAGAAAGCAGCCCGACCCCGTTTTTGAGCTCAAAATCCTTTAATTAGGTCGATACATTGGATTTTTAGAGCCGGGAGATGCCCTTTTCAAGTTTCTTATGATACGAATGTCACTTCTTTTCAATAGGCTGCTTGCATTGCGTTTGTCTCTCGGATATTCCTTTTGTTTCCTATTTCCTATTTGCTTTTGTCTCTCGTGTTGCACCCCTTTTCCACTTTTTGTTTTGTTTTCAGGTAATTAGACAATTACAACAATGAATTGTACGACGGGCTTTGAAATAGCATAACTTTGCGTATGAAGCTCTGAATTACATAATTTTTTCACATCTCATTTATGTTTTCAAGATAAACGACACCACAGGTTTTTGAAGGCAGCCCAACCCTGTTTTGGAGCTCAAAATCCTTTGTTTAGGTCGATACGTTAGATTAATAGAGCCGGGAGATGCTGTTTTCTAATTTCTTAGGATAAGAATGTCATTTCTTGTCAATACGCTGCTTGTGTTGCATTTGTTTCTCGGATTTTCCTTTTTATTCCTATTTCCTATTTGCGTTTGTCTCCTGTGTTGCTCCCCTTTTCCGCTTTTTGTTTTTGTTTTCACGTGATTAGACGACTACAAAAATAAATTGTACGACGGACTTTGAAATTCCATACTAAGCTTCGAATTAAATTATTTTCTCACATCTCATTCATCTTATCGAGATAAACGATGCCTCAGGCTGCAGAAAGCAACCCGACCCCGTTTTTGAGCTCAAAATCCTTTAATTAGGTCGATACATTGGTTTTTTAGAGTCGGGAGATGCCCTTTTCAAGTTTCTTAGGATATGAATGTCATTTCCTGTCAATACGCTGCTTGTGTTGCATTTTTCTCTCGGATTTTCCTTTTGCTTCCTATTTCCTATTTGCTTTTGTCTCCTGTGTTGCACCCCTTTTCCGCTTTTTGTTTTTGTTTTCACTTGATTAGACGACTACAAAAATAAATTGTACGATGAACTTTGAAATACAATAACTTTCCGTACGAAGCTCCAAATTACATGATTTCTCACATCTCCTTCATCTTATCAAAATCCGTTTTTGAGCTCAAAATCCATTATTTAGGTCGATACAGCCTTTTCGAGTTTCTTAGGGTACGAATGTCACTTCTCTTCAATGCGCCGCTTGCATTGCATTCGTCTCTCGGATATTCCTTTTGCTTCCTATTTCCTATTTGCATTTGTCTCTCATGTTGCACCCCTTTTCCACTTTTTGTTTTTCGTTTTCACGTGATTAGAAGACTACAACAATGAATTGTATGATTGGCTTTGAAATACCATAACTTTGCGCACAAAGCTCCGAATTACATGCTATTTTCACATCTCATTCATATTTTCAAGATAAACGATGCCACCGGTTGCTAAAGGCAGCTCGACCTTGTTTTCAATCTCAAATTCCTTTATTTAGGTCGATACGTTTGATTTTTAGAGCTGAGATATGCCCTTTTTGAGTTTCTAAGGATACAAATGTCATTTCTTGTTAATATGCCGCTTGTGTTGCATTTGTCACTCGGATATTTCTTTTAATTCCTAGTTCATGTTTGTGTTAGTCTTTCGTGTTGCACCCCTTTCTAATTTTTTGTTTTTGTTTATATGTGATTAGACGATTACAACTTTGAATACCCTACCTTTGCGTACGAAGCTCCAAATTACATGATTTTTTCACATCTCATTTATCTTTTCGAGATAAATGATGCCACAAGTTAATGAAGGCAGCTTGAGCCCATTTTCAAACTCAAAATCCTTTATTTAGGTCGATATGTTGGATTTTTAGAGCCGGGAGATGCCCTTTTCAAGTTTCTTAGGATACAAATGTCATTTCTTGTCAATACACCGCTTGCATTGCGTTTGTCTCTCGTATATTCCTTTTGCTTGTTATTTCCTATTTGCTTTTGTCTCTCGTGTTGCACCCCTTTTCCACTTTTAGTTTTTGTTTTCACATGATTAGACGACTATAACAATGAATTGTAAGATGGCTTTGAAATACCATAATTTTGCGTACGAAGCTCTGAATTACATAATTTTTTCACATCTCGTTCATCTTTTCGAGATAAACGATGCCATGGGCTGCTAAAGGCAGCCCGACCCCGTTTTCAAGCTCGAAATCCTTTATTTAGGTCGATACGTTGGATATTTAGAGCCGGGAGATGCATTATTCGAGTTTCTTAGGATATGAATGCCATTTCTTGTCAATACGGTGCTTGTGTTGCGTTTCTCTCTCGAATATTCCTTTTCCTTTTATTTCCTATTTGCGTTTATCTCTTCTGTTGCACCACTTTTCCGCTTTTTGTTATTGTTTTCACGTGATTAGATGACAACAACAATGAATCGTATGACGAGATTTGAAATACCATAAATTTGCATAAGAAGCTCCGGATTACAAGAATTGAAAAGAACAGCGAGAAAATCTATTCCACACCCGCTGCCTTGTTCATGGAAAGGTTTGTAGCGTTTTCATCGACGGAGGAAGTTGCACGAATGTTGCAAGCACTACTATGGTCCGAAAGCTCAGATTAAAAGTCAAAAAACACCCGAGGCCTTATAAGGTTCAATGGCTGAATGAAAATGGCGAGATGAAGGTGACTAGCCAAGTGATCGTGCCTATTGCCATAGGCAAATACGAAGATGAAATCTTGTGCGATGTGCTACCCATGGAGGCGAGCCACATTCTACTGTGTAGACCATGGCAATTGAATCGCAAGGTAAAACATGACGGTTTCACTAATAAGCATTACTTTGAGTATAATGGCAGGAAGACCGTCCTTATTCCGTTGACGCCTAAGGAAATGTTGCAAGATAAAATGCACTTGAAGAAGCAAGGCGCACACGAGCTTAAATCGTCGAATTTTTATGCGAGATCGAGTGAGATTAAGAAATCTCTTCACTCGAATCAGTACGTATTATTGTTTGTTTATAAGGAAGCTCTCTCAATCTTAGTTAACCTTGCACCGGTGCTGCCGAGTGAAATTTCTATTTTATTTCAGGAATATGGTGATGTCTTTCCCAAAGAAAACCCCACCGGGTTGCCCCCGATACACGGTATCGAACATCAAATTGATTTCGTTCATGGAGCCGCATTACCAAATCGACAAGCCTATCGAACAAATCCCGTGGAAACCAAGGAGCTGCAAAGGAAAGTGGAGGAACTTATGGCCAAGGGACACATCCGAGAAACCATGAGAACATGCACCGTGCCCATTCTACTCGTGCCAAAGAAAGATGGCAGCTGGCGCATGTGTGTTGATTCTCAGGCGATCAACAACATTACGGTGAAGTATCGACATCCTATTCTTAAGCTAGATGACACGTTAGATGAATTGCATGGAAGTAGGATATTTTCAAAAAATGATCTTTAAAGTGGATATCATCAAATTAGGATGAAGGTAGGTGACAAATAGAAGACGACGTTTAAAACTAAGCATGGATTGTATGAATGGTTAGTTATGCCCTTTGGATTGTCAAATGCACCTACCATGAGCCCATGCACCGTGCCCATTCTACTCGTGCCAAAGAAAGATGGCAGCTGGCGCATGTGTGTTGATTCTCAGGCGATCAACAACATTACGGTGAAGTATCGACATCCTATTCTTAAGCTAGATGACACGTTAGATGAATTGCATGGAAGTAGGATATTTTCAAAAAATGATCTTTAAAGTGGATATCATCAAATTAGGATGAAGGTAGGTGACAAATAGAAGACGACGTTTAAAACTAAGCATGGATTGTATGAATGGTTAGTTATGCCCTTTGGATTGTCAAATGCACCTAGTACCTTTTTGCGCTTAATGAACCATGTTCTTCAAGAGTATATAAGTAGATTCGTGTTAGTCTACTTTGAATATATATTGATTTATAATAAGAACTTGGAGGAACACTTAGGCCACCTAGAGTTAGTCTTAAAGGTACTTAGGAAGGAAACGTTGTACGCCAATTTTAAGAAATGTACCTTTTGTACAGATAACGTCGTATTTCTAGGTTTTGTTGTAAGTGCAGATAGTGTAAGGGTTGACAATGGCCGAGCCCAAAGACCGTCGTGGAAGTCCGAAGCTTCCATGGACTCGCGGGGTTCTACCGTCGATTTGTGAAGGCTTTCAGCACCTTGGCCGCCCCACTTACTTAAGTCATTAAGAAAAATGTGGGATTCAAGTGGGAAGAAGCGCAAGTGGCAGCATTTCAAACGTTGAAATAACGCTCCTTTGCTTGTATTGCCTGATTTTCGTAAAACATTTGAAATTGAGTGTGACGCATCCGGCGTAGGAATTGCTGCAGTATTGATGCAAGAACGGAAGCCGATTGCCTACTTCAGCGAGAAACTCGGAGGTGCAACTCTCAATTACGCCACCTACGACAAAGAACTATATGCACTAGTGAGGGCGTTACAAACTTGGCAACATTATCTGTGGCCAAAGGAGTTTGTGATACACACCGACCATGAATCACTTAAATATTTGAAGGGTCAGAACAAACTCAGTAAGCGACATGCGAGGTGGGTAGAATTCATTGAAACATTTCCTTACGTCATCAAGTACAAGCAAGGTAAGGAAAACGTAGTGGTTGATGCCCTATCCCGAAGGTACACATTGTTAACCACTTTGGATGCTAAGCTTCTAGGCTTTGAACAAATCAAAGAATTATATGCATCTAACTTAGAATTTGGAGAAGCTTACAATAACAACGAAAAGTTTGCTTCAAGACATTACTATAGGCAAGATGATTTTCTATTTTATGATAATCGTTTATGTGTGCCTAACTGTTCAATGAGAGAGCTGTTTGTTAGAGAAGCCCACTGAGGTGGACTTATGGGCCATTTGGAGTTGCAAAAACTCTGAAGATATTAAAGGACCATTTCTACTAGCCACACATGAAGAGGGACGTGGAACATATTTGTGAGCGATGTGTTGCCTGCAAACAAGCTAAGTCTAAGGTTCAACCTCACGGGTTGGATACCCCTCTTCCTTTCCCAACTCACCCTTGAATTCGAATAAAAATTTTCTAAGTTCTTTTCAATTCTTGCGAGTTTTCGCAACCATTGTTCCTCTTGTGCTCCGGGAGTCCAAGACGAACGAGAGACTGTATCGAAGGTCACGTCCACAACCTTCGTGGTGTCTAGCGATCCACCCGTCCATCCATCCCTTGAAGGATCGAGCGAGTGCCCTTTGGCCTGTTCCCCTTCGTCCGCCTTCACCATCACCGAGTCTTGGCTAGAGAGTGCCCCTAGGCCTTCTACCAACTCAAAACCATTCCATTCTTTCGGCTTAAGTTACGGAGCTTGTATCAGTTTTTGGTATCAGAGCCCGGTCCTCGGCCACAAGCGTATCCGCTACTCTCTCTATTTCATTTTGATTTTTGCTTTGTTATTTGATTTAGTTTGTTAAGTGTTGCAGTATTCATAAAAGAAAACTTCAAAAAAAAAAGAGAATCATGGCCGAAACCGGAGACGTCCCAAACAACACCCTCGCCGAGATACTCCAAACCATGCGAGACATGAATTCCCGTCTCTTGCGCCTAGAAGAAGTCCCGAGACACCCACAAGCCGAGCGTTTCATCGGACCACAGGAGAACGCTGACTATCCCCCGAACGAACACCTAAGGCCGAGACGTGCACCACACCTCAGAGAGCAACCACGATGAATGGAGGCCAAAGATAGCTCAAACGACGAGCTAGAGTACGCCCCACCAAGGCGTAGAGCGCCACGAAACCCGGATGAGGGTTTCGACGAGGTAAGGCCGCAATGCCAATCCCATACAGATTTAAAATTAAAGCCACCTTGCTTCGCAGGAAAAGTAGATCCCGAAGCCTATCTCGAGTTTGAGCGTCGCATGGAAAACATCTTCGATTGCTACGAATATTCGGAACGTAGGAAGGTACAATACGCGGCCGCACGGTTTACGGACAACGCATTGGTATGGTGGGATCGCGAAGTGGCTGAACGACGCAGAGCACACTACGACCCTCAATCGTTGCTACCCTACTTTGGTGGCCTAACCTCGGTTGTTCTAAACTTGATTATCCGGAATTAAGATTCTCTTTTCAGTCCTTCTTCTATGTTCCTAAAACATGCATCTACGTGGCCATTCGCAAATACATGCAAATGAAGCACTTAGACAAAGAATAGATCAACGAAAATAGGAAATTGCATTCAAAGATAAATTAAAGTGGTTCTGAGATAGCCAAGGGCTAATCCATTCTCCTAGAATAAAATGACTACTCGCTTATGCATCCGTAAACAAACATAATCGAAATAGATAGTTTAAAGAACATGAAAGCCAAACGAACCGAAGTCTCTGTTCGATGCCCCTTGAATGTCTCCTGCAAGTCTCTATCTTCTTCCTCCCTTTCTCTCTCTGTGTAACGTCTGAATATGTCTTATTTCCTCTTCTATTCTTTTTCCTTTTCTTCTTCTTTCCCCTTTTGCCATGATTTACCATTCTTCTCTGGTAATCTTCCTTTTCTTCTCCACGGCTATAACATTTCCTTTTGCGTTTCAGGTCCGTGTGCCTCCATGTCACACCGTGCAAGATGATGAGCCTGATCGGGCATAACCTTTGAAGTGTGCCCCGCCGTGCACCTTAGGAGCCCGGGTCGTGCATGTGGTTCGGGGATGTTTCTGCTTCAAGCGCCCGCTCATGCTGGAGTTAGTGCACGGTCGTGCACCAAGTTGATGGTTGAGTAGCTCGATCGTGCAAGAAGGGTGTTCGGTTGGGCAATCTTGATGAGCCCGGTCATGCAAAGGAGTGTTGATCGGTCGGCCATGCATGTTGGTTGCTTAGCACGGTCGTGCTGAGGATGATGCAAGGTCGGGCATTGGTGTTTCCCATTGAGCACGATCAGGCTTTGGCTGATGCATCGTTGGGCATGCGATTGTTTGCTCAACCCGGTCGTGGTATGCATTGTGTTGGTCGTGCACTTTGTTGTCTTGCCCCGTTTCTCGTCCCGTTTTCTCCGTTACAATCCTTGATGATAGCATTTTGTCCGGTGTACGTTCCTTAGCTTCGAAATGAGCCAAATTTGCATTAAAACCTCTAAGAACATGAAAACACGAAAATGAGTACAACGGATACAAAATCATATGTAAACATTGCAAGTATATCGTAAACATCTCTAAAATTATCCGAGAAATACGTATTAAAACAAGACGATCCAAATCCCCCAAACTTGAATGTTTTCTTATCCCTAAGTAAACGTAAACGTGGACCACGTGGGGTATATAAAAACCGAGAATTCCCCTCTGTCCTAGAGATACCGCTAAAGCGGACCTAACTAATAAACTAGCAAGTCGAGGGCGAATTCGGCCTAACTAAATTTTTAGGGTTTATCCTAAGTTCACCAAGGATACCTACGAGAAAGTAAATCGAAGGCAAACTAAACAAGCCACCGTAACGCTCTCCACCAAACAAAACTTCAGACAAATGCTTAACGGTAGAACAATTGAGGATACTTGTTTCTATTCCGAGCTTCTTTCTTTCTTTATTCTTTTTTTTTTCTCCTCTTCTTTTCTTTTTTTTTATTTCTTCTTCTTTTATGTTATGCAGGCACACTAGGCTTCTAGGAAATCTGATTTGAAGGTATCCAGCCTCTACTTAGACCTAGATTACCGATGACGGTATATTCATGCATCTCGTTCAAGAGTGCAGCGGAGTAGACGGCGTTTTAGCAGCTCGGACGTCATTTATATCCAAAGATGAATGAGATACGAAAAAATCATGTAATTCGGAGCTTCGTACGCAAAGTTATGGTATTTCAAAGCCCTTCGTACAATTCATTGTTGTAGTCATCTAATCACGTGAAAACAAAAAAACCGGTAACGGGGTGCAACACGAGAGACAAACGCATATAAGAAATAGGAGACAAAAAGAATCCGAGAGACAAACGCGAAGCAAGCGGCGTATTGACAAGAAATGACATTCATATCCTAAGAAACTCGAAAAGGGCATCTCTCGACTGTAAAAATCCAATGTATCGGCGCAAATAAAGGATTTTGAGCACAAAAATGGGGTCGGGCTGTCTTTAGCAACTTGTAGCGTCGTTTATCTCAAAACGATGAATGAGATGTGAAAAAATCATGTAATTTACAGGTTTGTATGTAAACTTATGGTATTTCAAAAGCTCGTTGTACAATTCATTGTTGTAGTCCTCTGATCACGTGAAAACAAAAACTAAAAGCGGATGAGGGTGCAATACAAGAGACAAACATAAATAGGAAATAGGAAGCAAAAGGAATATCCGAGAGACAAATGCAACGCAAGGAGTGTATTGACAAGAAATGACATTCATGTCCTAAGAAACTAGAAAAGGGCATCTCCCGGCTCTAAAAATCCAACGTATCGGCCTAAATAAATAATTTTGAGCTCGAAAATCGGTCGAGCTGCATTTAGCAACCTGTAGCGTCGTTTATCTCAAAATGATGAAAGAGATGTGAAAAAATCAAGTAATTTAGAGCTTTGTATGCAAAGTTATGATATTTCAAAGCCCGTTGTACAATTCGTTGTTGTAGTCCTCTAATTACGTGAAAACAAAAACAAAAAGCGGAAGAGGGGTGCAACACGAGAGACAAACGCTAATAGGAAATAGGAAGCAAAAGGAATATCTAAGAGGCAAATGCAATGCAAACAACGTATTGACAAGAGGAGACATTCATAACCTAAAAAACTCAAAAAGGGCATCTCCCAGCTCTAAAAATCCAACGTATCCCTAAATAAATGATTTTGACTACCTTCAGGAACCCGTGGCATCGTTTATCTCAAAATGCTGAATGAGATGAAAAAAAATGATGTAATTCGAAGCTTCGTATGCAAAGTTCAATGTTGTAATCGTCCAATCTCGTATCATCAAAACAAAGATCAGAAAAGGGGTGCAACACGAGAGACAAATGCAAATAGGAAATAGGAAGCAAAAGTAATATCCGACAAAACAAACGCAGCGCAAGTGGCGCACTGAAAAGAAGCTACATGCGTATCCTAAAAAACTCAAAAAGGGCATCTCTCGGCTCTAAAAATCCAACGTACCGACTTAAATAAAGGATTTTGAGCTCAAAAATAGGGTTAGGCTGCCTTAAAAAACCTATAGTGTCGTTTATCTCGAAAATATGAATGAGGTATTGCAAAGCCCATCGTACAATTCATTGTTGTAATCGTCTAATCAAATTGAAAAAGAAACTAGAAGCAAAAAAGGGTTGTAACACGAGAGACAAATGCAAATAGGAAATAGGAAGCAAAAGAAATATCCGAGAGACAAACGCAATACAAGAGGCATATTGACAAGAAGTGACAAGTGTATCCTAAAAAGCTCGAAAAGGGTATCTCCCGACTCAAAAATCCATTGTATCGACCTAAATAAAGGAGTTTGAGCTCGAAAATAGGGTCAGGCTGCCGTCAAAAACACGTGGTATCGTTTATCTCGAAAAGATGAATTAGATGTGAAAAAATCATGTAATTTTGTGTTTAATACGTAAAGTTATGGTATTTCAAATTCCTTTGTACAATTCATTGTTGTAATTGTCTAATCACGTGAAAGCAAAAACAAAAAGCGGAAACAAGGTGCAACACGGGAGACAAATGCAAATAGGACATAGGAAGCAAAAGAAATATCTGAGAGACAAACGCAACGCAAGCGGCGTATTGACAAGAATTGAAATGTGTATCCTAAAAAAGTTGAAAAGGGCATCTCTTGGCTCTACAAATCAACCGTATTGACCTAAACAGAGGATTTTGAGTTCGAAAATAGGGTCAGTGGGCCTTCAAAACCCGTGACATCATTTATCTGGAAAGATGAATGAGATGTGAGAAAATCATGTAATTCGGATTTCCGTACGCAAAGTTATGGTATTTCAAAGCCCATCGTACAATTCATTGTTGGAGTCATCTAACCACGTGAAAACAAAAACAAAAAGGGGAAAAGGGGTGCAACATGAGAGACAAATGCAAATAGGAAGGAAACGAATCATCCGAGAGACAAATACAACGTAGGCGGCGTATTGACAAGAAATGACATTCATATCCTAAGAAACTCGAAAAGAGCATCTCTCGGCTCTAAAAATGAAAGGTATTGAACTAAATAAAGGATTTTGAGCTCAAAAACAGAGTCGGGCTGCCTTTAGCAAACCGAGGAGTCGTTTGTCTCAAAAAGATGAATGAGATGTGAAAAAATCACGTGATTCGGAGCTTCGTATGCAAAATTATGGTATTTCAAAGCCCGTCATACAATTCATTACTGTAGTCATCTAATCACGTGAAAACAAAAACAAAAAACGGAAAAGGGGTGCAACACGAAGGACAAACGCCAATAGAAAATAGGAAACAAAAGGAATTTCTGAGAGACAAATGCAACGCAAGCGGCGTACTGAAGCAAATGACATTCGTATCCTAAGAAACTCGAAAAGGGCATCTCCCAGTTCTAAAATTTTAAGGTATCGAACTAAATAAAGGATTTTGAGCACAAAAACGGGGTCGGGCTGCCTTCAGCAATCGCAAGCGTCGTTTATCTCGAAATGATGACTGAGATGTGAAAAAATCATGTAATTCGGAGCTTCGCATGCAAAGTTATGGTATTTCGAAGCCCGACATATAATTCATTGTTGTAGTCGTCTAATCACGTGAAAACAAAAACAAAAAGCGGAAAAGGGGTGCAACACGAGAGACAAACGCAAATAAGAAATAGGAAGCGAAAGGAATATCCGAGAGACAAACGCAATGCAAGCGGCGTATTGATAAGAAATGACATTTGTATCAAAAGAAACTCGAGAAGGGCATCTCCCGGTTCTAAAAATCCAAAGTATCGAACTAAATAAAGGATTTTGAGCTGAAAAAACGAGGCTGGGCTGCCTTCAGCAACCCGAGGCGTCGTTTAACTTGAAAAGATGAATGAGATGTGAAAAATCATGTGATTCGGAGCTTCGTATGCAAAATTATGGTATTTCAAAGTCCATCATACAATTTATTGTTGTAGTCATCTAGTCACGTGAAAACAAAAAAAAGCGGAAAGGGGTGCATGATGCGTATCAGAGTTAAATATAACCTAATCTACCCGCAAGTGCACGGCACGTGTGTAGTATTTTAGGTGTCGATCCCACAGAGACTACGCAATGCTACCTAAACCCGAACTACGAATCAAACTTGCTAACGAAAGAGTGATGATGAAGAATAAAATACTGAAAGTAAACTAAACTACTTGGGTTCTAACGATGAGATAAACGTCCTAGGAAACCGGTTTCACCACAAGACTACCGAAACACACGATCAACCTATCTATCATGCAATCCCAGTTAAAACTATCTAAGGCGGACGATCCTAACATGATATCTACCCTCTCTCAAGGCATAGACACGTGATCTAGACAAGCTGCCCCCTACTTTCGTGGCTGACAACATGAACTAAACCCATAAACTCTGTGATTCGCCCGTTCACCCTCAACCGTTGCTACCCTACTTTCGTGGCCTAACCTCGGTTGTTCTAAACCTGACTTTCTAGGACTAGAATTCTCCTTTCGGTCCTTCTCCTAATCCCTAACACATGCATCTACGTGGCCATCGCAAACACAAGTAAATTCAAGAACTCAGATAAAGAATAGATGAACCAAAACGGGAAGATGCATTCAAAATAGATCAAAAGCGGTCTCGGGATAGCCAAGGGCTAATCCCTTCTCCTAGAACAAACAAACTACTCGCTCATGCGTCTGTAAAGAAACATAAACATAGTAGAGAGTCTAAGGAACATAAAAACCAAACAAAACCGAAGTGGTGGTGCTTGATCTCCAATGCTCCTCGCTTATCTCCTCGCAAGAATCTGCTCTAACTTCGCTGAATTCTTCTCCTCTGTATGCTTGCTGTAACGGCGTCTTTTTGCCTCCTTTTAAGCCTCCTAAGTCAGTCCAATTGTTGCCTAAATTGCCCCACGAGTTCCCTTATGTTTTAAGTTAAGTTTACTTAAGTTTTGAGAGGTTTCGGGCCGCTACCCGCGCGGGTAGTGAGTGTACCCGCTCGGGTGCGGCTAGGGCAGTTCGTGCGCGTCCTGTGGTGCTGGAATGGTGCCCGATCGGGCATGGCATGTGTGCCCGCTCGGGCACAAGGCAAAATGGTCCTAAATGCTTGCCCGAGTCGTGCTAAATGGTCCACACAATTGGCCGTAGGTTTTGCCCGATCGTGCAAAGGTTGTGCCCGACCGGGTGAGGCTTTTCCATGCTCAATCTCGTCCCGTTTGTCCCGTGATGATCCCCAAAGTTGCTCCTTAGCTCCGTGCATGTTCCTTTAGCTCCAAAATAGTCCAAATACGCGTAAAAACCTGTAAGAACATGAAAAGCACGAAAGCAAGTAAAGCGGATACGGAATCATACGTAAAACATCACATATGTATCAAAAACGTCTCCTAAATCCTGAAACGAATGCGTATGAAAACGAGATGATCAGTGCAACACGAGAGACAAACGCAAATAGGAAATGGGAAGCAAAAGAAATTTTCGAGAGGCAAACGCAATGCAAGCGGCGTATTGAGAAGAAATGATATTCGTTTCATAAGAAACTCGGAAAGGGCATCTCTCGGTTCTAAAAATCCAAGGTATCTGTTGGTGGGAAATCAGGGTTTAAACTTCCTACTGCAAGTATACGGTACGTGTAGTACTAGGGTCGAACTATGGGGAGTGAGTGCAACGTTAGAACTAAGAATTCATGAGAAGAAGATCGATCAATAGATGGATATCGAACTGGAAAATAAATGATAATGAAGAATGACAAGACTAGACTAAAAAAGATAGAGTACCACAGGTTCGGGAATGCCGGGACATGCAATGGACGTTTCTACAGAATATGAAATCGATTTATATCAATCGATGAGGAACTAAAATCTAAGTCCATTACCTAGGAAATCAACGACACTCATCTCTCGATGCAGCGCGGAACGTCTAGATGTATGTGTTAAAGTTCAAGGTAAATCAGTCAAGTCTCAAAAGGCAAGTTCAAGACTCCAACAAGAAGAAATCAAACACAAAACGGTTCTCCAACAAGAGAAACGTTTGTTGGTGCCCAAATGACTTAGAAAATGTTTAAATCTATCATTTGGAGCTGTTTTAAGCATAGATAACTGGTGGGTATTAACACATTTCTGAAAACAGCTTTATCTCATGCTTTATGTAACCTTTTCCCTAAATTAAGGGCATCCATATGTTTTGTAACATCTAGTTTGTGTTAGATCTCTATTTAAAGGAGATATTACATTTCCTCTCTCTTTCATTATGAACACTTAGACATAGAAATGATCACGAAATCTTGTTATAAGAGATGGACTCTTCGTTTTGAAAGAAACTAAATTACCTATATCTTGTTATAATTCCACCTTTGCATCGAACGTAGCTAGTCATATGAATACTTTTTGGCATGCTACGCTAGGACACCCTCATCACAAGGTCCTAAATCTTTTGTTTCCTCAAATCACTAAGGAAAATGACCATTGTGAGGCTTGTGTCCTAGGAAAGCAATGTAGACTTCCTTTCTCTAACTCTTGCTCTACGTATGAACAATGCTTTGATTTAGTCCATACCGATTTATGGACCGCTCCGTGTCTCTCTCGTGATCAAAAGAAATATTGCGTAACTTTCATCGATGAAAAATCTAAGCATACTTGGATATACCTCCTTAGCTCTAAAAATGCCGTTTATGATGCATTTCTTAAATATCACAAATATATTGCTAACCAATACAATGCTAAGCTTAAGTGTCTGAGATCCGATAACGGTGGAGAGTATATAGGAAACCAATTCGAGCAATACCTTGAGAGCCACGGAATCAAGCATCAAACGACATGTCCATATACTCCGGAACAAAATGGAGTCCCCGAAAGAAAAAACCGGCACCTCATGGAAATGGCTCGAACGATTATCTTTCATAGAAGTGTTCCCAAGAGATTTTGGGAGATGCGGTTCTTACTTCATGCCATTTAATCAATAGACTACCAACGAAAAGGCTAAACACTCAATCTCCATGTGAGGTACTCAATAAATCTAAACCTAACCTTGATTACTTAAGAATTTTCGGATCTCTTTGCTATGTGTTTAAGAATGCAGCTCAAAGAAACAAACTTGAACCTAAAAGCGAGAAGTGTGTATTTCTTGGGTACTCAACAACACAAAAGGGTTACAAGTGCTTCAATCCAAAGGAAAACAAAATCTTAGTCTCAAGGGATGTTAAATTTGTGGAAGACAAAGGCTACTTCGAAGGAGAAACATAGGCTGATCTTGAAACCGTTGCTCAACCAATGGATATAGGTAACTCTCTTAAAATGCTAATTCTAAATCTGCAAAGAACTAAACAATGATAGAACAGAAAACCAAAGAGGAGAGCAACGAGAGCAACCACTTGAAAATGAGCCTCCACAAGCCCTAGACGAGAAAAATGAACAAACCAACGAGCAAAATGAGAAAGTCATGGACCAAGAACTCGAAGACTCGCAAAGAGAGATTGTAGATTAAGAACAAGAAGTGGAACAACGAGAAGAACAAGCATAGCAACAACAAACTCTCCGTCGGAGCACAAGAATTCGGTATCCGGCCTCCGAGTGGGTAAATAAGCGAGTTTTCTTTAATAACTTTGCTCATGCATATCCAATTCAAAAATATCTCGATGTTTCTTGTCTCTCACCTTGCCATCAAGCATTCTTTAGCAAAATAGGTGAAGAATTAGAACCAAATACATATGAAGAGGCACAAAGGAAAGAAGAATAGCAAGAGGCAATGCATGAGGAATTAGAAGCTCTCAAAAGGAATGAGACATGGGAAATAGTTGAGCTACCATCAAGCAAGAAAGCTATTGGAAGTAAATGGGTATACAAGATCAAGTATCAAAGCAATTGAGAAGTTGAGAGGTATACGGCTCGGTTGGTGGCCAAGGGTTTTACACAAACCTATGGAGAAGACTACACCGAGACCTTTGCTCCGGTAGCCAAATTACATACGGTAAGAATCATAATTTCTCTAGCTATGAATTTAGAATGGGATCTATGGCAAATGGATATGAAGAATGCCTTCCTCCAAGGAGAACTAGAACAGGAAATATATATGAAACCTCCGCCGGGTCTTAACATAGAAGAAGGAAAGATATGCAAGCTAAAAAAAGATCTCTAAAGCCTTGAACAATCACCAAGGGTGTGGTACCACGAGCTATATGAGACCCTTCATCTTTTTTACTTCACTAGAAGTGAATCGGACCACTCCTTGTTCACTAAAAGAGGTAATGCTGGAATTGTGATTGTTTTAGTTTACGTAGATGATATTATCATCACTGGAAATCATAAAGATGGAATAAGAGACACTAAAAGCTTCCTCAGTAAGACCTTCGATATAAAGGATCTAGGAGAGCTAAAGTACTTCCTTGGAATAGAAGTAACTCGAACAAAAATCGAGTTGCTACTATCTCAAAGGAAGTACACACTTGATCTCTTGAGTGATGCAGAGAAATTAGGCTCGAGGCCGGTCAAGACTCCAATAGAAGAAAAGTTCAAGGATCTAGATGAAGGAGAACTGATCCCTAACAAGGAAGAATACCAAAGGACTGTTGGTAAGCTTATTTATCTAACAGTTACACGTTCGGATATTTGTTTCACTGTGAATCAGGTTAGCCAACACATGCATGCTCCAGCTGCACCTCATTGGATAATGGTGGAGAGAATCTTGAGATATCTAAAAGGAACGCCGGGATTTGGGGTTCTAATGAAGAAACATGAAGACACTAGCATCGTTGGCTATTGCGATGCCGATTGGGGGGCCGGTGATAGGGTGGATAGGAAATCCACAACGAGGTATTGCACATTCGTTGGAGGAAACCTCGTTACTTGGAGAAGTAAGAAGAAAACATTAGTCGTAAGGTCAAGCGCCGAAGCCGAATATAGAGCAATGGCAAACACGACGTGCGAATTAATATAGATGAAGGCACTCCTCAATGACTTAGGAATCGAGCAGAAAGAACCAATGACTCTCCATTGTGACAATCAAGCGGCCATTCACATTGCCGCAAATTAAGTCTTCCACGAACGGACGAAACATATTGAAGTGGATTGCCATTTTTTATTAGAGAGAAGCTAGTAAAGGGAGTCATAGCCACTGCATATACGAGAAGCCACGACCAATTAGCCGACATCTTCACCAAAGCAACGGCCGAAATGATTTGCAAGAGGTTGAAGGCAAAGATTGGCCTCAAGGACGCTCATTACTTGAACTTCGAATCAAGCTCAAACTAATCCTAAATTCAAGATCCTCTAAAAGTGTACTCTGTCCTCCTCCAAGATTTTGTCCCTATGGGTTTTAGTTGGAAAGGTTTTAATGAGGCACTTAAATCTTGAATTAAGGATGAGTTGAGCTTGAGAGGGGCTGTTAAAGTTCAAGGTAAATCAGTTAGAGTGCTTCTCAAGTCTCCAAAGGCAAGTTCAAGACTCCAACAAGAAGAAATCAAGCACAAAACGGTTCTCCAACAAGAGAAACGTTTGTTGGCGCCCAAAGGACTTAGAAATTATTTAAATCTATCCTTTGAAGCTGTTTTAAGCATAGATAACTGGTGGGTATTAACACATTTCTGAAAACAGCTTTATCTCATGCTTTATGTCACTTTTTCCCTAGATTAAGGGCCTCCATATGTTTTGTAACAGCTAGTTTGTGTTAAATCTCTATTTAAAGGAGATATTACTAACTAATAAAGATAAGTGAGATTAAAAGTCTCTTTCTCTCAATCTCCTTGCTTCATCTATTACATTTCCTCTCTCTTTCATTATGAACACTTGACATAGAAATAATCACGAAATCTTTAGTATGAAGAACGAGTGGGGAGTTCCACCTCAACTATCGGATATGACTCTCTCGATGCCTAAATCCTCTACCTAGGGAATCAACGACACTCATCTCTCGATGCAGTACGGAACGTCAAGATGCATCATGAACGATAGGGAACTCTAACCTCTACTGTCGGAAACTATGGGAACTCGACCTCTATTGACATAAGTGACTCTCTCAATGCCTAAATACACTATCTAGGATATACACGTACTCACCTCTCGATGCAGTAAACATATATCCTAAACGCATGACGAACAATGGGAGCTCTACCGTTCCTAAATAGACTAACCGATCGCCAGATTTTCACTAATCTAATTTATTCGAAGGCTAATTCGAACGGATTAAGCACAACTACGACCTATCGAACCGTACGATTGAACAAAACCTAAATCAAGCATTAAGAATCAACAATCCATTACAATATCAATGGCATCCCTAACCCATGGCAAACACAACTACTCAGAATACATAGGTAAAAAAACACAAACGACGTAAATGTTCATCTTCCCTATCATCCCGAGCGTGGCTTCGGGCGAATGACTCCGGTTCCCCTAAATCTCCTTCTTCAACCGTGCTATCTCCTGTATCTCCTCTCTTTGGTCTCTTTTCTCTGGTTTGGTCCGTCTGGTTTGATTATTAGAATTATGCTCGTTCAAATTCTGTTGTCCGTGTAATTCAGTAGAGTTGTTGGCATGCAAGCCTGACCGTGCTCCTATGAATGCCCGACCGTGCAGCAGCTCTCCTTGAGTTCCCAATCGAGCATGGAGTGATCCCTGGCTGTGCATATGTTACGGGGTGATTCTGATTTCAAGTGCCCCACCGTGCAGGTGTTCAAGCTCGTTCGTGCAGGTGATGGTGCTCTCCAGCTCGATCGTGCATGTGATGGTGCCCGGCTGTGCACAAGTTTCCTCTTCAGCTTGGTCGTGCATCTTTCCTAAACCCGAATGTGCTTGTTCTTTGGTCCTCTCCCGTGGTGGTGCATTAAGTGGAGCTCGACCGTGCATGTGTTGAATCTTCAGTTCGGCCGTGCTCATGGTGATGTCCAGCCGTGCAGCTTGTTTTCATCACATCTATTCATCCTGGCCGTGCTCATATCACATCTTGATCACTTGGTCACTTTTTCGGGTGGATTTGCCGTAATCACTCGTGTTTGCGTCACATGTCTTCGTTTCGTACATAATACACGAAATGATATAAGAAGTCCTCAAATATACTAAATGACTTGGTAAAGTCCAAGAATCGTACTTAAAACTAAACCTAGGAATGATAAGATTACTATCAGGGATTATGTGTTATCAGTATCGAACTAAATAAAGGATTTTGAGCTCAAAAACAGGGTCAGGCTGCCTTCAGCATTCTGAGGCGTCGTTTATCTCGAAAAGATGAAAGAGATGTGAAAAAATCAAGTAATTCAGAGCTTCGTACACAAAGTTATGGTATTCCAAAGCCCGTCGTACAATTCATTAATATAGTCGTCTAATCACGTGAAAACAAAAACAAAAAAGCTGAAAAGGGGTACAATACGAGAGACAAATGCAAATAGAAAATAGGAAGCAAAAGGAATATCCAAGAGACAAACGCAATGCAAGCGGCGTATTGACAAGAAATGACATTTGTATCCTAAGAAACTCGAAAAGGGCATCTCTCGGTTCTAAAAATCCAACTATCAAACTAAATATAGGTTTTATGCTAAAAACGGAGTCAGGCTGCCTTCATCAGCCCAAGGCGTTATTTATCTTGAAAACATGAATGAGATGTGAAAAAATCATGTAATTCCGAGCTTTGTACACAAAGTTATAGTATTTCAAAGACAGACATACAATTCATTGTTGTAATGGTCTAATCACGTGAAAAGAAAAACAAAAAGCGGAAAAGGGGTGCAACACGAGAGACAAATGCAAATAGGAACTAGGAAGTGATCATCTCGTTTTCATACGTATTTCTTGCACGATTTAGGAGACGTTTTCGATACATATGTGAGTTCTACATATGATTCCGTATCCGTTTTACTTGCTTTCGTGCTTTTCATGTTCTTACAGGTTTTTACGCGTATTTGGACCATTTTGGAGCTAAAGGAACATGCACGGAGCTAAGGAGCAACTTCGAGGATCATCACGGGATAAACGGGACGAGATTGACCATGGAAAAGCCTCACCCGGTCGGGCACAACCCTTGCACGATCGGGCAAAACCTACGGCCAATTGTGTGGACCATTTAGCACGACTAGGGCAAGCATTTAGGACCATTTTGCCTTGTGCCCGAGCGGGCACACATGCCATGCCCGATCGGGCATCATTCCAGCCCACACAATCTGCACGAGTTGCCCTAGCCGCACCCGAGCGGGCACACTCACTACCCGA
>CM071873.1:16560619-16570950 GCA_036759665.1 Gynandropsis gynandra
TGGGAGACGAGCAAAGGCGTGGCTACAATCTCTTCCCGCTGGTTCTATCACTACATGGGACCTGCTTTGTCACGACATACCTATCACAGTTCTTCCCACCAAGCAAGACGATTCAAATACGAGGAGAAATCACTATGTTTAGAACCCGAGAGGGATATACGTTATTTGAGGCATGGGAAAGATTCAAGGGCCTTTTGCAAATGTGTCTTCATCACGGTTTAGAGCAGTGGTTTGTGATTCAAACATTCTACAACGAGATCACGTATGAGCATAGAACGACGTTAGACAACGCTGCTCGAGGATCATTCATGGACTTAAGAGTAGAAGAGGCATACGAGCTTATCGACAATCTTGCCATGAACCACACCATGTGGTCTTGACACGAGGTCTTTATGAGGTGAACCAAAGAAGTGCTATGGGCAACGCGGTGAATGCCATCTATTGTGCAAATTGTGGAGAAACGGATCATATGGCCTACCAATGCACAATGCCAGAAGGCATGGAGCAAGTGAGCTACGCCCAACAGCAAGGCAATACGCAATTCGAGAACACATTCAACCCGAATTGGAGGAATCACCCGAATCTCTCGTATCGCACGAACCAACCGGTGAAATTTTCGGGTTTTTCAGCAAAGGCAGCAGCCATATCAGCAACCGCAGCCACTCCAGCAAGCTCCTCAACCTCCTCAAGCTCCTTCGTCAAGTCTTGAGGCGGTGATGCTTGAGTTGATCAAAGAGCAAAGGCAGCAATAATCGACTCAAGCGAAATTCAACGAGGAAATAGGGACTGCGATCAATGAGCTGAAGAATCAAATGGAGTCATTGAGCACACATGTGAAGATGCTAGAAAAATCCATTGCGCAGCAGGCTGCCTCATCCTCTCAGAATCCGGGGATGCTACACGAAAAGCCAGATCTTAATTCGAGAGAGCACGTAAACGCCATCACGTTGTGCAGCGAGGATCCAATCGAGAATCCACCCTCAAAAGCGCAAGAGAATGTTGCTGGATATTCGATAGACAAAAGAGAGGGAAGAATTGCAATCATGGAATGGTATGAGCTTGATTTAGAGAAGCCATATGTTGCTCCACCGGCGTACCAACCTCCTATACCATTTCCTGGACGCTTGGTGAGCAGCAAGAATCGAGAGAGCGTGACCAAATTCTTCCATTACCTCAAGCAGCTTGACATCAACATGCCATTTGTGGAAGCGCTCCAAAGATGCCTAAGTGAGCAAACTACCTTAAAGAGGTTCTTTCCAAGGGGAAGCGCATCAAAGAGAGTGAGACAGTAGCACTCACTGAGGAATGCAGCGCTATTCTCTAAAACAAACTGCCACCAAAATTAAAGGACCCCCGAAGCTTCTCCATCCCATGCACCATAGCAGACATTGAAATAGACAAAGCTTTGTGCGATTTGGGAGCAAGCGTGAGCATAATGCCACATTCGGTTTATAAGCGGGTGAACTTCGGGAATGTCAAGCCTACAAAGATGTGTCTACGGCTAGCTGATCGTTCGGTAAGGTATCCAGTGGGAATTGTTGAAAACATTCCCACCAAGGTAGGTAGTATTTGCATTCCCACTGATTTTGTTGTACTCGATATTGAGGAAGATCCTAACGTACCTATTATTCTAGGAAGACCATTCTTAGCTACTGCAGGTGCAAAGATAGATATACAACAAGGGAGGCTCTCTCTACGTGTCGATGCTGAGAGAATTGAATTCCATTTGTCCAGCCCTAAGGAGTCATGCTATAGTGTTGATATGCTGGACAAGTCGGCGAATGACACGTTTAATCGAGTAAGTACTTCCGATCATTCTGAGAGAGGGTTAACGCAAGTTTACAATGTTGCAGGACTTACCAATGAAGGGGCCAAGGTCTACACGAAATTTGTGAGTGCAATTGAGGCACTGCAATATGCTCCTCATGAGAAGACAGTGCACGAAGCGCTGACCGATTTAAGGTAGAGAAGGCGTCTAAGCTTCAGCTTGAACATCTTCCTTCCTCTATTCGGCACGAGACGCAAAAGCCCACAATTCGTCTCAAGAAGCGTAGGAGAGTGAGCCCTTCAACATGTATGCGCTGGATACCTAAGGAGGATAGCCGTGAAATGTCCATCAACGATCAAAGGAGGCTGCACCAATGTTTGGAAGAGAAAGGAGCATCGAAAGCAATGCGCAATGAGAAAAGCAACCAAGCTGAAGGATTGCACTATACAAAGACCATACCTCGTGACTTTCGGCCGGATGATATTGTTCTACTTTGTGATTCTTGTTTTATTCTTTCATAGGCAGATTACATTCCCATTGTGATGGTTCATTTCAGGTACAAGAAGTCTTTGCAAATGGAGAGATAGAACGATGGAGAGATTCAAGAGGGATATTCAAGGCAAATGGCAGTGTTTAAAACTACATCAAGCCGCTCCATCGATTGAAAGTGGAAACTCCATCTCCCTATTTGATCCACCCATCGCGCGCACATGAAGCATGGAGACGTCAAGCTCAACGACGTTAAACAAGCGATTTCTGGGAGGCAACCTAGCATTTTGTTTTTCTTTTGATTCGTATTTCGAACTTGGTATATTTGAATAACGAAAAAAAACATAAAAAGAAGAACACCTTCAACCGTGACTTCACCTTCCTATCCTCCATTGGAGCTACATGTTGAAGACGTCGTTCAGTTCAAGTCTGGGGGAGTAGCTCACGTGTGTCAGGTGATCTCGTTTCATTTTTCTTTGTTTTGTAGTTTTTAGATTAGGTTAGTTTTTGTTTTTGAGTTAGAGTAGTCCCAGACACTTGTCCGGTGCCACGTTTTGAGATGAACCTTGAACCTAGAATGCTTAAGAAGTCTGCCTTTTCCGTGATATCTTGCATGTTAGAGCTTATTAGATGGTTGAGGAACGAGTGGGTCATAAGTCTTTGGGAATCCTAGCGTTACTTATGGGAAGTTCAGATGAGTTTGCTAAGTTAGTTTCTTGTTCATTCTTTCTATTCAAGTGATTATACTTTATATTGACGATGCTTCATTTCTTTTTCATGAGGATGATTTGATCGCATGAGTTGAGCTTGTTTTGCAGAAAATAAGAGCGCTCACTAACACTCTGTTATCGATAGAAGTAATGCCTCAAAGCATGATCTAAAATCTACATGAGTGCATCGACCTTGATACATTTTCGATGGTTCGGGTCTAAGTGGTGGGTTGGAGATCATCTTTCTACGTCCCAAGAGCAAGGCGCAAAAAAACATCATCTACTCTGCTGCACTCTTCAACGAGGTGCAAGAATATACCGTCATTGGTAGCTTGGGTCTAAGTAGGAGTTGAATCCCTTCAAATCCAACGTCCTAGAGGCCTAGTGTGTTCGCAAAATCAGAATAGAAAAAAAATGGAATAGAAGAATAAAGAAGCTCGAGAATAAAACAAGTATCATATTTGATTATGTGATTAGCATTTGTTTGAAGTCTCGTTTGGTACAGAGAGTTGCGATTTCTTACTTAGCTCGTCTTTGCTTTACTTTCTTATAGGTAGCAATGGTGAACCTAAGATGAAGAATGAAAGTTATTAAACCAAAATTTGCTCTAACTTGTTTGGTTGATCGATTAGGTTTGCTTTAGCAGCATTTCAAGGGAAAAAGTGAATTCTCACATTTTATATCTCCCACGTGTTCCACGTTTACGTTTGCTTAGGGACAAGCAAACATTCAAGTCTGGGGGATTTTGATCATCTCGTTTCCGTACACGATTCTCGCATGATTTTTTATATGTTTATGACGATAGTTGCGATGTTTACGTGTGATTTTGTATCCGTTTTTTTTTTGTGTTTTAATGTTCTTATAGATTTTAATGTGTATTTGGTTAGTTTCAGAGCAAAAGGACATACACGGGACAAAGTACGAGCACTACAGATTATAACGGAGCAAACGAGACGAGAAACGAGCAAGTAATGCAACTTGAATAAGGAGACAAGGCCCCCACGGGGTGGTTTCCTTAGCCCGCTCGGGCTGAACGTCCAGCAGCATTTGCCCAAGTCGTGCTAACCCTTAGCACGCACGAATTGATGTTCAAGAGGAGCCCGCGCGAGGTGTCTTCCCTAGCCCGCGCGGTGTGGTGTTCCAAAAATTGTTGCCCAAGTCGTGCTAGCCCTTAGCATGCGCGAGTCATGGTGAAAATGAGGAGCCCGCGCAGGGTGCCTCCCTAGCCCGCACGGGGCATGCCTTTAACAACTTCCCTAGAATGTCTCCAACGGGGAATTTGTATAAAAAGGGACCCCAAATTGAGTTTTGAAGCAAGCAAACACAGAGGAGAACCCTATGAGGATACATAGCATCTATCAATCCATTCAAGAGCCATCTTTGACGGGAGACGCAACAAGGGGGAATTGATTCGGGATCATCTCTCGTTTGATATTTATATGCTCCTTACTTTACTATTTTGTTTATGATGTTTAGACACATGATAAAGTTGTAGATTTGTTTTAGGAGAAGGGATTAGCCCTTCGCTATCCCGGAACCTTCTTTGATTCGTTTAGGAATGCATTTCCCCGTTTCGTATTATCTATTCTTTGTCTAAGCACTTACTACCTTGTGTTTACGGTGGTCACGTATATGCATGTGTTAGGGATTAGGAGAAGGACTGCAAGGTGAATTCTAGTCCTAGAAAGTTAGGCTTAGAACAACCGAGACTAGGTCACGGAAGTAGGGTAGTAATGGTTGAGGGTTGTATCGAGCGAATCATGAATCGTGATGGGGTTTAGTTGGGGTGTCTGCCACAAAAGTAGGGGTTGACTCAATCTAGCCACGTTCCTATGCCTTGAGAGAGGGTAGGTTCTACATTAGGATCGTCCGCCTTAGATATCTTGATAGGGAATGCACGATTAGATAGATCGGAGATAGGTTTCGGAAGCTATGCGGTGAAACCGGTTTCCTAGGGTGTTTGTCTCTTTGTTTAGAACTCACTTATCCATTGCATCATCATCATATTTGCATTTCATCATCCTCATTCTTTTGCAGCAAGATTTGGTTTTATTTTTTATTCTTAGATCGTGTGACATTAGTCCTCGTGCGATCGACACCTTAACTACTACACATGTGCCCTGCACTTGCGTGTAGTCTTAGGTTAACTTGTTAAATTGACAAACGCAAATAGGAAATAGAAAGAAAAAGGAATATCCGAGAGACAAACGCAACGCAAGAGGCGTATTGACAAGAAGTGACATTCGTATCCTAAGAAACTGGAAAAGGGCATCTCCCGGCTCTTAAAATCCATGTATCGATCTAAATAAAGGATTTTGAGCACAAAAATGGGGTCGGGCTGCCTTCAGCATCCTGGGGCATCGTTTATTTTGAAAATTTGAATGAGATGTAAAAAATCATGTAATTCGAAGCTTCGTACGCAAAATTATGGTATTTCGAAACCCGTCGTACAATTAATTGTTGTAGTCGTCTAATTACGTGAAAATAAAAACAAAAAGCGGAAAAGGGGTGCAACACGAGAAACAAACGCAAATAGAAAATAGGAAGCAAAAGGAATATCGGAGAGACAAAGGCAACACAAGCAACGTATTGACAAGAAATGTCATTCGTATCCTAAGAAACTCGAAAAGGGCATCTCCCGGTTCTAAAAATCCAAGGTATCAAACTAAATAAAGGATTTTGAGTTCAAAAACGGGGTCGGACTGCCTTTAGCAATCCGAGGCATCGTTTATCTCGAAAAGATGAATGAGATGTGAAAAAATCATGTAATTCAGATATTTGTATGCAAAGTTATGGTATTTCAAAGCCCGTCGTACAATTCATTGTTGTAGTCGTCTAATCACGTGAAAAAAAAACAAAAAGCGGAAAAGGGGTGCAACACGAGAGACAAACGCAAATAGGAAATAGGAAGCAAAAGGAATATCCGAGAGACAAACGCAACGCAAGCGGCATATTGATAAGAAGTGAAATTCGTATCCTAAGAAACTTGAAAAGGGCATCTGTCGGCTCTAAAAATCCAAAGTATCGACCTAAATAAAAGATTTTGATCGCAAAAACGGGGTTGGGCTCCCTTCAGCAACCCGATGCATCGTTTATCTCGAAAAGATGAATGAGATGTGAAAAAATCATATAATTCGAAGCTTCGTACGCAAAGTGTAAGATTTTAGAGAATAGATTGAAAAATAAGAGAATGAGATTTGAATGTGAAGTAGATTCAAGATGGATTGAACTCCATCTTTGTTGTAGAATGAAGAAAAATTAGAGAGGATATGAGAGAAAGTTGTTTATTAAGTGATGTTTGTGTTACAAGATATTTCACTCTATATATATAGAAAACAATGTGAACGGTCTCCTAGGTTGAAAACGGTCTCCTAGGTGTGAAAGTAGCCTCTCTTGTTCTTGGCACCTTTGACTTCCTTTTATAGATTTGATTGTTGAATTAATTCTAATAAGTATGATTAAGAATAATTCCATACTTATTGAATTATTGCTCCAATGTCCTTGAATATTTCCGTTGATCAATACTCCCCCTCAAGTTTAGACTTTGGAATCGCCCGAAAAGTCTAAGCTTGGAGGAAAGAGCTCCTTAGTATCACCTCATTAAAAACCTCAATGTGGAAAACCACGTGGGACAAAACCACATTGAGGGAAAAAGAGTATGATCTAATGAGCTAGGGGGACATTTGATCAATGAGGAAGAGTCAAGTCCGCAAGTCCAAGTTTCTCACAAATGTGATTGCAAACCTTGATACTTGCAGCTTTGGTAAAGATATCCGCGAGTTGATCCTCACTCCTTGTGTAGCACGGAAGAATTACCCCTTCTTCTATCTTTTCTCGAACCTTGTGGCAATCTATCTCGATGTGCTTGGTCCTCTCATGGAATACTGACTTACAGCAATGTGTATTGCTGCTTGATTGTCGCAATGAAAGATAATAGGAAAATCGTGCTCGTTCACCGCTAAACACAAGTCTGGTTGTGTGAAAGTGAGATAGATTAGCTTACCAACGATCCTTCTATAGCGACCAACATCAGCAAACTTCTTATCATTCTTCTCCCCCTTTCCATTGACCTTGTAGCCATCTTCTAGAGGTGTCTTTGCGGGTTTAGAACCAACTTTACCCGTTTCTTCCAAGAGATCTAGAGCATACTTTCTTTGAGAGAGAAAGAGGCCCTCATCGGATTTGTAAACTTCGAGACCAAGAAAATACTTCAACTCTCCAAGATCCTTGATGTCAAAAGTGTCCTTCAAGAGTCTTTTTTCTGCTTCAATACCCTCTTTATCATACCCACTTACAATCAAATCATCAACATACACCAAGATTACTACTAGGCCGTTGGTTGTCTTGAGTGTGAAGAGAGTGTTATCTGAGTGTGATCTCTTGAAACCGTTATCCATCAAGGTTGAGCTCAACTTATGATACCAAGCTCTTGGAGATTGCTTGAGACCATAAATAGCCTTCCTTAGCTGAAGTGCTTGTCCGGGTTTACATAAATCTTCAAGTCCAGGAGGTGGAACCATATACACTTCTTCTTTGAGTTCTCCTTGAAGAAAAGCATTTTCACATCCATTTGCCACAAATCCCAAGATAGATTAGTGGCTAAAGAAAACACAACCCTTACAGTGTTGAGCTTAGCCACGGGAGAAAATGTCTCCTTGTAATCCTTTCCATACGTTTGAGAGAATCCCCTAGCAACCAAGTGAGCCTTATATCTTTCAATGTCACCATTACTCTTGTATTTAATGGTGAACACCCATCTAGATGTAACCGCTTTCTTTCCTTTAGGGAGATCCTCAACATCCCAAGTATGATTTCTTTCCATTGCTCCTCTTTCATCTTCAACCGCATCTACCCAAATCTTCTTGTCTTTAGCTTCTTCATAAATGTTGGGAATCTAATTTTCCTCAATTTTAACAAGAAAATCTTGATGTGCTTCAAACAAAAGGTCAATGGAACACACACTTTGAATAGGATGAGCCACCGCTTGATTGTTGTAGTAGACTCTAGTTTTCTTCCAATTCTCAGGTCCAAGTCTCAATCTAGTACTTCTTCTCAAGGGTGGAATTGGTGCAGCTTCTGCCTCTTCAACCATACCCTCTTCCTTTTCTTGGATTTTCCCCTCTTGATTCATTACGCCCTCTTGGCTTGAATCTTGAAACGGCTTTTCCTCTTGAGCTTGAGGTGGTTCTTGAGTTGTCGCATCTTGTTTTTCTTGATTATCTCCATCATCATCTTGATTTGGTGGAGTAGTATCTTGTCTTGAGTCTTTGATCTTGTCATTACCCAAGGGATTTAACAAAAATCGCAAGCTACTTGCTAGGTCCGACGGTTTCATCAACACCTCTAGACCCTCTCTTTCTTTCTTGTCATAATACCCTTGATCCTCTATGAACTTCACATTTCTAGACACATAAGTCTTGCTTGTAGAGGGATCATAGCACTTATGGCCCTTTTGAGTGGTTGAGTATCCAAGAAAGATGCATCTAATGCTCTTAGCTTCCAACTTGTTTCTTTGTTCTCCTGGAATATAGAAAAAGCACACACACCCAAACGCACGTAAGTGATCAATAAAGGGTTTAGTTTGGTTGAATACCTCGAAAGGAGAAGAGTCTTGTAAGACTCTTGTTGGAATCCGATTGATGAGGTAACATGAGGCCAAAACCGCATCTCCCCAAAACCTCTTTGGAACATTAGCTTGAAACATCATGGCTCTTGCTACTTCCATTAGGTGTCGATTCTTTCTTTCCGCCACTCCATTTTGTTGAGGTGTGTGTGGACAACTAGTTTGGTGTAGTATTCCATGCTTGTTTAAGTGTTCTTTAAACCTTTGGCTTGTATACTCTCCCCCATTGTCCGATCTAAACACTTTAATCTTAGCATTGAATTGGTTAGTGACATAATTATGAAAGTTAATGAAAGCTTCATATACTTTATCTTTAGATGGAAGTAAAGTTACCCAAGTATATTTAGACTTCTCATCTATAAATGTCACGAAATACTTATGTCTATCTCTAGATATGCAAGGAGAAGATCATACGTCCGAGTGAACCAAATCAAAGCAATGCTCATAGATAGTGTTAGACTTGGGAAAAACAACTCGACAATGTTTACCAAGAATGCAAGCTTCACAAGTGGAATGATCAAAAGATTCATTAGGTAACATTAAGTTCAAAGCACGAGAATGAGGATGACCTAATCTAGCATGCCACAACACACTTTTGATTGAAGAAAGACAAGATTTAAAAGCTAAACGGTCTGAAAGGCTTGAAGAAGCATGATTGAGGACATAAAGCTCCTCGGTTCCTCCTTTGCCCAAGATTCTTTCATTCTCAATATCCTGAAACTTAACATCATTAGAACTGAAGATAACATTGCAATTAAGATCATTAGTTGCTTTTTTAACTGAAACTAAGTTTGATTTGAACTTAGGAATGTAAAAGGCATCACTCCTTTTGTTAAATATATTCAACTCACTACAAAAAAACATTGAGTTTCCAACGGATGGGGCAACGGATCCGTCCGTTGGAAACAAATCGCAACGGATTTTAACGGAGCCAAGAATATTTCTAACGGAACATTTCCGTTGCCATCCGTTACAATTTGCGACGGATTTGCAACGGAAATAGCCCGTTGCCGTATCCGTTGCAATCCGTCGCAATTTGTAACGGGTTTCTAACGGTAAGTTTCCGTTGGCGATCTCCGTTAATCTCCGTTAGAATCCGACGCAACAGATGCCAACGGACGTCCGTTGCAATTTGTAACGGACATCCGTTAGAAAAGTTAACGGAATACCGTTGCAATTGTGAATATCGAGGTTCACCGGTCGAAATAATTTCACGTGATCGTCCAACGGGCATCCGTTACACACTTTCCAACGGGCATCCGTTGGAAAGAACAGTATTTAGAACTAAACCGAGGTTTGTAGCAAACCATATACAACAAACATATTTTCAACACAATGTCGTCTTCTTCGAATCGAAATATATATAGATCGAGAGAGTGGATGTATAGAAGAAAGGATCCTATAACCGAAGAGTTTACGCAAGAATTCTTACACGGATTAAAGCAATTCATGAGTTTTGCGTCGATGCAGCCTTTGTGTCAGGAACGCGGAACAATGTTATGTCCGTGCAAAAAATGCAAAAAACATGAAGTATCGAAGTCAAGAAATTGTTTGCAAACATCTTTATAAGGTGGGTTTCATTGAAAATTACGAAATTTGGTTTTTTCACGGCGAAGATTGCGGTGTTAGAGATAGTGTGCAAGATGCACAAGTACAACGAAATGAAGAAGTTATTTATGAAGAATCAACGACGACCAATCCATATGTGGAAATGGTGTCAGATGCTTTTCCCGGAGTTGTT
>CM071873.1:16588300-16612513 GCA_036759665.1 Gynandropsis gynandra
ACTTCGTTACATATTGGCAATACTCTCTAACCCATGGTTGTAGATCTACTCGGACATGAACTTAGAAAACGAAACACAAAAGATAACTATATTCAACATTGATAAAGAATGAGATTCCTCCCTATTCATATACCGACGTCTTCAATAGCTCATCCATGCTTTGGATTCCTCATTCCGTCCTTCTCCCTCTTTCTCTATGTCTCCAAGTGTGTCCTCTAATGTCTCCTCACGTTCCCCTTTTAGTCTAGTACGAATCCTAGCTTTAAAAGGTCTCTTTTCTCCTGAATTGGACGTTCTAAAATCAAGGAATTTGTTGAGAAAAAGGTGGACCCAAGCGGGCACAACCTCTACCCGCTCGTGCAGTCCATTAGCCCGTGCGTGCATGATTTGAAACCTGGTCGGGCTGGCATGCCCGAGCGGGCACACTTTGAGCCCGAGTCGGGTTAACTCTCAGCGAAATTCTGGTCCAATTTGCAGCCCGATCGGGTGCACAAACACAGCACGAGCGGGCACACTACATGCCCGAGCATGTACACCATCAAATGTTGTTTCCGCTCCTTTCGCTCGATGCTTGAGTGTTTGATTTGCTTTCATGGCCTTGCACAAGTTATACCTTGTCATTCAATCACGTTTTTGGGGTTGAATTGCCGTAATCTCTCTCGTGTTTCGCTTCATGTCTTCGTTTCCTTTACAAAACACGAAATGTAGATGACGTCCTCGAATAAACTCGATAAATCGGTGAAATCTAAGAAATCTAATCAAAACTAAACCTAAGAATGATATAAATACTACGATGGATTACGTGTTATCAAATATCATGTTAGTCGGAGCTTTGTACGCAAAGTTATAATATTTTAAAGCCCGTCGTACAATTCATTATTGTAGTCGTCTAATCACGTGAAAAGAAAAACAAAAAGCGGAAAAGGGGTGCAAAATGAGAGAAAAATGCAAATAGGAAATAGGAAGCAAAAGGAATTTCCGAAAGACAAATGCAACGCAAGCGGCTTAATGACATTTGTATCCGAAGAAACTCGAAAAGATCACTCCCGACTCTAAAAATCCAACGTATCGACCTAAATAAAGGATTTTTGAGCTAAAAAACGAGGTCGGCTCCCTTCAACAACCTGAGGCATCGTTTATCTTGAAAAGATGATTGAGATGTGAAAATCATGTAATTCGGAGCTTCTTACGGAAATTTATGTTATTTCCAAGCCCGTTATACAATTTATTGTTGTAGTCGACTAATCACGTGAAAACAAAAACAAAAGCGCAAAATGGGTGCAACACGAGAGACAAACACAAATAGGAAATAGGAAGCAAAAAAGGAATATCCGAGCAACAAAGGCAACACAAGCGGCTTTTTGACAAGAAATGTCATACGTATCCTAAGAAACTCGAAAAGGGCAACTCCCGGTTCTAAAAATCAAAGGTATCAAACTAAATAAAGGAATTTGAGCTCGAAAACGGGGTCGGACTGCCTTCAGCAATCCGAGGCATTGTTTATCTCGAAAAGATGAATAAGATGTGAAACAATCATGTAACTCGGAGCTTCGTATGCAATGTTATGGTATTTCAAAACCCGTCGTACAATTCATTGTTGTAGTTGATAACGTCTATTTTGTTATAGTATTTTAGTCTCTTTTTATAGTTAATTTCATCATTCATTTGACTTTACCAAGCATTAAAGCATCATTTAGTCCTATTTTAGTGTTTTCTCGTGTTATTGCAGGAAATAGAATATCGGGATACAAACACGAATAAATAAAGCAAAACTAAGCAAAACCACTCTCCTATTAGCTTTGCACGGTCAGCATCCAAAGAATCATAAACCGGAGAAGAAAAATGGAAGCAATGGCAGCTTATAAAAAATGGAAACAATGGCTGTTTACAAAAATGGAAACTTTCGGTGGTTGGAACAAAAATTGAAAATTTCGGTTGCTAGAACAAAAGAAAGTAGAGCACGGTTGGATCATGAAAAGGAAACATGGTTTACATAAAATAGAAGTAAGCTGGTGGAACAAAATGTAAACTTTCAACCGCCTACACAAAAATGGAAAGATTTCCGCCTGCATGAGAATTGGAAACTGCAACCGTCAAAGATAGAAAATGGAAATGGCTGCTGGAACAATTAATGGAAATGCAAGAACAAGAAATAAGGCAGCAAAGCAAAGAGGAAAAGAAGGATAAAGGACAAGGGCGGAGTGCAGAAGTCGGAGCGTGAAGGAGCTATTGAAGATGTTTGTAACAGAATATGGAGGAATCTCATTCGTTATCTATGTTGAATATAGTTATCTTTGGTGTTTCATATTCTAAGTTCATGTTCGAGTAGGTCCATAGCCATAGGTTAGAGAGCTTTGCCGATATGTAATGAAGTTTTGTTCTTAATGTTTGGCAATTCTTAATGCTTTCGTTCTTGAATGCCACTTGAATGAATGACTTTGGTATTTGATTGTTTTTCAAAATGATTGGTTGTTCTTAATGCTTTCGTCCTTGCATGCCACTTGAATGAATGATTATAGAAGTCTAATGAATCTATGCCAGGGGATTAGACTTTGGAACTTAGCCATGATTTAGGATTTAATCAATTTAGAATCAATGCCAGGTCGGTTGATTGAATCTAGGGATTAGGATAGCGGTCTTAAAGCATCTGGTGGGTGAGATTACGCAATCGGAAGATTCGTAGTACGCACGTTAGGTAGAGGACAAGTCAATGCCAGTCAGTTCCTATATTAGAGCTTGAATTCCTTGAACTCGTGATAATATCTAAGACCAATGATCTTGTTAGAACTTTTTTGCATCATCGCGCATCTCTCGAAACCTGTGGTGTCTAGTTTATTGAGTTTAATCCGATATTTAGTTAGTTAGTTTATCTTTATTCGCATTCCCATACTAAAAAGGGTAATCTAGGCTCTGATACCACTTGATGTGATCCTAGATCGGAGGAAAACCCTATGACGGGATCCCTAAACCCTTAAACAACACGCTATCTCATAAAAACCTAAACCCATGTTCGAAAAAAACGGTTTTAGACCCCTATAGAACATGGTTTAAGAAAGTAAGGCAATCAAAGACGCTCAATCGCTGTACGGAAGCAACGGATGATAAGTCGAAACACGGTTCCAGCAGAATGACGATCCAAAGGAGTCGAAAACTAGTTCTAGAAGAACTAAACAGAAAACCTCTCAAATAAAAACAAAATCTGCTGCTCTCCTACACTTAGGATAGCTTAAAAAGGGTTCTAAGACAAAGAAACTAGCAACAAAGAGTTCACACATGAACTAGTTAAAAGATAAATGCTAAAAAGAGAAGTTTGAAGGTCATCTTGGAAGAAACTCTTTGAATTCTGATCAGAATTCGTCCAAGTTCTCCAAAGTCTTCAAATGGGCTTCATTTGGGCTTGAATGAGATGGATTAAAGCCCTAGAAGGTGTAGAAACATTCCCAGCTTGGTTTGTTTCCATTTCAGCCCGAAACTCGCTCATGAGCATGTTGTGGACCTCGGTTCGTAATCTGCATGCTCTCGCTGTTGTGATTGGTCCGACGAACCCGATTTTGCTCTCCTCTTCACGTCCTTGCTTCGGTTCAGCTCGTGGAGAAATGTCTGCGATGTCCTCATCAACTTAGCTCATTATTCTTGAGATTGAGAGATTCATCTGACACAAATCGACCAAGTTCGGGACTTGCTTGACTCGACTTATCAAGTAACGAACCACGGTTGCTTGTGGCGTCTTCTATCGTCCGAAGAGTTCTAGAGGTGCATATGCTCAAGCGTTTTGGACGGTCTCAATGAGATTTGGGCCAACGTTCTTCTGCACATATCCGTCTACGGGTTCTAAGGCATTCATCCGCACAATCGAGTGGAACACACGATCCAGTCGCGCATCAGTTGGTATCAGAGCCATGTTCTCGCGATTGTATCTATCCAATTCCTGTTCATTTTATTCCTAAAGGATTTGGTTGATCTCTCTCTTGTAGGTTCAGCCAAGGAGTCATTTAGGGTTTAGAGTTAAAAAAAAAGAAACAGCCAAAAATCCTAAGACAAACAAAGAAACGACCAAAGACTCTTAAAAAAACAAAGAAAACGGCCAAAGAGCCTAAGAAAAAAGTATAGCAAAAAAAAAAGTAAAGTAAAATAGAAACAAAGAGCCCGAAGGACCACTTCTTAGAGGCTAAACCAAGGAGACACCATCATAAGTTCATCATCAAAGAGTGACTCAACACATGAGAAACACACCACTCGAGGCAAAGCACTTGGACCCAAACAATGAACACGTTTTGAAAGCGTGAACTCGAAGATAGGGAGTCCTAAGGAACCTGAGACTAGTCCACCAACGAAGTTCAAAGGAACCTAGTAGACCTCACAATCATCGGGGACTAACCTTGATAAGAAGGTTGAGTGATTACCTTCGCTTGAATTCGTTTGTGCGTAGGTTTATTCTCAATTTCTTTTACGTGAGTACTAACTTGTTTCAGTAACATTTCCTTTAATTCAACATGTCCAACGAGAGTGAAGGATCAGTGAACATAGCACCAGAGCCTCAAGTGACATGAGAGGAATTTCAAGCTCTCCAAGAGGAAATCGCAAATCTCACGCGTCTCCTCACGGTTCAACAACAACCACCATGGCTCGAAAGGGGAGAACCGGCTCATCCAAGGCCTAATCATGATCAAGCCAGGCCTGGAATACCGCCTAGGGAGGCTAAGAACCACATCCTAGAGCTGACCTAGGAGAGGGCGAAGATCACAATGCAAACTTGCATTTTGGCCGATACGGTGGGGGAGGTGCAAACAGACCCTCCTATGATGAAGATGGCCTACCCTTCATGGCAAGACGAAGGCAAGAGGGAATAGCACCACATAGAGACTTCCATGACTATGACAACGGTGGTGTGAGAGTGGATATTCCCATGTTTACCGGGGGTAGCGATCCGGAGAGTGCGAAAGACGCACGGAGATGGTGTTTGATCTCCACGAGTACAACGAGCAACGAAAAAAACAAACTAGCCACTGCTAAAGCATTGATTTGGTGGTATCAAATCATCTATTTCAGAATGATGAACGGTGACCAACCAGTCAACACATGGCGACAACTCAAGAAAATCATGAGAAGCCGGTACGTACCTTCACATTATTATGAAGAAGTGCTTAACAATCTGAATTTCCTTGTGCAGGGATCTTTATCCGTGGAGGAATATTACAAGGAGATGAAAAAGTTGATGGTGAGGGTGCAAACTCAAGAGGACGAGCGAACCACCATGGACCGCTTCAAACGAGGCATCAACATCAATATTTTGGAGCAAGTGTAGCCACATCGGTGCCAAACACTCAATGAGCTGCTGGATCTCGCCATATTATATGAGAGACAACCACTAAGGAGGTCGAGGCACCAACAGTACGGAGGAAGCAGCTCAAACACGCGGCAAAGGTTTTTTGCAAAACAGTCGCCCGGACCTAACCGAGCAGTGACCCACGAGCAGACGTGCGTCCAGATCGGGCACCACCTAACACGGACCGGGCACATTGATCTGAACCACGACTTGGGTAGAATCTGAGGGGAAGCGACTGAGCACCTAGGCCCGACCCCAAACCCGACGTCCAACAGTCTAGGAGACCGAGCACTGAACCGCAGACACATCGAACCCGAGATATCACTTGTTTTCCGTGTTTCGAACGAGGGCATTACATGGGGGATTGCCCAAACCGATGCTCCATGATCATTCTCGAAAAGGGTGATATCGAGTCTGATCATTCATCCGATCGAGAGCAACAAGCAGAAGAGATAAGCTCCGAGGAGGAGATAGACGAGGATCCAGCGATTGGAAGATTCTTAGTGACACGACGGGTCCTTAGATAACAACCTAAGGACGATACAGCCGAATGATCATTTCGTTTCCGCACACGATTCTAGCAGATTTTAGATATGTTTATGACGATAGTTGTGATGTTTACGTGTGATTTTGTATTCATTTTACTTGTTTTCGTGTTTTCATGTTCTTATAGGCTTTTTAATGTGTATTTGGTTCGTCTCGCAGCAATAGGACATACACAAGACAAAGAACGAGCATTGGAGATCATAACGAAGCAAGAAAACATAGAGGAGAACCCTAGGAAGGTACAGAGCATCCATCAATCCATTCAAGAGCCCTCTTTGACGGGAGATGCAACAAGGATGATATCGAGTCTGATCATTCATCCGATCAGAGATAGGTTTCGGAAGCAATGCGGTGAAACCGGTTTCCTAGGGCATTTGTCTCTTTATTTAGAACTCACTTATCCATTACATCATCATCATATTTGCATTTCATCATCCTCATTCTTTCGCAGCAAGCTTTGGTTTTATTTTTTATTCATAGACCGTGTTACATTAGTCCTCGTGGGATCGACACCTTAACTACTACACACGTACCGTGCAGTTGCAAGTAGTCTTAGGTTAACTTGTTAACTTGACACGCATCAAGTTTTTTGCGCCTTTGCCGGGGACTAATTATCAACACGTTTTGTAATTCAGATTTATAATCATACTTGTTTTTGTTTTTGTTTTTCTTTTCTTTTCGTTTCATTCTACTAATTCTTTTTACTTGTCTTTCGTAGGTGCATGACCCGATCTCAAGGTAATTCAAATTTTCATCGAATTGACCCCGAGATTAAGAGAACGATTAATAAGCGAAAGAAGGGCAAGGGAGAAGAAAGGGTAGATATGACCAATCCACGAACAATGAACAATCAAAACGATGTATTGGATGGTCACGAACAACTGCAATTACCCGTTGGTAATGTGGCGCAATTGCAACAACAGTAGGCTCCTTCACCACGTCGTCTTCGGTGACGAACATGAGCAATGTCCAAATTGCAATAGAGACGCCCGCTGTTGCGAGGGAACAATTTGAAGATCAAGCCCGCGATGATTAACATGTTATACCAAAAACAGTTTATGGGCGGCAATCATGAAGATCCTCATCAACATCTACAAGACTTCCTAGAGGCACATTTAAAATTCATGGAGTCTCGGAGAATGCTGTTTTGCTGCTTCTCTTACCCTTCAACAACCTCCACCGCATCTTGAGGTCAACAAGTCCATTTATTCCTTACATCAAGATGGGCGTCCCTTTGCTCAGCTTATGGGGGACCATAATCGTCTCTTGGCCGAACTACAAGAGTTGAGGCCCGAAACCACGGACCCAAAAGAACTTGCGGCAAGGAGGAACCAAGACCAAGTTTTCCAACTCTTCTTTGCTCTCGACGGTGCTTTCAACAATCTCATTCAGCATATTCTCCGACAAACCACATTTCTGAGCTATGAAGAGGCGTGTATGATGATAAAAAAACGAGAAAGGAAACACATGGCTCTTCAAAGAAGGAGCTGAAGTAGCACACCTCTCCACCACCGGCGAAAAGCATGAGAACCGGCGATAAATGTTAAAACCGACGAGGTGGCTACTAAAACAGAAGAAAGTGCTCACTACAGCAAGAATTTCACGTCCAACAAAGCTCCATTTTGTGTCTATTGCAAGAAGAAAGGACACATCAAAGAGAAATGCTGGAACTTGCACCCTCATCTTCGACCAAGGCAATGCAAGGAAGGAAATCAAACAAACCGAGGCCAACACCAAGCAAATGAAGCTGAATATCTCACCAAAGCTGATATGGATCATCATATGGAGAACCTATTCCACCTTTTAAGCAATCAAATCTCGACGCAAGTCAAAGGGAATGGTAATCTCTTCTTTTCCTTGCTAACCGCTTTAAGAGAAAAGAAATGTAGAATGATACTTCCTTTCTCTAACTCTTGCTCTACGTATGAACAATGCTTTGATATAGTCCATACCGATGTATGGACCGCTCCGTGTCTCTCTCGTGATCAAAAGAAATATTTCGTAACTTTCATCGCTGAAAAATCTTACGTATACTTGGATATACCTCCTTAGCACTAAAATTGCCGTTTATGATGCGTTTCTTAAATTTCACAAATATATTGCTAACCAATACAATGCTAAGCTTAAGTGTCTTAGATCCGATAACGGTGGAGAGTATATAGGAAACCAATTCAAGCAATACCTTGAGAGCCACGTCAAACGACATGTCCATATACTCCGGAACAAAATGGAGTCGGCGAAAGAAAAAACCGGCACCTCATGGAAATGGCTCGAACGATTATGTTTCATAGAAGTGTTCCCAAGAGATTTTGGGGAGATGCGGTTCTTATTTCATGCCATTTAATCAATAGACTACCAACGAAAAGCCTAAACAATCAATCTCTATATGAGGTACTCGATAAATCGAAACCTAACTTTGATTACTTAAGAATTTTGGGATCTTTTTGCTGTGTGTTTAAGAATGCAGCTCAAAGAAGCAAACTTGAACCGAGAAGTGTGTATTTCTTGGATACTCAACAACACAAAAGGGTTACAAGTGCTTCAATCCAAAGGAAAACAAAATCATAGTCTCAAGGGATGTTAAATTTGTGGAAGACAAAGGCTACTTCAAAGGAGAAACATGGGCTGATCTTGAAACCGTTGCTCAATCAATGGATATAGGTATCTCTCTTAAAATGCTACTTCTAAATCTGCAAAGAACTAACAATGATAGAATAGAAAACCAAAGAGGAGAGCAAGGAGAGCTACCGCTTGAAAATAAGCCTCCACAAGCCCTAGATGAGAAAAATGAACAAACCAACGAGCAAAATGAGAAAGTCATCGACCAAGAACTCGAAGACTCACAAAGAGAGATTCTAGAACAAGAAGAAGAAGTGGAACAACGAGAAGAACAAGCGGAGCAACAACAAACTCTCTGTCAGAGCACAAGAATTCGGCATCCGGCCTCCGAGTGGGTAAATAAACGAGTTTTCTTTAATAACTTTGCTCCTGCATATCCAATTAAAAAATATCTCGATGTTTCTTGTCTCTCACCTTGCCATCAAGCATTCTTTAGCAAAATAGGTGAAGAATTAGAACCAAATACATATGAAGAGGCACAGAGGAAAGAAAAATGGCAAGAGGCAATGAATGAGGAATTAGAAGCTCTCAAGAAGAATGAGACATGGGAAATAGCTGAGCTACCATCAAGCAAGAAAGCTATTGGAAGTAAGTGGGTATACAAGATCAAGTATCAAAGCAATTGAGAAGTTGAGAGGTATAAGGCTCGGTTGGTGGCCAAGGGTTTTACACAAACCTATGGAGAAGACTACACCGAGACCTTTGCTCCGGTAGCCAAATTACATACGGTAAGAATCATAATTTCTCTAGCTATGAATTTAGAATGAGATCTATGGAAAATGGATGTGAAGAATGCCTTCCTCCAAGGAGAACTAGAAGAGGAATTATATATGAAACCTCTGCCGGGTATTAACATAGAAGAAGGAAAGGTATGCAAGCTAAAGAAAGCTCTCTACGGCCTTAAACAATCACCAAGGGCGTGGTACCACAAGCTATATGAGGCCCTTCGTCTTTTTCACTAAAAGATGTAACATTGGAATTGTGATTGTTTTAGTTTAAGGAGATGACATTATCATCACTGGAAATCATAAAGATGGAATAAGAGACACTAAAAACTTCCTCAGTAAGACCTTCGATATAAAGGATCTAGGAGAGCTAAAGTACTTCCTTGGAATAGAAGTAACTCGAATAAAAAACGAGTTGCTAGTATCTCAAAGGAAGTACACACTTAATCTCTTGAGTGATGCACGGAAATTAGGCTCGAGGCCAGTCAAGACTCCAATAGAAGAAAAATTCAAGGATCTAGATGAAGGAGAACCGATCCCTAACAAGGAAGAATATCAAAGGATTGTTGGTAAGCTTATTTATCTAACAATTACACGTCCGGATATTTGTTTCGCTGTGAATCAGGTTAGTCAATACATGCATGCTCCAACCACACGTCATTGGATAATGGTGGAGAGAATCTTGACATATCTAAAAGGAACGCCGGGATTTGGAGTTCTAATGAAGAAACATGAAGACACTAGCATCATTGGCTCTTGCGACGCCGATTGGACCGGTGATAGGGTGGATAGGAAATCCACAATGGGGTTTTGCACATTCGTTGGAGGAAACCTCGTTACTTGGAGAAGTAAGAAGCAAACATTAGTCGCAAGGTCAAGCGCCGAAGCCAAATATAGAGCAATGGCAAACACGACAGTCGAATTAATATGGATGAAGGCACTCCTCAATGACTTAGGAATCGAGTACAAAGAACCAATGACTCTCCATTGTGACAATCAAGCGGCCATCCACATTGCCGCAAATCAAGTCTTCCACGAACGGACGAAACATATTGAAGTGGATTGCCATTTTATTAGACAGAAGCTAGTAAAGGGAGTCATAGCCACCGGATATACGAGAAGCCACGACCAATTAGCCGACATCTTCACCAAAGCAACGACCGAAAGGATTTGCAAGAGGTTGAAGGCAAAGATCGGCCTCGAGGACGCTCATTACTTGAACTTCGAATCAAGCTCAAACTAATCCTAAATTCAAAATCCTCTAAAAGTGTACTCCTTCCACCTCCAAGGTTTTGTCCCTATGGGTTTTACTTGGAAAGGTTGTAATGAGGCACTTAAATCTTGAATTAAGGATGAGTTGAGCTTGAGGGGGGACTGTTAAAGTCCAAGGTAAATTAGTTAGAGTGTTTCTCAAGTCTCAGAAGGCAAGTTCAAGACTCCAACAAGAAGAAATCAAGCACAAAACGGTTCTCCAACAAGAGAAACGTTTGTTGGCGCCCAAAGGACTCAGAAAATGTTTAAATCTATCCTTTGGAGCTGTTTTAAGCATAGATAACTGGTGGGTATTAACACATTTCGGAAAAACAGCTTTATCTCATGCTTTATGTCACTTTTTCCCTAAATTAAGGGCCTCCATACGTTTTGTAACAGCTAGTTTGTGTTAAATCTCTATCTAAAGGAGATATTACTAACTAATAAAGACAAGTGAGATTAAAAATCTCTTTCTCTCAATCTCCTTGCTTCATCTATTACATTCTCTCTCTCTTTCATTACTAACACTTAGACTTACAGAAATAATCACGAAATCTTTACTTTTGATAATTGCCTTATTAATCTTTCTAGAGTGTTGCAGCGATGCGAAGAGGTCAATGTCGTTCTAAATTGGGAGAAATGCATTTCATGGTAAAGGAAGGGATTGTTCTTGGACATATGATATCTTCGAGGGGCATAGAAGTGGACAAGGCTAAGATCGAGTGATTGAGAAACTTCCTCCACCGGTTTCGGTGAAAGAGATTCGAAGTTTTCTAGGGCACGCTGGTTTCTATCAAAGGTTCATCAAGGACTTCTCAAAGATCACGAAATCGTTGACGGTGTCGCTGGCCAAGGATGTCACATTCGAATTCTCTAAGCAATGCCACGACGCCTTCAACACGATCAAGAGAGCATTAGTTTCAGCGCCCATCATTCAACCACTGGATTGGAATCTACCATTTGAGATCATGTGCGACGCTAGCGACTATGCGGTTGGAGCAGTTTTCGGACAACGAAGAGACAAAGCTTCTCATGTCATTTCCTATGCTAGCAAAACCCTAGACGATGCTCAAATTAACTATGCCACGGCCGAGAAGGAACTCCTTGCTGTCGTCTTCGCCTTGGATAAGTTCAGATCATATCTAGTCGGTTCAAAGGTGATTGTCTACACGGATCATGCAGCACTCAAGTACCTCTTAGGGAAGAAGGACGCCAAACCACGCCTTATCCAATGGATCCTTCTTTTACAAGAGTTTGATCTTGAGATTCAAGATAGGAAAGGGTCAGAGAATGTTGTTACAGATCATCTCTCTCGCATCATTGTGGATGACGGGAGACCTATCAACGAATCCTTGAGAGACGACCACATATACGCGGTTACTTCCAGTAAACCCGATCCTTGGTATGCTGATTTTGTCAATTTTCTCGCGAGTGGTTGGCTACGCCCCGATCTTTCTTTTCATGCACGCAGGAAATTCTTTTCGGACATAAAGCATTACTATTGCGATGATCCGATTCTTTATAGGAGATGTGCGGACGAGGTTATTCGGAGATGCATTCCCGAAGAGGAGGTAGAGAGCATTAGCATTCTTTTCCATTGTCATGGATCGGATTATAGGGATCATTTCAGCAAGTCTAAGACCCTTTCGAAGGTGCTACAATCAGGTTTTTATTAGTCGTCCCTCTTCAAGGATGCACATCGGTACGTTTCCTCTTGTGATAGGTGTCAACGGACGGAAAATATTGGTAAGAGGAACGAAATGCCACAGAACTACATCCTTGAGGTAGAGTTATTTGATGTTTGGGGTGTAGATTTCATGGGACCTTTTCCCTCATCATGTGGCAACCGATATATATTGGTAGGTGTTGATTTCGTGTCCAAACGGGTAGAAGCCATTGCTGCACCAACTAATGATTCTAGGGTGGTAATGAAATTTTTCAAGAAGATCATCTTTCCACATTTTGGTGTCCTTAGAGTAGTCATTAGTGATGGATGCTCGCACTTTATTGCTATACAATTTGAAGTCCTCCTTAGGAAGTATGGCGTGACACATCGGGTAGCTACACCGTATCATCTCGAACTAGTGGACAAGAGGAGGTTTCGAATAGGGAGATCAAGAGCATATTAGAGAAAACCGTGTCTAGGTCCAATAGAGATTGGTCGATGAGATTAGACGATACATTATAGGCCTATAGGACTGCATTCAAGACTCCCATTGGCATGACTCCTTTTCAGCTTGTTAATGGCAAGTCTTGCCACCTCCCCGTCGAGCTAGAGCACTGCGCCTATTGGGCGACCAACCTTCTTAACTTTGATCTCAAGAGCGCAGGTGAGAAACGACTTTTGCATGTGAATGACCTGGACGAACTTCGCGTCGATGCATACGAAAACTCTAAGATCTACAGGGATCGTGCTAAGAGATGGCATGATAAGAAGATCATACCTCATGACTTTCGACCAGGTGACTTAGCTCTACTTTTTAACTCTCGACTTAAGCTTTTCCCGGGCAAACTACGTTCCCGTTGGTCTGGCCCTTTTCAGGTTCGATAGGTGTTCAAACATGATGCAGTAGAACTATTGAGCGAGTCGAGCGGGACATTCAAGGAAAATGGGAAGCGTTTAAAGTTATATAAAGCCGCTCAACCGATCGAAAGCGAAAACTCCATCTCCCTATTTAATCCATCCATCGCGCACACATGAAGCATGGAGACGTCAAGCTTAACGACGTTATACAAGTGCTTTCTGGGAGGCAACCCAGAATTTCTTTTTCTTTTGATTCGTATTTCGAACTTGGTATATTTGAAAAACGAAAAAAAACATAAAAAGAAGAACGCCTTCAACCGTGACTTCACCTTCCTATCCTCCATCGAAGCTACACGCCGAGGACGCCCAATTCAAGTCTGGAGGGAGTAGCTCGCGTTTGTGAGGTGATCTCGTTACATTTTCCTTTGTTTTTGTAGTTCTTAGTTTAGGTTAGTTTTTGTTTTTGAGTTAGAGTTGTCCCAGGCACTTGTCTGGTGCCACGTTTTGAGATGAACCTTGAACCTAGGATGCTTAAGAAGTTGGCATTTTCCGTGAAAACAAAAACAAAAAACAGAAATAGGGTGCAACACGAGAGACAAACGCATATAGGAAATAGGAAACAAAAGAAATATCTGAGAGACAAACGCAACGCAAGCGGCGTATTGACCAGAAATGACATACATATCCTAAGAAACTCGAAAAGGGCTCTTGCTCTAAAAATCCAACGTATCGGCGCAAATAAAGGATTTTGAGCACAAAAATGGGGTTGGGCTGCCTTTAGCAACCTGTAGCGTCGTTTATCTCAAAAAGATGAATGAGATGTGGAAAAATCATGTAATTTAGAGCTTTGTATGTAAAGTTATGGTATTTCAAAGCCCCTTGTACAATTCATTGTTGTAGTCCTCTAATCACGTGAAAACAAAAACAAAAAGCGGAAGAGGGGTGCAACACAAGAGACAAACGCAAAGAGGAAATAGGAAGCAAAAGGAATATCCGAGAGACAAACGCAACGCAAGGAGTGTATTGACAAGAAATGATATTCATGTCCTAAGAAACTGGAAAGGGGCATCGCCCGACTCTAAAAAATCCAACGTATCAGCCTAAATAAATAATTTTGAGCTTGAAAATGGGGTCGAGCTGCATTTAGCAACCTATAGCGTCATTTATCTCAAAAAGATGAATGAGATGTGAAAAAATCATGTCATGTAGAGCTCTGTATGCAAAGTTATGGTATTTCAAAGCTCGTTGTACAATTCATTGTTGTAGTCCTCTAATCACGTGAAAACAAAAACAAAAAGCGGAAGAGGGGTGCAACACGAGAGACAAACGCAATGCAAACAGCGTCTTGACAAGAGGTGACATTCTTATCCTAAGAAACTCGAAAAGGGCATCTCCCGGCTCTAAAAATCCAACGTATCAACCTAAATAAAGGATTTTGACTGCCTTCAGGAACCCGTGGCATCGTTTATCTCAAAAAGATGAATGAGATGAAAAAGAATCATGTAATTCGAAGCTTCGTATGCAAAGTTCAATGTTGTAATCGTCCAATCTCTTATCATCAAAACAAAGAGCAGAAAAGGGGTGCAACACGAGATACAAACGCAAAATAGTTAATAGGAAGCAAAAGTAATATCCAAGAGACAAACGCAATGCAAGCGGCATTGAAAAGAAGTTACATGCGTATCCTAAAAAACTCGAAAAGGGCGTCTGTCGGCTCTAAAAATCAAATGTACCGACCTAAATAAAGAATTTTGAGCTCGAAAACAAGGTTAGGCTGCCTTAAAAAACCTGTAGTGTCGTTTATCTCGAAAAGTTGAATGGAGTATTGCAAAGCCCATCGTACAATTCATTGTTGTAATCGTCTAATCGCATGAAAACAAAAACAAGAAGCGGAAAAGGGTTGCAACACGAGAGACAAATGCAAATAGGAAATAGGAAGCAAAAGGAATATCCGAGAGACAGACGCAACACAAGCAGCATATTGACAAGAAGTGACATGTGTATCCTAAAAAACTCGAAAAGGGCATCTCCCAGTTCTAAAAATCCATTGTATCGACCTTAATAAAGGATTTTGAGCTCGAAAACAGGGTCGGGCTGCCTTCAAAAACACGTGGTGTCGGTTATCTCGAAAAGATGAATGAGATGTGAAAGCATCATGTACTTAGAATTTTAATACGCAAAGTTATGGTATTTCAAATCCTGTTGTACAATTCATTGTTGTAATCGTCTAATCATGTGAAAACAAAAACAAAAAGCGGAAATAGGGTGCAACGTGAGAGACAAATGCAAATAAGACATAGGAAGTAAAAGAAATATCTGAGAGACAAACGCAACACAAGCGGCGTATTGACAAGAATTGAAATGCGTATCCTAAAAAACTTAAAAAGGGCATCTCTCGGCTATAAAAATCAACCGTATCGACCTAAATAGAGGATTTTGAGTTCAAAAATAGGGTCGGGCTGCCTTCAAAACCCGTAGGGTCATTTATATGGAAAGATGAATGAGATGTGAAAAAATCATGTAATTCGGAGCTTCGTACGCAAAGTTATGGTATTTCAAAGCCCATCGTACATTTCATTTTTGGAGTCATCTAACCATGTGAAATAAAAACAAAAAGCGGAAAAGGGGTGCAACACGAGAGACAAACGCAAATAGGAAATTGGAAGCAAAACAAACATCCGAGAGACAAATGCAATGCAGGCGGCGTATTGACAAGAAATGACATCCATATCCTAAGAAACTCGAAAAGGGCATATCTCGGCTCTAGAAATCCAATGTCAGCCTAAATAAAGGATTTGCGCTAAAAAAACGGGCCAGGCTGCCTTTACGATTCCTGGACGTCATTTATCTTGAAATGATGAATGAGATGTGAAACAAATCATGTAATTCGGAGCTTCGTATGCAAACTTATGGTATTTCAAGGCCCGTCGTAAAATTCATTGTTGTAGTCATCTAATCACGTGAAAAGAAAAACAGAAAGCGGAAAAGGGGTTCAACAGGATAGACAAACACAAATAGGAAATATGAAGCAAAAGAAATATCTGAGGGACAAACGCAACATAAACCGCGTATTGACAAGAACTGACATTCGTATCCTAAGAAACTTGAAAAGGGTATCTCTTGGCTCTAAAAATCCAACGTATCGACCTAAATAACGGAGTTTGAGCTAAAAAAAGGGGCCGGGCTGCCTTTTGCATCCCGGTGTGTCGTTTATCTTGAAATGATGAATGAGATGTGAAAAAATCATGTAATTCGGAGCTTCGTAAAAGCTCATCGTACAATTCATTGTTGTAAGCATCCAATCACATGAAAAGAAAAACAAAAAGTGGAAAAGGGGTGCAACACCATAGACAAATGCAAATAGGAAATATGAAGCAAAAGAAATATCCGAAAGGCAAACGCACCGCAAGCGGCATATCGACAAGAAGTGACATTCGTATCCTAAGAAACTCTAAAAGGGCATCTCCCGGCTCTAAAAATCCAACGTATCGACCTAAATAAAGGTTTTGATATCAAAAATGGGTTTGGGCTCCCTTCAGCAACCCGGGGCGTCGTTTATCTCGAAGAGATGAATGAGATGTGAAAAAATCATGTGATTCGGAGCTTCGTATGCAAAATTATAATATTTAAAATCCCATCGTACAATTCATTGTTGTAACCGCCTAACCACTTGAAATAAAATCCAAAAAGCGGAAAAGGGGTGCAACACAAGAGACAAACAAAAATAGAAAATAGGAAGCAAATGGAACATCCGAGATACAAACGCAACGCAAGCGGCGTATTGACAAGAAAACACATTCGTATCCTAAGAAACTCAAGAAAGGCATCTCCCGATTCTAAAAATCCAAGTTATCAAACTAAATAAAGGGTTTTGAGCTCAAAAATTGGGTCGGGCTGCCTTCAGCATCCCGAGGCATCGTTTTTCTCGAAAAGATGAATGAGATGTGAAAAGTTCATGTGATTCAAAGCTTCGTACGCAAAGTTATGTTATTCCAAAGTCCTTTGTACAATTCATTGTTGTAGTCGTCTAATCACATGAAAACAAAAACAAAAAAGCGGAAAAGGAAATTAGGAAATTGGAAGCAATAGGAATACCCAAAAGGCAAACGCAACGCAAGTGGCGTATTGACAAGAAATGACATTCGTATCCTAAGAAACTCGAAAAGGGCGTCTCCCGATTCAAAAAATCCAAGGTATCAAACTAAATAAAGGATTTTGAGCTAAAAAAACAGAGTCGGATTGCCTTTAGCAAACCGAGGCGTTGTTTGTCTCAAAAAGATGAATGAGATATGAAAAAATCATTTGATTCGGAGCTTTGTATGCAATGTTATGGCATTTCAAAGCCCGTCATACAATTCATTATTGTAGTCGTCTACTCACGTGAAAACAAAAACAAAAAGGGGAAGGGGTGCAACACGAAAGACAAACGCAAATAGAAAATAGGAAGCAAAAGGAATTTCTGAGAGACAAATGCAATGCAAGCGGCATATTGAAAAGAAATGACATTCGTAGGCTAAGAAACTAGAAAAGGGCATCTCCTGGTTTTAAAAATTAAGGTATCAAACTAAATAAAGGATTTTGAGCTCAAAATGGGGTCGGGCTGCCTTCCGCAATCCCAAGAGTTGTTTATCTCCAAACGATAAATGAGATGCGAAAAAATCATGTAATTCAGAGCTTCGTATGCAAAGTTATGGTATTTCAAAGCTCGACATACAATTCATTGTTGTAGTCGTCTAATCACGTGAAAACAAAAACAAAAAGCGGAAAAGGGGTGCAACACGAGAGACAAACGCAAATAGGAAATAAGAAGCAAAAGAAATATCCGAGAGACAAACGCAATGCAAGCGGCGTATTGACAAGAAATTACATTTCTATCCTAAGAAACTCAAGAAGGGCATGTCCCGGTTCTAAAAATCCATGGTATCGAACTAAATAAAGGATTTTGAGCTGAAGAAACGGGGTTGGGCTGCTTTCAGCAAACTGAGGCGTCGTTTAACTTGAAAAGATGAATAAGATGTGAAAAGATCATGTGATTCGAAGATTCGTACGCATGATTATGGTATTTCAAAGTACGTCGTCAATTCATTGTTGTAGCTATTGAGAAGAAATGAGAAGAAATGAGAAGAAATGACATTCGTATCATAAGAAACTCGAAAAGGGCATCTCCCGGTTCTAAAAATCTAAGGTATATGATGGTGGGAAATCAGGGTTTAAATTTTCTAGACCACTCTACCGCAAGTATACGGTACGTTAGCGCGGCTATAGATGGATATGGAACTGGAAAGTAAATGATAATGAAGAATGACAAGACTAGACTCAAAACGATAGAGTACCACGGGTTCGGGAATGTCGGGACATGCAATGGATGTTTCTACGGAACATGAAATCGGTTTATATCAATCGATGGAGAACTAAAATCTAAGTCCACTACCTAGGAAATCAACGACACTCACCTATCGATGCAGCGCGGAACGTCTAGATGTATGAAGAACGAGTGGGGAGTTCCACCTCAACTATCGGACATGACTCTCTCGATGCCTAAATCCTCTACCTAGGGAATCAACGACACTCATCTCTCGATGCAGTGCGGAACGTCAAGATGCTTCATGAACGATAGGGAACTCTAACCTCTACTGTTGGAAACTATGGGAACTCGACCTCGATTGGCGGAAGTGACTCTCTCGATGCCTAAATACACTATCTAGGATATACACGTACTCACCTCTCAATGCAATAAACCTATATCCTTAACGCATGACAAACAATGGGAGCTCTACCGTTCCTAAATAGACTAATCGATTGCCAGATTCTCATTAATCCAATTTATTCGAAGGCTAATTACGAGACTTAAGCCTGACTCTCTGCCTAGACGAATCTTTAATCTCATTCAAACGTGTCTAATCTCACTGAATGGATCTAGTCTCATTAAAACATGAAATCAACAATGTAAGAACACATTAAGCACAACTACGGCCTATCGAACCGTACGATTGAACAAAACCGAAATCAAGCATTAAGAATCAACAATCCATTACAATGGCATCCCTAACCCATGGCAAACACAACTACTCAGAATACAAAGGTAAAAAAACACAAACGACGTAACCGTTCATCTTCCCTATCATCCCGAGCGTGGCTTCGGACGAATGATTCCGGTTCCCCGAAATCTCCTTCTTCAACCGTGCTATCTCCTTTATCTCCTCTCTTTGGTCTCTTTTCTCTGGTTTGGTCCGCCTGGTTTGATTATTAGACTTATTCTCGGTCAAATTCTGTTGTTCGTGTGATTCAGTAGAAATGTTGGCAGCAAGCCCGACTGTGCTTCTATGAATGCTCGAGCAGCTCTCCTTGAGTTCCCGATCGAGCATGGAGTGATCCCTGGCCGTGCATAAGTTACGGGATGATTCTGATTTCAAGTGCCCGACCGTGCAGGTGTTCAAGCTCGATCGTGCAGGTGATGGTACTCTCCAGCCCGATCGTGCATGTGATGGTCACCGGTCGTGCACAAGTTTCCTCTTCAGCTTGGTCGTGCATCTTGCCTAAACCCGACTGTGCTTGTTCTTTGGTCCTCTCCTGCGGCCGTGCAATAAGTGGAGCTCGACCGTGCATGTGTAGAATCTTCAGTTCGGTCGTGCTCATGGTGATGTCCGGCCGTACAGCTTGTTTTCATCACATCTATTCATCCTGCCCGTGCTCATATCCACATCTTGATCACTTGGTCACCTTTCCGGGTGGATTTGCCGTAATCACTCGTGTTTGCGTCACATGTCTTCCATTCTTACATAATACACGAAATCATAGAAGAAGTCCTCGAATATACTCAATCACTTGGTAAAGTTCGAGAATCGTACTTAAAACTAAACCTAGGAATGATAAGAATACTATGATGGATTATGTGTTATCAATATCGAACTAAATAAAGGATTTTGAGTTCAAAAACAGGTCGGGCTGCCTTCAGCATTCCGAGGCATCGTTTATCTCGAAAAGATGCAAAAGATGTGAAAAAATCATGTAATTCGGATCTTCCTACGCAAAGTTATGGTATTCCAAAGCCCGTCGTACAATTCATTAATGTAGTCGTCTAATCACGTGAAAACAAAAACAAAAAGCTGAAAAGGGGTGCAACACGAGATATAAATGCAAATAGAAAATAGGACGCAAAAGGAATATCCGAGAGACAAACGCAATGCAAGCGGCGTATTGACAAGAAATGACATTTCTATCCTAAGAAACTCGAAAAGGGCATCTCTCGGTTCTAAAAATCCAACTTTCAAACTAAATAAAGGATTTTGAGCTCAATTCATTGTTGTAGTCGTCTAATCACGTGAAAAGAAAAACAAAAAGCGGAAAAGGGGTGCAACACGAGAGACAAATGCAAATAGGAAATAGGAAGCAAGAGAAATATCCGATAGACAAATGCAACACAAGCGATGTATTGACAAGAAATGACATTTGTATCCTAAGAAACTCGAAAAAGGGATCTCTAGTTCTAAAAATTGAAGGTATCGAACAAAATAAAGGATGTTAAGCTCAAAAATGGGGTCAGGCTATCTTCAACAATCTCGGATGTCGTTTATCTCGAAAAGATGAATGATATGTGAAAATATCATGTCATTCGCAGCTTTGTATTGTATTTCAAAGCCCATCGTAAAATTCATTATTGTAGTCGTGTAATCACGTGAAAACAAAAACAAAAAGCGGAAAAAGGGCGCAACACGAGAGAAAAACGCAAATAAGAAATAGGAAGCAAAAGGAATATTCGAGAGATAAACGCAACACAAGCGGCGTATTGACAAGAGTTGACATTCCTATCCTAAGCAACTTGAAAAGGGCATCTTCCGACTATAAAAATTCAAGGTATCGAACTAAATAAAGATTTTGAGCTCAAAAACGGGTTGGGCTCCCTTCAGCAACCCGGGACATCGTTTATCTCGAAAAGATGAATGAGATGTGAAAAAATCATGTAATTCGGAGATTCGTACGAAAAGTTATGGTATTTCAAAACTCGTCGTATAATTCATTGTTGTAGTCGTCTAATCACATGAAAACAAAAACAAAAAGCGGAAATGGGTGCAACGCGAGAGACAAACACAAATAGAAAATAGGAAGTAAAAGGAATATTCGAGAGATAAAGGCAACGCAAGCGGTGTATTGACAAGAAATGACATTCGTATCCTAAGAAACTCGAAAAAGGCATCTCTCGGTTCTAAAAATCCAAGTTATCGAACTAAATAAAGTATTTTAAGCTCAAAAACGGGGTTAGGCTGCCTTCAGCAATCCAAGGGATCGTTTATCTCGAAAAGATGAATGAGATGTGAAATAACCATGTAATTTGGAGCTTCGTACGCAAAGTTATGGTATTTCAAAGCCCCTCGTACAATTCATTGTTGTAGTCGTCTAATCACGTGAAAACAAAAACAAAAAGCGGAAAAGGGGTGCAACACGAAAGACAAACGCAAATAGGAAATAGGAAGCAAAAGGAATATCCGAGAGACAAAGGCAACACAAGTGGCGTATTGACAAGAAATGACATTCGTGTCCTAAGAAACTCGAAAAGGGCATCTCCTAGTTAAAAACCCAAGGTATTGAACTAAATAAAGGATTTTGAGCTCAAAAATGGGGTCGGGCTGCTTTCAGTAATCCGAGGTATCGTTTATCTCGAAAAGATGAATTAGATATAAAAAAAGCATGTCATTCGGAGCTTCGTATGCAAAGCTATAATATTTCAAAGCCCGTCGTACAATTCATGGTTATGGTCGTTGCTCGTTTCCGTACACGATTCTCGCATGATTTTAGATATGTTTATAACGTCAGTTGCGATGTTTACGTGTGATTTTGTATTCGTTTTACTTGTTTTCGTGTTTTCATTTTCTTATAGGTTTTAATGTGTATTTGGTTCATTTTTAGCAAAAGGACATACACGGGACAAAGTACGAGCACTAGAGATTATAACGAAGCAAAGGGACGAGAAACAGCAAGGAATGAAACTTGACATGAGGAGACAAGGCCCCCCGCGGGGTGGTTTCCTTAGCTCGCTCGGGTTGAACGTCCAACAGCATTTGCCCAAGTCGTGCTAACCCTTAGCACGCACGGATTGATGTTCAAGGGGAGCCCACGTGGGGTGTCTTCCTTAGTCCGCGCGGTGTGGTGTTCTAGAAGTTGTTGCCCGACTCTTGCTAGCCCTTAGCATGCACGGGTCATGGAGAAAATGAGGAGCCCGTGCCGGGTGCCTCACTAGCCCGTGCGGGGCATGCCAATAACAACTTCCCTAGAATGTCTCCAACGGGGAATTTGTATAAAACGAGACCCCAAATTGAGTTCAGAAGCAAGCAAACACAAAGGAGAACCCTAGGAAGGGACATAGCATCCATCAATCCATTCAAGAGCCATCTTTGACGGGAGACACAACAAGGAGTCGGGAATTGATTCGGGATCATCTCTCGTTTGATATTTCTATGCTCCTTACTTTACTATTTTGTTTATGATGTTTAGACACATGACTGAGTAGTAGATTTGTTCTAGGAGAAGGGATTAGCCCATGGCTATCCTGGAACCTTCTTTGATTCGTTTATGTATGCATTTCCCCATTTCGTATTATCTATTCTTTATCTAAGCACTTACTGTATTGTGTATACGGTGGCCACGTATATGCATGTGTTAGGGATTAGGAGAAGGATTGAAAGGTGAATTCTAGTCCTAGAAAGTTAGAACAACTGAGACTAGGTCACAAAAGTAGGATAGTAACGGTTGTGGATTGTATCGGGCGAATCATGAATAGTAATGGGGTTTAGTTGGGGTTTAGGGTAGGTTCTACATTAGGATCATCCGTCTTAGATATCTTGATAGGAAATGCACAATTAGATAGATCAGAGATAGATTTCAGAAGCTATGCGGTAGGGGTGGGCACCCGCGGGTACCCGCGAGATTCTTACTACCCGTACCCGAACCCGTCCCGCAGTCCCGCAGGATTTTAATACCCGTACTCGTACCCGCAAGATGCGGGTACCCGCTGTTCGGGGACCCGTAAAAGTCCGCCAAAATTTTCGGAACCCGCGAGTACCCATCCCGCACGAGGAAGAGGGAAAGGCTATGTGGTCGAGGAGAGAGAAGAGGGAAGAGGCTAGAGGAGCCACCGATCAAACAAGAGAGAGAGAGCTGGCGGGTGACCATCGGCGAGCAAGAGGGAGAGCGGGCGACCGACCGTCGGTTGATACGGTAGTGCAGGAAGAAAAGGGAGAAGCCATCGGCGATCGGGTAGCCATCGGCGAGCAGGAGGGAGAGCGGCCGAGGAGAGGGAAGAGGGAAGAGGAGCCGTCGGTCGAGTAGGAGAGGGAGCGGGAGGGTGGCCATCGGCGAGCAGGAGAGGGAGCGAGCGGGTGACCGTCGGCGAGCAAGAGGGAGAGCGGACGGCGGCCGTTTGCTTTGCAGGAGGAAGAAAGAGAGGTTGAGAGGAGGAGGGAAGCTTAGGGAGGCTGGAGGAAAAAGAAAGAAAGGGTTAGGTTTAACCTAAGGGTATTTAGGTAAATTACCCGAACCCGAATCCGTACCCGGCGGGTTCGAGTAATTTTTTGCGGGTACGGGACGGGTTTCGGGACGGGACGGGTTGTGCGGGTTTTTTGCCCACCCGGTGAAACCGGTTTCCTAAGGCGTTTGTCTCTTTGTTTAGAACTCACCTATCTGGATCATCATGATATTTGCATTTCATCATCCTCTTTCTTTCGCAGCAAGCTTTGGTTTTATTTTTCATTCTTAGATCGTGTTACATTAGTCCTCGTGGGATCGACACCTTCACTACTACACATGTGTCGTGCACTTGTTGGTAGTCTTAGGCTAACTTGTTAACTTGACACACATCAAATTTTTGGCGCTGTTGTCGGGGACTAATTGTTAACACGTTTAGGAATTCAGATATATATTCATAATTGTTTTTGTTTTTCTTTTGTTTTCTTTTTCATTTCTTTCTACTAATTCCTTTTACTTGTCTTTTATAGGTGCATGACCCGATCTCAAGGTAATTCGATTTGCATCGAATCGACCCTAATATGCCGAACATGAGCAACGTCCAAACTGCAATAAGGACACCCGTTGTTGCAAGGGAGCAATTTGAGATTAAGCCTGCGATGATCAACATGTTATACCAAAAATAATTTATGGGCGGAAATCACGAAGACCCTCATCAACATCTACGAGACTTCCTAGAGCTATCAAGCACATTCAAAATTCAT
>CM071873.1:16612530-16636306 GCA_036759665.1 Gynandropsis gynandra
TCTTTCCCTTCTCCATTGGCGGACGACCGAAGGCGTGGCTACAATCTCTTCCTGCTGGTTCTATCACTACATGGGACTTGCTTTGCACGACATACCTATCACGGTTCTTCCCTCGAGCAAAATGATTCAAATGCGAGGAGAAATCACTATGTTTAGAAGCCGAGAAGGAGAGACGTTATTTGAGGCATGGGGAAGATTCCAGGACCTTTTGCAAATGTGTCCTCATCACGGTCTAAAGCAGTGGTACGTGATTCAAACATTCTACGACGAGATCACGTATGAGCATAGAACGACGTTAGACAACGTTGCTCGAGGATCATTCATGGACTTAAGCGTAGAAGAGGCGTACGAGCTTATCGACAATCTTGCCATGAATCACACCATGTGGTCTCAACCAAGAAGTATGCCGAACAAGACACGAGGTCTTTATGAAGTGAACCAAAGAAGTGCTATGGGCAATACGGTGAATTCCATGTATTGTGCGAATTGTGGAGAAACGGATCATATGACTTACCAATGCACAATGCTAGAAGGCATGGAGCAAGTGAGCTACGCCCAACAGCAAGGCAATACACAATTCGGGAACACATACAACCCGAATTGGAGGAATCACCTGAATCTCTCGTATTGCACGAACCAACCGGTGAAATTTTCGGGTTTTCAGCAAAAGCAGCAGCCATATCAGCAACCGCAGCCACTCCAGCAAGCTCCACAACCTCCTCAAGCTCCTTCGTCAAGTCTTGAGGCGGTGATGCTTGAGTTCATCAAAGAGCAAAGGAAGCAACAATCAACTCAAGCGAAATTCAACGACGAAATGGGGACTGCGATCAATGAGCGCAAGAATCAAATGGACTCATTGAGCACACATGTGAAGATGCTAGAAAACTCCATTGCGCAGCAGGCTGCCTCATCCTCTCAGAATCCCGGGATGCTACCCGGAAAGCCTGATCTTAATCCGAGAGAGCACGTAAATGCCATCACGTTGTGCAGTGAGGATCCAATCGTGAATCCACCCTCAAAAGCGCAAGAGAATGTTGCTGGATATTCGATAGGCAAAAGAGAGGGCAGAATTGCAATCAGGGAATGGTATGAGCCTGATTTAGAGAAGCCATATGTTGCTCCACCGGCATACCAACCTCCTATACCATATACTGGACGCTTGGTGAGCAGCAAGAATCGAGAGAGTGTGACCAAATTCTTCCATCACCTCAAGCAGCTCGACATCAACATGCCATTTGTGGAAGCGCTCTAAAAGATGCCTAAGCGAGCAAACTACCTTAAATAGGTTCTTCCAAGGAGAAGCGCATCAAAGAGAGTGAGACAATGGCACTCACCGAAGAATGCATCGCTATTCTCTAAAACAAGCTGCCACCAAAGTTAAAGGACCCCAGAAGCTTCTCCATCCCATGCACCATAGGTGACATTGAAATAGACAGAGTTTTGTGCGATTTGGCAGCAAGCGTGAGCATAATGCCACATTCGGTTTATAAGCGGGTGAACTTCGGGAATGTCAAGCCTACGAAGATGTGTCTACGGCTAGCTGATCGTTCGGTAAGGTATCCGGTGGGAATTGTTGAAAACATTTCCACCAAGGTAGGTAGTATTTGCATTCCCACCGGTTTATTTGTACTCAATTTCGAGGAAGATGCTAACGTACCTATTATTCTAGGAAGACCATTCTTAACTACTGTAGGTGCAAAGATAGATGTACAACAAGGGAAGCTCTCTCTACGAGTCGGTGCTGGGAGAATTGAATTCCATTTGTCCAGCCCTAAGGAGTCATGCTATAGTGTTGATGTGCTGGACAAGTCGGGGAATGACACATTTAATCGAGTAAGTACTTCCAATCATTCTGGGAGAGGGTTAACGCAAGTTTACAATGTTGCAGTACTTACCAATGAAGGGGCCAAGGTCTACAGAAATTTGTGAGTGCAATTGAGGCACTGCAAGACGCTCCTCATGAGAAGACACCGCACGACGCGCTGACTGATTTTGGGGTAGAGAAGGCGCCTAAGCTTCAGCTTGAACATCTTCCTTCCTCTACTCGGCATGAGACACGAAAGCCACCAATTCGTTTCAAGAAACGTAGGAGAGTGAGCCCTTATGCGCTGGATACCTAAGGAGGACAGCCGCAAAACGTCCATCAACGAACAAAGGAGGCTGCACCAATATTTGGAAGAGAAAGGAGAATCGAAGACAGTGCGCAATGAGAAAAGCAACCGAGCTGAAGGGTTGCACGATACAAAGACCATACCTCGTGACTTTCGGCCAGGTGATATTGTTCTACTTTGTGATTCTCGTTTTATTCTTTCACAGGCAGATTACATTCTCATTGTGATGGTCCATCTAAGGTACGAGAAGTCTTCGCAAATTGAGAGGTAGAACTATGGAGCGATTCAAGTGGGATATTCAAGGCAAATGGGCAGCGTTTAAAGCTACATCAAGCCACTCCATCGATTGAAAGTGGAAACTCCATCTCCCTATTTGATCCACCCATCGTGCGCACATGAAGCATGGAGACGTCAAGCTCAACGACATTAAACAAACGCTTTCTGGGAGGCAACCCAACATTTTGTTTTTCTTTTGATTCGTATTTCGAACTAGGTATATTTGAATAACGAAAAAAAAACATCAAAAGAAGAACACCTTCAACCGTGACTTCACCTTCCTATCCTCCATCGGGGCTACACGTCGAGGACGCCATTCAATTCAAGTCTGGGGGAGTAGCTCACGTTTTTCAGGTGATCTCGTTTCATTTTCCTTTGTTTTTGTAGTTCTTAGATTAGTCATAGGCACTTGTCCGGTGCAACGTTTTGCGATGAACCTTGAACCTATGATGCTTAAGAAGTTGGCCTTTTTCGTGATATCTTGCATGTTAGAGCTTATTAGATGGTTGAGGAACGAGTGGGTCGTAAGTCTTTGGGAATCCTCGTGTTACTTATGGGAAGTTTCAATGAGTTTGCTAAGTTAGTTTCTTGTTCATTATCTCTATCCAAGTGATTATACCTCATATTGATGATGCTTTATTTCTTTTTCACGAGGATTATTTGATCGCATGAGTTGAGCTTGTTTTGCAGAAAATAAGAGCGCACGCTAACACTCCGCTATCGATAGAAGTAATGCCTCAAAGCATGATCTAAAATCTATATGAGTGCATCGACCTTGATACATTTTTGATGGTTCGGGTCTAAGTGGTGGGTTGGCGATCATCTTTCTACGTCTTAAGAGCAAGGCGCATAAAAACGTCATCTACTCTGCTGCACTCTTCAACGAGGTGCAAGAGTATACCGTCATTGGTAGTTTCGATCTAAGTAGAAGTTGAATCTCTTCAAATCCGACGTCCTAGTGTGTTCGCAAAATCAGAATAAAAAAATAGTAGAAGAATAACGAAGCTCGAGAATAAAACCAGTATCCTCTTTAATTATGTGGTTAGCATTTGTTTGAAATCTCGCTTGGTAGAGAGAGTTTCGGTTTCTTACTTAGCTTGTCTTTGATTTACTTTCTTATAGGTAGCCATGGTGAACCTAAGATGAAGACTGAAAGTTATTAGACCAAAATTTGCCCTAACTTGTTTGGTTGATCGATTAGGTTTGCTTTAGCGGTATTTCTAGGGAAAAGGTGAATTCTCACATTTTATATCACCCATGTGTTCCACGTTTACGTTTGCAAACACTCAAGTCTGGGGATTTTGATCATCTCGTTTCTGTACACGAATCTCGCATATATGTTTATAACGATAGTTGCGATGTTTACATGTGATTTTGTATCTGTTTTACTTGTTTTCATGTTTTCATGTTCTTATAGATTTTAATGCATATTTGGTTAGTTTTGGAGCAAAAGGACATACACGGGACAAAGTACGAGCACTAGAGATTATAATGGAGCAAACGGGACGAGAAGCGGGCAAGGAATGCAACTTGACATGAGGAGACAAGCCCCCCGCGGGGTGGTTTCCTTAGCCCGCTCGGGCTGAACGTCCAGCAGCATTTGCCCAAGTCATGCTAACCCTTAGCACGCACGAATTGATGTCCAAGAGGAGCCCGCGCGGGGTGTCTTCCCTAGCCCGCGTGGGGTGGTGTTCCAAAAGTTGTTGCCCGAGTCGTGTTAGCCTTTAGCACGCGCTGGTCATGGAGAAAATGAGGAGCCCACGCGGGGTGCCTCCCCGCGCGGGGGCATGCCTATAAAAACTTCCCTAGAATGTCTCCAACGGGGAATTTGTATAAAAAGGGACCCCAAATTGAGTTGAGAAGCAAGCAAACATAGAGGAGAACCCTAGGAGGGTACATAGCATCCATCAATCCATTCAAGAGCCATCTTTGACAGGAGACACAACAAGGAGTCAGGAATTGATTCGGGATCATCTCTCGTTTGATATTTCTATGCTCCTTACTTTACTATTTTGTTTATGATTTTTAGACACATGACTGAGTAGTAGATTTGTTCTAGGAGAAGGGATTAGCCCATGGCTATCCAGAACCTTCTTTGATTCGTTTATGAATGCATTTCCCAGTTTCGTGTTATCTATTCTTTCTATAAGCACTTAATGTCTTGTGTTTACGGTGGCCACGTATATGCATGTGTTAGGGATTAGCAGAAGGACTGAAAGGTGAATTCTAGTCCTAGAAAGTTAGGCTTAGAACAATTGAGACTAGGTCACAAAAGTAGGGTAGTAACGGTTGTGGACTGTATCGGGCGAATCATGAATCGTAATGGGGTTTAGTTGGGGTGTCAGCTAAGAAAGTAGGGGATGACTCAATCTAGCCACGGTCCTATGCCTTGAGAGAGGGAAGGTTCGACATTAGGATTGTCCGCCTTAGATATCTTGATAGAGAATGCACGATTAGATAGATCGGAGATAGGTTTCGGAAGCTATGCGGTGAAACCGGTTTTCTAGGGCGTTTGTCTCTTTGTTTAGAACTCACTTATCATTGCATCATCATCATATTTGCATTTCATCATCCTCATTCTTTCGCAGCAAGATTTGGTTTTATTTTTTATTCTTAAATCGTTTTACATTAGTCCCCATGTGATCGACACCTTAACTACTACACACGCGCCGTGCACTTGCGGGTAGTCTTAGGTTAACTTGTTAACTTGACACGCATCAATCATCTAATCACGTGAAAACAAAAACAAAAAGCGGAAAAGTGGTGCAACACGATAGACAAACGACAATAGAAAATAGAAAGCAAAAGGAATATCCTAGAGAGAAACGTAATGCAAGCGGCATATTAACAAAAAGTGACATTCGTATCCTAAGAAACAGGAAAAGGGCATCTCCCGGCTCTAAAAGTACAATGTATCGACCTAAATAAAGGATTTTGAGCTCAAAAACGGGGTCGGGCTGCCTTCAGCATCCCGGGGCATCGTTTATTTTGAAAATTTAAATGAGATGTAAAAAAATCATGTAATTCGAAGCTTCGTACGCAAAGTTATAGTATTTCGAAACCCGTCCTAAAATTCATTGTTGTAGTCATCTAATCACATGAAAAAACAAAAACAAAAAGCAGAAAAGGGGTGCAACACGAGTGACAAACGTAAATAGGAAATAGGAAGCAAAAGGAATATCGGAGAGACAAAGGCAACGCAAGCGACGTATTGACAAGAACTGACATTCGTATCCTAAGAAACTTGAAAAGGGGATCTCCCAGCTCTAAAAAAGCAACGTATCGACCTAAATAAAGGATTTTGAGCTTGAAAACGGGGTCGAGCTACCTTCAACAACCAGTGGCATCGTTTATCTTGAAAACATGAATGAGATGTGAAAAAATCATGTAATTATGAGCTTCATACGCAAAGTTAGGGTATTTCAAAGCCCGTCATACAATTTAATGTTGTAATTATCTAATCACGTATACAAAAAAACGGAAAAGGGGTAGAACACGAGAGAAAAACGCAGATATAAAATGGAAAGCAAAAGGAATATCCGAAGGACAAACGCAATGCAAGCAGCGTATTGAGAAGAAGTGACATCCGTATCCTAAGAAACTCAAAAAGCACATCTCCCAGCTCTAATAATCCAACGTATCGACCTAAATAAAGGATTTTGAGCTCGAAAATGGGGTCGAGCTGTCTTGAAGAACCCGTTAATTGTTTATCTCGAAAAGATGAATGAGATGTGAAATAAATAATGTAATTCAGAGCTTCGTACGCAAAGTTAGGGTATTTCAAAGCCTGATGAGGATATCACAAAGAACGTAAACCTCGAACGGACGGATGGAATGGATGTGTAGAACGGGCAAGACAATCACGCGGACGCACGGGATGTTGACTAGGATGTGCGGGACGCTGATGAGGATGCATGGGATACTAACAAGGATGCGGATACGCAGACCGTTGACGAGACTCGCGGACTAACGGTCGCGTCCGATATTCGCGGGCCGCCTAACTCAGAGAAGAGACGTTTTACGAAACACCAAAATGGAGGCCTTCCCAAAGTTCAAATTGGATGAAACCAAGACCATTGGAGCCAGCACTCAAAGATCTATCTGATGCATACCAGATCTTTGCCAGAACATCACTTTTCCGGTGATATTCTGGCAACGTTTCTGACGAGACCTCTAGTGCACAATTAGAGTCAAATTCAGAGGTTTCAAGCAGGTTAAAGGGGCCTTGGACTAGATCTAAGGCCAGGAGGCTACAGGAGAAGATTCAAGACATCTTAGAAGCCCAAGAGATTGAACAACAAGATGATTTGAAGGGTTTAGAGCCTCACAAGCCCATGGACCACACAAAGACCCATCAAGAGGAAGTGTCTTGGATTTGTGTCATCCAAATTCAAATTTGAATTCAAATTGTACCAAGAACATCTATAAGTTAGGGCTTTCTAGATTTTACCAGTAGGAATAAAATCTAGAAAGATTAGTGGTCAATAAGAACTTTAGACTTTTGAATAGGAGTGTAATGTGGGAAGTTTGTTTTGGCCTTCTTCCTTTTTAAGGAGGCACGAATGAATAATAAAAAACAAGTCATTTTCAAACCAATGCAGATTAATAGAGCTTAGCTCATTGTTCTTGAGATTGAGAGATTCATTTGACACAAATCGACCAAGTCCAGGACAGGCTCGACTCGACTTATCAAGTAACGAACCACGGTTGCTTGTGGTGTCTTCTGTCGTCCGAAGAGTTCTAGAGGTGCATATGTTCAAGAGTTTTGGACGGGCTCACTGAGATTTGGGCCAACGTTCTTCAGCATGTATCCGTCTACGGGTTCTAAGGTATTCATCCGCACAACCGAGTGGAACACACGATCCAGTCGCGCATCAGTTGGTATCAGAGCCACGTTCTCACGGTTGTATCTATCCAATTCTTGTTCATTTTATTCCTAAAGGATTTGGTTGATCTCTCTCGTGTAGATTCAGTCAAGGAGTCATGGTTTAGAATTAAAAAAAAAGAAACGGCCAAAGAGCCTAAGAAAAACAAAGAAATGACCAAAGAGTCTAAAAACAAAGAAAACGGTCAAAGAGCCTAAGAAAAAAGTAAATCGGAAAGAAAGAAAAGTAAAATAGAAACAAAGAGTCCGAAGGGCCACTTCTTAGAGGCTGAACCAAGGAGACACCATCCTAAGTTCATTATCAAAGAGTGACTCAACACATGAGAAACACACCACTCGCGGCAAAGCACTTGGACTCGGACGATGAACACGTTTTGAAAGCGTGAACTCGAAGATAGGGAGTCCTAAGGAACCTGAGATTAGTCCACCAATGGGGTTCAAAGGAACCTAGTAGACCTCACAATCATCGGGGACTAACCTTGATAAGAAGGTTGAGTGATTACTTGCGCTTGAATTCGTTTGTGCGTAGGGTTATTCTCAATTTCTTTTACCTGAGTACTAACTTGTTTTAGTAACATTTCCTTTAGTTCAACATGTCCAACAAAAGTGAAGGGATCAGTGAATAGAGCACCAGAGCCTCAAGTGACACGAGAGGAATTTCAAGCTCTCCAAGAGCAAATCGCAAATCTCACGCGTCTCCTCACGGTTCAACAACAACCACCGCGGCTCGAAAGTGGAGAACCGACTCATCCAAGGCCTAATCATGATCAAGATAGGCCTGGAATACCACCTAGCGGAGGCCAAGAACCACATCCTAGAGCTGACCTAGGAGAGGACGAAGATCACAATGCAAACTTGCATTTTGGCCGATACGGCGGGGGAGGTGTAAACAGACTCTCCAATGACGAAGATGGCCTACCCTTCATGGCAAGACGAAGGTAAGAGGGAAGAGCACCACGTAGAGACTTCCATGAATATGACAACGGTGTTGTCAGAGTGGATATTCCCATGTTTATTGGGGGTAGCGATCCGGAGGCATACTTGGAGCGGAAAAGACGCACGGAGATGGTGTTTGATCTCCACGAGTACACCGAGCAACGAAAAACCAAACTAGCCACTGCTAAATTCAGTGACTATGCATTGATTTGGTGGGATCAAATCATCCATTTCAGAATGATGAACGGTGACCAACCGGTCAACACATGGCGGCAACTCAAGCAAATCATGAGAAGTCGGTACGTACCTTCATATTATTATGAAGAAGTGCTTAACAATCTGAATTTCCTTATGCAGGGATCTTTATGCGTAGAGGATTATTACAAGGAGATGCAAAAGTTGATGGTGAGGGCGCAAACTCAAGAGGACGAGCGGACCACCATGGACCGCTTCAAACGAGGCATCAACGTCAATATTTTGGAGCAAGTGGAGCCGCATCGGTGCCAAACACTCAATGAGCTGCTGGATCTCGCCGTATTATATGAGAGACAGCCACTAAGAAGGTCGAGACACCAACTATTGATCAAATAAAATATTCAAGGATATTTGAGCAATAATTCAATATGGAATTATTCTTAATCATACTTATTAGAATTAATTCAACAATCAAATCTATAAAAGGAAGTCACAGGTGCCAAGAACAAGGGAGGTCACTTTCACACCTAGGAAACCGTTTTCAACCTAGGAGACCGTTCACACCTAGGAGACCGTTTTCACATCTAGGAGACTGTTTACACCTAGGAGACCGTTTTCACATTTTTTACTTTATATATAGTGACATCTCTTGTAACAAAAACATCAATTAAGAAATAACTTTCTCTCATATCCTCTCTAATTTTTCTTCATTCTACAACAAAGATGGAGTTCAATCCGTCTTGAATCTGCTTCACATTCAGATCTCATTCTCTTATTTTTCAATCTATTCTCTAAAATCTTACATGGTATCAGAGCGTTTTGGTTTCAAATCTTAAAATTTCTGGGTTTGTTCTTCACTTTATGTCGGATTCTTCATAAAAGGAGTCATCTTTCTTCAAGATCTGAGATTATTAAGCTTGGACAGTCATAAAAGAAGCAGATTCCTTCTTATTTGTGGAACAGAGATCAAAACTTTATCATGGAAGACATGATACAAAGTTTTTTAAACTCAAGCCAACTGTTATTGCTATGATTCTCAAAGGATCTAACTATACTCTTTTGTCAAGGACCGTCAAGACTTTTATTTGTGGAAAAAAAGGGCTTTGGCAACACATTTAGAAGAAAGGAGGATAGATGATGAAGAGGATTCGGCTAAAGGCAAGAAGGATAAGGAGACTCGAAATGACGATGCAAAATGGTTTCAAGAAGATCAGCTTGTGCTAGGCTTTCTTCAAAACAGTTTGGAACCATCGATATTAGAAGCTTACTCTTATTGCGAAACAGCTAAATCTCAATGGGATACTCTTAAGAGAGTGTATGGTGATGTTTCCAACGTTAGTCGAATCTATGAGGTCAAGAATGCCATTAGTGAGCTGAATCAAGATGATTTAAACTTCAAAAGGTACCTTGGAAGGTTCAATCCTTGTGGAGTGAGCTTGATGTGTTAAGGCCAAGTTCCATAGATCCAAAGGAACTAAATGAAAGAAAAGAGCAAGATAAGACTTTTTGATTGCTTCTCAACTTGAACTCGAGCTACAATGATATCATAAAGTCTATTCTAAGAGAAACTAAGCTTCCAAGCTTTGAGGTAGTATGATCAAGGGTCCAAAAGGAAGAAGGCGCAATCGGATTGTTTGGTGGAAAGAAGGAGCTTATGACAACTAATAAAGGAGTCTTCAAGCAAGAGGATAGACGGCTAATAATGTGTGAACATTGCCATAAGAAGGGTCATTCTAAGGAGAAGTGTTGGATTCTTCATCCTCACTTGAAACCTGCAAAGTTCAAGGATCAAAAGAAGTCTAAAACTCCCAACCTTGCTCAAGAGAAGGATAAAACCGAGAGTTCAAACCAAGGGAACAAAGTGGCCTTACATGCCTCAATGGAGTATGTAATGAAGAGTGACTTGGAGGCTCTCATCAAGGCTTGTGCCTCTAAACTCGGTATATCTTACTTAACATCTAATTTAAATGCAAATAATGATCATAAACTTGTTGTAGATTCGGGTGCCTCTCATCACATGATTAGAAATGCTAAGTTGTTGGAGAACTTAGATTATAAGAATGTGGGAAAGGTTAAGATAGCCGATGCAACTATGATACCCATAGAAGGAACCGGCAAGTTGAATCTATTTAACAAGAGGAGTGATGCCTTTTACATTCCTAAGTTCAAATCAAACTTAACTTCAGTTAAAAGAGCAGCTAATGATATTAATTGCAATGTTATCTTCAGTCCTAATGATGTTAAGTTTCAGGATATTGAGAATCGTAGAATCTTGGGCAAAGGAGGAACCGAGGAGGAGCTTTATGTCCTCAATCATGCTTCTTCAAGCCTTTCAGACCGTTTAGCTTTTAAATCTTGTCTTTCTTCAAACAAAAAGTGTGTTGTGGTATGCTAGATTAGGTCATCCTCATTATCGTGCTTTGAACTTAATGTTACCTAATGAATCTTTTGATCATTCCACTTGTGAAGCTTGCATTCTTGGTAAACATTGTCGAGTTGTATTTCCCAGGTCTAACACTATCTATGAGCGTTGCTTTGATTTGGTTCACTCGGACTATGGTCTTCTCCTTGCATATCTAGAGATAGACATAAGTATTTCGTGACATTTATAGATGAGAAGTCTAAATATACATGGGTGTTGAAGATCAAGGATATATGGCATCTTCTTGCACCACAAGCAAGCCTTTGGCAAATAAAACAAGTAATTGATCCTAGAAGCTTCCCTTGTTGCTGAACAACTCTTGGAGCACGACAATAGAGAAATTAGAGCTGTTGGAAGCATAGAAAACTGATGGATAATAGTACTAGTCTTAATCTTGCTTTATATCATGTTTATATCACCTTTTAGTCACTTTTTCCTTAGTTTAAGGACAACCATATCCTTGTAACAGCTAGTTAGTTTCTTATCTCTATTTAAAGGTTGTAATGAGAATAAACAAGAAGAGTGAAATCTCCTTCTTACAAGAAATTCTCTCAATCTCAGCCCTTTCTTTCTTATTTGCAGCCTTGTCAATATTATCCATATGGTATCAGAGCATTAAACAAGGCATAAACTTAGCTCTCTTCGTCTCCACTCAATCTTTCACTCAAACCAAAGTTAAAGCTCGTTTTTCACTCTCTCATGGAACCTTTTTCAAAAAATGTTCCTATTCTTCTAAATGGAAGCAATTATCAATCGTGGGCTAAAATAGTAAAGTTTCACCTTGGCAGCAGGTCCTTATGGCACCATCTCTCCACCAATGAAGCACCAAGTGGTGATGATGGTGTACCTACCAAAGGCAAACACACGACCAAGAGAGGCTGCAAGCTCTCGGCGTACCAAAGGCAAAACACGACCAAGAGATGCTGCAAGCTCTCGTTCTCATCCAAAGCTCCTTAGATCCAGCCATACTTGAGGCCCATGCTCATCTTGAGGACCCAAAAGCTTTATGGGATGGAATCAAGGAAGTTTATGGAAACGTAAGCAATATTAATCGTATATTCGAGGTTAAGAAGGCACTTGCGAATATACGACAAGATAGCAGACCATTTTGTCAACATATGGGCGAATATAATCGTCTCCTTGCTGAACTCAAAGAGCTCAGACCCGACTCTGTCGACCCACAAGAAATCTTGGCACGAAGCAACCAAGACCAAGTGTTTGGGCTTCTCTCTACGCTTGACAGCTCGTTTAGTGACTTGGTGCAGCATATTCTCCGCCAAACAACATTCCCAAGCTACAACGAAATATGCATGATGATTCAAAAAGAAGAAGGCACAAACAGATTTTTTAAGGGCAACGTCGAGGTTGCTCACGTCACACAAAGATTGGGCTCTCTCCAAGAAGAGAAGAAGGCGAAAATAGATGACTCCGCTCATGTCAGTAGAGGTTTTCTGCCTAAGAAACCACCGGTTTGTGAGTTTTGCAAGAAGAGGGGGCATACGAAGGATAAATGCTGGAATTTACATCCCCACCTTCGCACCAACAGAAACCGGGAGAGTTTCTCTTACAAAAACTCTGCTCACCAAGCAAATGAAGTTGAATTAGGTAACACAACGGATTTACAGAGTCTCATACAACTCTTGAACCAAACCAACTAAGCATTGAAGGAGGCAAAACAAAGTGGTAACATTTCTATGCTTAATCTCGACAAAATCACTTAAAATTTGTGTAAAAAATTCGAGATAAGCATGATTGTAGACTCAAGAGCCACAAATCACATGATAAAAGACTCTAGTATCTTGGAAAACATAGAGCATGCTAGTGGTGACGTTTTCCCAGCTAATGGTGAGAAAATATCTATTAAGGGTATAGGTTCCCTAAAATTATTTAACAAAACCACCAAAGCCTTATTTGTGCCATCATTCTCAAATAATGTCTTATCTGCTTTTAGAATAGCTAAAGACCTTAAAAGTACTATCTCTTTCGATGCTAATAAGTGGTGGGTGCAGGAAAATGAGACACAAGAAATCCTTGGAGGTGGATTGCAAAGAAATGGACTCTGTCATCTAGAGAGTTCAAATTTTCAAGAAAAATCAGCTCATTCATCTAATGTTTCTGTTTATTCTAACTTTTTTGGCATGCTAGATTAGTATAGAATTCTGAGATTGGTTGAGATTAGAACCAAGATAAAGACTAGAATGAGAATAGGATTGAGATTAAGCTCAGAACGAGCAGAATAGACATAATGAGCAGAATAAGAGAGAATGAGAGAGAATAGCACTCAAAAAACGTGCTCAATTCACTTATATTCTAATATTTACATGGTTTACATATTTATAGAACAAAATATAGCTGTTGGAGCGCATCTAGCCGTTGGGGATTCAAATCAAAGAGAGCAAATTGAGTTACAGCTGTTTTGCACAATGAGAGCTAAGTGTGTGACAACTATTTTGCACTAATTGAAGGTTCTGGATCTATGGGCTTAATTCAAGATTTAATCAGCCTAGAGTAAGGTAATTAACCTTATTATGATGAAGAATGTGAATTCTTCTAACATTCCCCCTCAAGCATTGTCTGGTCAACAAAACTCTAAGTGATGCCTCGTTAAAACCTTTTCCAATAAAACCCAGTGGGACAAAAATGGAAGAGGAAAAAGAGTGCAAACACTTAGGATTTGTCAACGTGACCAGCAAAGCTTGACTCGTGCAATGGCTGATGAATGTCAAACAAACCGATTTGTTGTTGAAGCTTCTTGCAGACTCTTTCATTTGTTGCCTTGGTGAGAATGTCCGCAAGCTGTTCTGAGCTTCGAGTGTAGCTAGTGCAGATGATTCCTTTCTTGATCTTTTCACGAATGAAGTGGCAATCAACTGTGCTTTGTCCTTTCGTGAAAGACTAAGTTTGCGGCAATGTGAATGGCTGCTTGATTATCACAGTGGAGTGGAATGTCATAGCTTGTTGTGATGCCAAGATCTTGGAGAAGAGCTTTAATCCACATCAGTTCGCAAGTTGTGCTTGCCATTGCTCTATACTCTGCTTCAGCGCTTGATCGAGCAACAACCAATTGTTTCTTGCTTCTCCATGTGACTAGATTACCTCCTACAAAGGTGCAAAACCCTGTTGTAGACTTTCTATCACTTCGATCTCCTGCCCAATCAGCATCACAGTACCCGACGATACTTGTATGGTTGTTACATTCCATCCAAATGCCTTTGCCCGGAGATCCCTTCAAATACTTGAGTATTCTCTCTACCATGCTCCAATCTTGTTGTGATGGTGCATGCATATATTGACTAACCTGATTTAAAGCAAAACATAAATCAGGTCGGGTAATTGTAAGATAAATTAGCTTACCTACAACTCGTTGGTAGCGTCCAATGTCCTCGAATGGTTCCCCCTGTTGTCGATCTTTGAATTTTTCTTCAATTGGTGTCTTTGCAGGTTTTGCTCCAAGCTTTCCTGTTTCTTTCAAAAGATCAAGTGTATACTTTCTTTGGGATAGAAATAAGCCATTAGACATCCGACTTACTTCAATTCCAAGAAAATACTTTAATTCCCCTAAATCTTTTATATCAAAGGTAGTTTTTAAGAACAATTTCGTGTTTTCAATTCATACAGTATCATCTCTTGTTATTATAATATCATCAACGTATACTATTAGAACGATAGTACCTGATTCCCCCTGAATTGAAAACAAGGAATGATCAGCTTCGCTTCGAGTAAAGCCATATCGGAGAACAACATCATGAAGCTTTTGCTACCATGCCCTTGGAGATTGTTTGAGACCATATATAGCTTTCTTGAGTAGGCACACTCGTCCATGATCAGTATGTAGCCCCGGTGGTGGAAGCATGTAGATTTCTTCTTCAAGTTCGCCTTGGAGAAAAGCGTTCTTCACATCCATCTGCCATAGACTCCATTTCCGGTTAGTTGCAATGGAAAGTACAATACGTACAGTGTGGAGCTTGGCAACAGGAGCAAAGGTTTCTGTGTAGTCTTCTCCATATGTTTGTGTAAAGCCTTTGGCTACAAGGCGAGCTTTGTATCTCTCGATACTTCCATCGCTGTTGTATTTGATTTTGTAGACCCACTTACATCCGACAGCCTTTTTCGCTTTGGGAAGCTCTACAATGTCCCAAGTGTGGTTCTTTTCGAGCGCTTGAATCTCCTCTTGCATAGCATCTTGCCATTCCTTTTGGTTCTTAGCTTCTTCGAAGGTGTTAGGTTCCAGGTCCTGATCAATCTTGCTGAAAAATGCTTGAAACTCATTCGGAAGGTGAGATATAGCACAAAAACTTTGAATCGGGTGAGCTACAGCAAGACCATTTTTAAAAACCCTTGTATTTATCCAATTTGCAGCAGGAAATTTAAGACGTTCACTTCTACGAAGTGTAATAACCTGTGTATCTTGCTGCTTTGTGCCTTTATTATGAGAGCTGGTTGGATCTTTAGCATTTTGCTCGTTCCTCGGCTCTGAACCAACTTCTCCGCGAGTATCTTGATCACTCAAGGCGTTTTCATTGGTAGGTTCACCATTTGTGTTGCTTTCTTCGTAGTTTTCAGGTTCCTCTTGTTCTAACTCATCAGCTTGTTCAGACTCGTCTTCTGAGGGAATTTCATGCATTTCCTGCTCTAAAGAATTTGAGACATTGTTGTTAGTGACATTAAGATCATTTACAAGAGTTTGTAGAGTCAAACCAATGTTTGAGGGTACTGCAAGGCTCTTCAACTCCTCCCAATTGGGTTCTTCAAAATATCCTCTGTTCTCATCAAATTTAACCTCTCTTGAAACCAAGACTCTCCTTGTTTGAGGGTGATAGCACTTGTACCCCTTTTGAGTAGTAGAGTATCCAATGAACATGCATTTGATACTTTTAGGCTCTAGTTTGTTTCTTTGTCCTTCATCTACAAACACGTAACAAACACTTCCAAACACTTTTAGATAATCAATATCAGGTTTAGAGTTATTGAGTACCTCGTATGGTGACTTATCATTCAAGCATTTTGTGGGAATGCGATTGATCAAATGGCATGAAGTAATGACTGCATCTCCCCAAAACTGCTTTGGAACGCTCTTGTAGAACATCATTGTTCTTGAGACCTCCATAAGATGACGATTTTTGCGCTCAGCTACTCCATTTTGTTGTGGAGTGTACACACATGATGTTTGGTGAACAATGCCGTGTTGATCAAGATATTGTTTGAATTGGTTGCTGGTGTATTCTCCACCATTTTCTGTGCGAAGAATCTTGAGTTTGGCGTCATATTAGGTTTGGATAAATGTGTGAAACTTGACAAATGTGTCAAATACAACATTCTTCGAAGAGAGTAGATAAAGTCAAGTATATTTAGATTTTTCATCAATGAATGATACGAAATATTTCTTATTGTCTCTAGTAAAGCATGGGGAGGTCCAAACATCAGAATGAATAAGATCAAAATAAGTATTATAATTCGTGTTGGATTCAGGAAATACCGTTCTACAATGTTTACCCAAAATACACGCTTCACACTTTTCGTGATCGAGCTTGATGTTTGGAACCAAAAGACTAAGTGCTTTATAGTGAGGATGGCCTAATCTAGCATGCCAAACAGAACATAAAGTTATATTAATATTAGAATTCGAAAAAAGGGCTGAAGAGGAGTCATTGTGGAGATCTTCCAAGATGTATAAACCATTCTTGAGAGTCCCTCCTCCAATAATATGTTTAGTTTCAATATCCTGCAGCCAAAACTTGTTAGAATCAAAGCTCACAATGCAATTAAGGTCTTTAGCCAATCTTTTGACAGAAAGTAAGTCATTAGAAAAGTTTGGCACATATAAAGCAGTTGTATCTCGATTAAAGATTTCTAGTCTGCCAATTCCTTGAATAGGAACGTTATGACCGTTAGCAATAGACACAAAACCATCAGAATGTTGTAGTTTGTTTATTAATTCCTTACTTTTAATCATGTGGTTTGTTGCACCTGAATCCACAATTATGTGATGTACTAGTTTAGAGTTCGAGGAAACGTTACCAGACTCGGGTGGAGATCCCGATTTTTGACCAGCATTGATCATCATCTTGATGAAATTCTCAAGGTCTGCTTTGGTGACGAAATCTGCTTCGGTAACGTGAGCAGCACCTTTAATTTGAGTGTGCTCTCTTGGTTTGATGGTTTTGAGGTGAGGGTGAAGGATCCAACACCGTTCTTTTGTATGTCCTTTCTTCTTGTAGAAATCACACCATGGATTCCTTTCAATCCGTGGTTGTCTAGCATTGCTATAATGAGCAATGTCACTTGATTCTCCTTGGAAAAGACGATTTGAACCTTCTTCTTTTTGGATCATCATGCAGACTTCGTTGAACTCCGGGAATGGGTTCTGTCTGAGAATATGGCTGACGAGATCAGAGTAGGACTTGTACAATGATTGGAGAAGTTCAAACACTTGATCTTGATTCTCTCTCTGCATGATTTCTTTTGGACCTGTGGTCTTGGGACGTAGCTCACTTAACTCAGCACGTAGATCCTTAAAATCACCGAGATGTTGGTTGAATGGCTTGTTCTCTTGCTGAAGGTGATTCAATGCCTTCTTGATTTCGTATACTCTAGTGAGATTGAAAGCATTTCCATAGACCTGTTTCAGCTCATCCCACAACTTCTTGGCGTTCTCCATATGACCATAAGCTCGGAGAATGTGAGGAGCAAGAGAGTTTTGGATTAGGACCAATGCATTGGCTTCTTGCTGTGATTCCTCAGTAGAATCATCAGCTATGGCCTTTCCGTTGTCATTTGATGACACAAATTTCCACAGGCCTCTGCTGTAGAGATTAGCTTTCGCTAATCTTGACCAAATGAGGTAGTTTCCTCCATTGAATGCAACGGGAATGCCTCCTTGATTGTTGGTTGCCATTGAAAAAGCTTAAAGGAATAGAAAAGAAGTAAAGAAGAGAATTTGGTGTTTTTAAGATTGATGCGGAAGAAATGAAAAGAATCCTCGTTCAATCGAACCAGACTCTGATACCATATAGAATTCTGAGATTGGTTGAGATTAGAACCAAGATAAAGACTAGAATGAGAATAGGATTGAGATTAAGCTCAGAACGAGCAGAATAGACAGAATGAGCAGAATAAGAGAGAATGAGAGAGAATAGCACTCAAAACGTGCTCAATTCACTTATATTCTACTATTTACATGGTTTACATATTTATAGAACAAAATATAGCTGTTGGGACTCATCTAGCCGTTGGGGATTCAAATTAAAGAGAGCAAAGTGAGTTACAGCTGTTCTGCACAATGAGAGCTAAGTGTGTGACAACTATTGTGCACTAATTGAAGGTTCTGGATCTATGGGCTTAATTCAAGATTTAATCAGCCTAGAGTAAGGTAATTAACCTTATTATGATGAAGAATGTGAATTCTTCTAACAGGACATCCTCATCACAATGTCTTAAATGTGTTGTTTCCTAATGTCGCTAAAGAAAATAGTTATTGTGAGGTTGTGTCCTAGGAAAACACTCTAGGAGACCATTTCATGCTTCTAGTACTTTATATGAAAATTGCTTTGATCTTATGCATTCCGACGTTTGGACCGCACCTTTTCTCAAGAGAGACAACAAAAAATACTTCGTAACATTATCGACGAGCGCTCTAAATACACTTGGCTATATCTGATTCATTCTAAAAGTGCGGTGTTTGATGCATTTACAAAGTTTCACAAATATATTCTTAACCAATACAATGTGAGAATCAAATGTTTAAGATCAGATAACGGAGGGGAATACATAAGCCAGCAATTCAAACAATATCTTGATCACCATGGGATCCTCCATCAAACCATGTGTGCATATACACCTGAGCAAAACGGAGTGGCCGAGAGGAAAAATCGACACCTTATGGAAATGGCACGAACTATAATGTTCCATAGAAGCGTACCCAAGAGGTTTTGGGGAGATGCGGTCCTCGTTTCTTGTCACCTAATCAATCGGTTACCAACAAAACGGCTAAAAGACCTCTCTCCATACCAGGTACTAAACAAATCAAAGCCTAACCTTGAATATTTGTGTATTTTTTGGTGTCTTTGCTACGTTTACAAAACAAGAGCTCAAATAAGCAAAATAGAACCTAAAAGTGAAAGGTGCATGTTCATCGGATACTCTACAAACACAAAAAGGGTACAAATGCTTCAATCCAAAGGAAAACAAGGTCATAGTATCGAGGGACGTGAAATTTATTGAAGAAAAGGGGTACTATGAAGGCGAGAAATGGGAAAACCTCGAGTCTATAGCCCAACCTTCCGATCTTGGTAACTCCTTGCGCACTCTTCTCATAAATCTTCAAGAAACTAGCATACCACATGTAGAAAGTAAAGACCTTGATAAACATGAAGAGCAAAGAGACCAATAAAACGTTGATGAAGATGATTCCAGAAGTACACAAGAAGTACGAGACTTAGAGAACCACGAGAACCAAGAGTTGATATCTCAATAAGATACACAAGTGATTTCTCATGAGTCTGATGCAGAACAACAACAAGACCTAGTGATGGCTCTTCATAGAAGTACTAGGATAAGACGGCATGTCTCCGATTGGGTAAATAAAAGAGTATTCTTCAACAATCTTGCTCTTGCATATCCCATTCATAAATATATAGACGTTTTGAGTCTCTCACCGTGCCATCAAGCGTTCTTTAGTAAAATAGATAAGGAAATCGAGCCAAAGACATACAAAGAAGCGCAAGGGAAGAAAGAATGCGAAGAAACTATGAATGAGGAGTTAGAAGCCTTAAAGAAAAACAAAACATGGGAGGTAACAAGCTTATCTCAAGACAGAAAGGCCATCGGGAGCAAGTGGGTTTACAAAATAAAATACCACAGCAATGGAGAGATAGAACGTTACGAAGCTCGCTTGGTAGCAATAGGATTCACACAGACTTACGGGGAGGACTACACCGAGACCTTTGCACCCGTAGCCAAACTCAACTCGTTAAGGATTATCATTTCTATTACCGTAAACCTTGATTGGCCTCTTTGGCAGATGGATGTAAAGAATAAAGATTTCGTGATTATAAGCAAGGAGATTGAGAGAAAGAGATTTTAAATCTTATCTTTATTAGTTAGTAATATCTCCTTTAAATAGAGATTTAACAAAACTAGCTGTTACAAAACATATGGATGCCCTTAATTTAGGGAAAATGTGACATAAAGAATGAGATAAAGCTGATTTCAGAAATGTGTTAATATCCACCAGTTATCTATGCTTAAAACAGCTCCAAAGGATAGATTTAAACATTTTCTAAGTCCTTTGGGCACCAACAAACGTTTCTCTTGTTTAAGAACTGTTTTGTGCTTGATTTGGATCATTTGGAGTCTTGAACTTGCTTTTTGAGACTTGAGAAGCACTCTAACTGATTTTCTTGGACTTTAACAGTCCCCCTCAAGCTCAACTCATCCTTAAATCAAGATTTAAGTGCCTCATTAAAACCTTTCCAAGTAAAACCCATAGGAATAAAACCTTGGAGGAGGAAAGAGTACACTTTAGAGGATCTTGAATTTAGGATTAGTTTGAGCTTGATTCGAATTTCAAGTAATGGACATCCTTGAGGCCAATCTTTGCCTTCAACCTCTTGCAAATCCTTTCGGCCGTTGCTTTGGTGAAGATGTCGGCTAATTGGTCGTGGCTTCTCGTATTTGCGGTGGCTACTCCCTTTACTAGCTTCTCTCTAATAAAATGGCAATCCACTTCAATATGTTTCGTCCGTTCGTGGAAGACTTGATTTTCGACAATGTAGATGGCCGCTTGATTGTCACAATGGAGAGTCATTGGTTCTTTGTGCTCGATTCCTAAGTCATTGAGGAGTGCCTTCATCCATATTAATTCGCACGTCGTATTTGCCATTGCTCTATATTCGGCTTCGGCGCTTGATCTTGCGACTACGGTTTGCTTCTTACTTCTCCAAGTAACTTGGTTTCCTACAACGAATGTGCAAAACCCCGTTGTGGATTTCCTATCAACCCTATCACCGGCCCAATCGGCGTCGCAATAGCCAACGATGCTAGTGTCTTCATGTTTCTTCATTAGAACCCCAAATCCCGGTGTTCCTTTTAGATATCTCAAGATTCTCTCCACCATTACCAATGACGTGTGGTTGGAGAATGCATGTGTTGGCTAACCCGATTCACAGCGAAATAAATATCTAGACGTGTAATTGTTAGATAAATAAGCTTACCAACAGTCCTTTGATATTCTTCCTTGTTAGGGATCGGTTCTCCTTCATCTAGATCTTGAACTTTTCTTCTATTGGAGTCTTGACCGGCCTCGAGTCTAATTTCCCTGCATCACTCAAGAGATCAAGTGTGTACTTCCTTTGAGATAGTAGCAACTCGTTTTTTGTTCGAGTTACTTCTATTCCAAGGAAGTACTTTAGCTCTCCTAGATCCTTTATATCGAAGGTCTTCCTGAGGAGGCTTTTAGTGTCTCTTATTCCATCTTTATGATTTCCAGCGATGATAATGTCATCTACGTAAACTAAAATCCAACGTTACCTCTTTTAGTGAACAAGGAGTGGTCCGATTCACTTCTAGTGAAGTCAAAAAGATGAAGGGCCTCATATAGCTTGTGGTACCACGCCCTTGGTTATTGTTTAAGGCCGTAGAGAGCTTTCTTTAGCTTGCATACCTTTCCTTCTTCTATGTTAAGACCCGGCGGAGGTTTCATATATATTTCCTCTTATAGTTCTCCTTGGAGGAAGGTGTTCTACACATCCATTTTCCATAGATCCCATTCTAAATTCATAGCTAGAGAAATTATGATTCTTACTGTATGTAATTTGGCTTCCGGAGCAAAGGTCTCGGTGTAGTCTTCTCCATAGGTTTGTGTAAAACCCTTGGCCACCAACCGAGCCTTATACCTCTCAACTTCTCCATTGCTTTGATACTTGATCTTGTATACCCACTTACTTCCATTAGCTTTCTTGCTTGATGGTAGCTCAGCTATTTCCCATGTCTCATTCTTCTTGAGAGCTTCTAATTCCTCATTCATTGCCTCTTGCCATTCTTCTTTCCTTTGTGCCTCTTCATATGTATTTGGTTCTAATTCTTCACATATTTTCCTAAGGAATGCTTGATGGCAAGCTGAGACACAAGAAACATCGAGATAGTTTTGAATTGGATATGCATGAGCAAAGTTATTAAAGAAAACTCGCTTATTTACCCACTTGGAGGCCAGATACCGAATTCTTGTGCTCCGACGGAGAGTTTGTTGTTGCTCCGCTTGTTCTTCTCGTTGTTCCACTTCTTCTTCTCGTTCTAGAATCTCTCTTTGTGAGTATTCGAGTTCTTGGTCCATGACTTTCTCATTTTGCTCGTTGGTTTATTCATTTTTCTCGTCTAGGGCTTGTGGAGGCTCATTTTCAAGTGGTTGCTCTCGTTGCTCTCCTCTTTGGTTTTCTGTTCTATCATTGTTAGTTCTTTGCAGATCTAGAAGTAGCATTTAAGAGAGTTACCTATATCCATTGAGACTAAGATTTTGTTTTCCTTTATATTGAAGCACTTGTAACCCTTTTTTGTGTTGTTGAGTATCCAAGAAATACACACTTCTCGCTTTTAGGTTCAAGTTTGCTTCTTTGAGCTGCATTCTTAAACACATAGCAAAGAGATCTGAAAATTCTTAAGTAATCAAGGTTAGGTTTAGATGAATTGAGTATCTCATATGGAGATTCATTGTTTAGCCTTTTCGTTGGTAGTCTATTGATTAAATGGCATGAACTAAGAACCGCATCTCCCCAAAATCTCTTGGGAACACTTCTATGAAACATAATCGTTTGAGCCATTTCCATGAGGTGCCGGTTTTTTCTTTTGGCAACTCCATTTTGTTCCGGAGTATATGGACATGTCGTTTGATGCTTGATTCTGTGGCTCTCAAGGTATTGCTTGAATTGGTTTCCTATATACTCTCCACCGTTATCGGATCTAAGACACTTAAGCTTAGCATTGTATTGGTTAGCAATATATTTGTGAAATTTAAGAAATGCATCATAAACGGCACTTTTAGATCTAAGGAGGTATATACAAGTATACTTAGATTTTTCATCGATGAAAGTTACGAAATATTTCTTTTGATCACGAGAGAGACACGGAGCGGTCCATACATCAGTATGGACTAAATCAAAACATGGTTCATACGTAGAACAAGAGTTAGAGAAAGGAAGTCTACATTGTTTTCCTAGGACACAAGCCTCACAATGGTCATTTTCCTTAGTGATTTGAGGAAACAAAACATTTAGGAACCTCTGATGAGGGTGTCCTAGCCTAGCATGCCAAAAAATATTCATATTACTAGCTACGTTCCATGAAAAGGCGGAATTATAACAAGATATAGGTAATTTACTTTCTTCTAAAACGAAGAGTCCATCTCTTTGAACTCCGGCTCCGAGAACTTCTTGAGTTACTTTATCATGTAACCACCATTTGTTAGCATCAAAGGTAACTATGCAATTGAAATCTTTAGCTAATTTATAGACCGATATGAGATTATTATTAAATGAAGGAACGTATAGAGCGGGTATATGTTTATCAAATAATTCTAGCAAACCTACTCCTTCAATTGCTATTTTCTTTCCATTTGCAACCATGACCTCACCATTTGATCCTTTAGAGATTTCCAAGTTCTTAAGCATGGTAGAATCATTAATCGTATGGTTTGTGGTTCCTGGTCTACTATTATTCTACCTTTCTTTTCTCTTAAAGCGGTTAGCAAGGAAAAGAAAAGGTTACCATTCCCTTTGACTTGCTTCGAGATTTGATTGCTTAAAAGGTGGAATAGGTTCTCCATATGATGATCCATATCAGTTTTGGTGAGATATTCAGCTTCATTTGCTTGGTGTTGGCCTCGGTTTGATTGATTTCCTTCCTTGAATTTGCTTGGTCGAAGATGAGGGTGCAAGTTCCAGCATTTCTCTTTGATGTGTC
>CM071873.1:16654341-16669779 GCA_036759665.1 Gynandropsis gynandra
AGGCTTGCTTGGATTTTATTTGTTGCTCAATCTCGACGGCAAGGTGCAGCAAGTCGTGCATGTCTTGGTACGGTTGCCGTTTCAATTTTCTTGCGATCCGTTCTTGAAGTCCACCAATGAAGTGTGCCATTGTGGTCTCCGCGGATTCGTTGAGTTCCAAGCGATGTCTTATATGCTCAAACTCGTTAGTAGTCCTCTACGCTCTTCGGACCCTGCACCAACTTACGGTACTGTTGTTGTAAGTCCCTATGGAAATGGTTAGGAACATACCTTTTGCGCATGAGATACTTTAGTTCTCTCCACGTAGTGATTTGGTCGTAGTGTGCTCTGCGTCGTTCAGCAACTTCGCGATCCCACCATACCAATGCGTTGTCCGTAAACTGTGCGGCCGCGTATTGTACCTTCCTACGTTCCGAATATTCGTAGCAATCAAAGATGTTTTCCATGCGACGCTCCCACTCGAGATAGGCTTTGGGATCTACTTTTCCTGCGAAGCAAGGTGGCTTTAATTTTAAATCTGTATGGGATTGGCGTTGCGGCCGTACCTCGTCGAAACCCTCATCCCGGTTTCGTGGCGCTCTACGCCTTGGTGGGGCGTACTCTAGCTCGTCGTTTGAGCTATCTTCGACCTCCATTCGTCGTGGTTGCTCTCTGAGGTGTGGTGCACGTCTCGGCCTTAGGTGTTCGTTCGGGGGATAGTCAGCGTTCTCCCGTGGTCCGACGAAACGCTTGGCTTGTGGGCGTCTCGGGGCTTCTTCTAGGCGCAAGAGACGTGAATTCATGTCTCGCATGGTTTGGAGTATCTCGGCGAGGGTGTTGTTTGGAACGTCTCCGGTTTCGGCCATGATTCTCTTTTTTTTTTTTTGAATTTTTTTTATGAATACTGCAACGCTTAGCAAACGAAATCAAATAACAAAAACAAAATCAAAATGAAATAGAGAGGGTAGCGGATACGCTTGTGGCCGAGGACCGGGCTCTGATACCAAAAACTGATACAAGCTCCGTAACTTAAGCCGCAAGAATGGAATGGTTTTGAGTGGGTAGAAGGCCTAGGGGCACTCTCTAGCCAAGACTCGGTGATGGTGAAGGCGGACGAAGGGGAACAGGCCAAAAGGGGCGCTCGTTCGGTCCTTCAAAGGAGGGGTGGATGATGGGTGGATCGCGGGACACCACGAAGGCTGCGGATGGGACCTTCGATACAGTCACACATTCAGCTTGGACTCCCGGAGCACAAGACGAACTAGGGTGCGAAAACTCGCGAGGATGAAGAAAAACTCAGCAATTTTATTTCGAATCCAAAGATTATTCTCCAACAAAACAAAGGCTTGGTTTTAAATAATGACCGAGAAAGAACAAGAAAGGGAAAAATACAATATGGCCGTTGGGCCTTAATTCGGACAAGGCTAAGAAAGACAACATGGATCTTGGTGGAAAAGGCAAGAGCCGTTGGGGAAATTTGAATTTCAAACGAATCTTGGTGGAAAAGGCAAGAGCCGTTGGGTTTGAAATTTGAATTTCAAACGGCTATGTCCGGTTAAGGCAAGTTGGGCGCCGGCCAAGATATGGCAAGTTGTTGCCTTTGTTCATGACACCATTTGGTTGAGTTCCTCGACTTCATTGATGACGAAGAGGGTCTTGGTTTTTGGAAAGTTGCTGCTTGTGTCCCCCTCTTCGTTGTTGAACTCCTGACGGTGGTTGAAAAGCACTTGAGCCACGTACGCATTGATTCTTGTACGGAGGCTCTTTGCTCGGGATCTCGTGAGTGGCTTGTCATGGACCACCGGCATGGCAATGTGTGATCCATCTTCTCCTAGCTCTCCATCTGCTCCCGTGCTTGTCTCGCCTATACTAGGCTCGTCCTTCGTCGTGATCATGCTCGGCTCATCCTTGTCGCGCTCCTCTCCTTCTTTAGGGTCGTAGGTCGTTGTAATGCCCTCATCAGAGAAGGACTGAAAGGTGAATTCTAATCCTAGAAAATCAGGCTTAGAACAACCGAGACTAGCTCACGAAAGTAGGATAATAATGGTTGAGGGTTGTATCGGGCGAATCATGAATCGTAATGGGGTTTAGTTGGGGTGTCAGCCACGAAAGTAGGGGATGACTCAATCTAGCCACATTCCTATCCCTTGAGAGAGGGTAGGTTCTACTTTTGGATCATCTGCCTTAGATATTTTGATAGGGAACAAACGATTAGATAGATCGGAGATAGGTTTCGGAAGCTATGCGGTGAAACCGGTTTCCTAGGGCGTTTGTCTCTTTGTTTAGAACTCACTTATCCATTACATCATCATATTCGCATTTCATTATCCTTATTCTTTCGCAGCAAGCTTTGGTTTTATTGTTTATTCTTAGATCGTGTTACATTAGTCCTCGTGGGATCGACACCTTAACTACTACACACGTGTCGTGCACTTGCGGGTAGTCTTAGATTATTAACTTGTTAACTTGACACGCATCAAGTTTTTGGCGCCGTTGCCTGGGACTAATTGTCAACACGTTTAGGAATTCAGCTTTACAATCATACTTGTTTTTGTTTTTCTTTTCTTTTAGTTTCATTCTACTAATTCTTTTTACTTGTCTTTCGTAGGTGTATGACCCGATCTTAAGGTAATTCAAATTTGCATCGAATTGACCTCGAGATTGAGAGAACGATTAATAAGAGAAAGAAGGGCAAGGGAGAAGAAAGGGTAGATACGACCAATCCACGAACGATGAACAATCAAAACGATGTATTGGATGGTTACGAACAGCTGCAACTACCCGTTGGTAATGTGGCGCAATTGCAACAACAGCAGGCTCCTCCACCACGTTGTCTTCGCGATTACGTGGTGCCGAACATGAGCAACTTCCAAACAACAATAAGGACGTTCGCTGTTGCGAGGGAACTATTCAAGATCAAGCCCGCGATGATTAACATGTTATACCAAATACAGTTTATGGGCGACAACCACGAAGACCCTTATCAACATCTACGAGATTTTCTAGAGCTATCAAGCACATTCAAAATTCATGGAGTCTATGAGGATGCTGTTTTGGTGCGTCTCTTTCCCCTTCTCCATTGGGGGACGAGCGAAGGCATGGCTACAATCTCTTCCCGTTGGTTCTATCACTTCATGGGACCAGCTTTGCACGACATTCCTATCACGGTTCTTCCCTCCAAGCAAAACGATCCAAATCCGAGGAGAAATCACAATGTTTAGAAGCCGAGAGGGAGAGACGTTATTTGAGGCATGGGAAAGATTCAAGGACCTTTTGCAAATGTGTTCTCATCACAGTCTAGAGCAATGGTACGTGATTCAAACATTTACAACGGGATTACGTATGAGCATAGAACGACATTAGACAATGCTGCTCGAGGATCATTCATGGACTTAAGCGTAGAAGACGCACACGAGCTTATCGACAATCTTGCCATGAACCACACCATGTGGTCTCAACCAAGAAGTGTGCCAAACAAGAGAGAGGTCTTTGCGAAGTGGATCATAGAAGTGCAATGGGCAATGCGGTGAATGCCATCTATTGTGCGAATTGTGGAGATACGGAGCATATGGCTTACCAATGCACAATGCAAGAAGGCATGGAGCAAGTGAGCTACGCCCAACAGCAAGGCAATACACAATTCGGGGACAAATACAACCCGAAATGGAAGAATCACCCGAATCTCTCGTATCGCACGAACCAACCGGTGAAATATTCGGGTTTTCAGAAAAGGCAGCAACAAAATCAGCAACCCCAGCCACTCCAGCAAGCTCCCCAACCTCCTCAAGCTCCTTCGTCAAGTCTTGAGGTGGTGATGCTTGAAATGGGGACTGCGATCAATGAGCTGAAAAATACAAAATCAGCAACCACAGCCACTCCAGCAAGCTCCCCAACCTCCTCAAGCTCCTTCGTCAAGTCTTGAGGTGGTGATGCTTGAAATGGGGACTGCGATCAATGAGCTGAAAAATCAAATGGACTCCTTGAGCACACATGTGAAGATGCTGGAAAACTCCATTCTGCAGCAGGCTGCATCATCCTCCCGGAATCCCGGGATGCTACCCGGAAAGTCTGATGTAAACCCGAGAGAGCAGGTAAACGCCCATCACTTTGTGCAGCGAAGATACGATTGAGAATCCGCCCTCAAAAGCGCAAGAGAATGTTGCTGGACATTTAGTGAATAAAAGAGAAGGCAGAATTGCAATCGTGGAAGGGTATGAGCCTGATTTAAGAGAAGCCATATGTTGCTCCACCGGCGTACGAACCTCCTGTACAATTTCCTGGACGCTTGGTGAGCAACAAGAATCGTGAGAGCGTGACTAACTTCTTCCATTACCTCAAGCAGCTCGACATCAACATACCGTTGGTAGAGTCCCTCAACAAATGCCCATATACGCCAAATTCCTCAAAGGGATCATATCCAATAAGAGGCGTATTGATGAGAGTGAGACAATAGCACTTACCGAGAAATGTATAAAATTCTAAGATAGGTTGAGATTAGAACCAATATAAAGACTAGAATGAGAATAGGATTGAGATTAAGCTCAGAACGAGCAGAATAGACAGAATGAACAGATAAGAGAGAATGAGAGAGAATAGCACTCAAAACGTGCTCAATTCACTTGTATTCTAATATTTACATGGTTTACATATTTATAGAACAAAATATAGCTGTTGGGGCTCATCTAGCCGTTGGGGATTCAAATTGAAGAGAGCAAAGTGAGTTACAGTTGTTTTGCACAATGAGAGCTAAGTGTGTAACAACTATTGTGCACTAATTGAAGGTTCTGGATCTATGGGCTTAATTCAAGATTTAATCAGCCTAGAGTAAGGTAATAACCTTATTATGATGAAGAATGTGAATTCTTCTAACAACCTTCTCTCATGTGAATTTGATGATATCCACTTTTTAAATCAATTTTAGAAAAGATATTTGAACCATGCAACTCATCCAAGATATCATCAAGTCGAGGAATGGGATGTCGATACTTTACCGTGATTTGATTTACCGCACGGCAATCGACACACATACGCCAAGTGTCGTCTTTTTTCGGGATAAGTATTACCGGGATTGTGCATGGAGACATGCTTTCTCCTACAAAGGTGCAAAACCCTGTTGTAGACTTTCTATCACTTCGATCTCCTGCCCAATCAGCATCACAGTATCTGACGATACTTGTATGGATGTTACATTCCATCCAAATGCCTTTGCCCGGAGATCCCTTCAAGTACTTGAGTATTCTCTCTACCATGCTCCAATCTTGTTGTTATGGTGCATGCATATGTTGACTAACCTGATTTACAGCAAAACATAAATAAGGTCGGGTAATTGTAAGATAAATTAGCTTACCTACAACTCGTTGGTAGCGTCCAATGTCCTCGAATGGTTCCCCCTGTTGTCGATCTTTGAAGTTTTTCTCGATTGGTGTCTTTGCAGGTTTTGCTCCAAGCTTTCCTGTTTCTTTCAAAAGATCAAGTGTATACTTTCTTTGGGATAGAAATAAGCCATTAGACATCCGACTTACTTCAATTCCAAGAAAATACTTTAATTCTCCCATTAGACATCGACTTACTTCAATTCCAAGAAAATACTTTAATTCTCCTAAATCTTTTATATCAAAGGTAGTTTTTAAGAACAATTTCGTGTTTTCAATTCCTTCGGTATCATCTCCTGTTATTATAATGTCATCAACATATACTATTAGAATGATAGCACCTGATTCCCCCTGAATTGAAAACAAGGAATGATCAGCTTCGCTTCGAGTAAAGCCATATCGGAGAAGAGCATCATGAAGCTTTTGGTACCATGCCCTTGGAGATTGTTTGAGACCATATATAGCTTTCTTGAGTAGACACACTCATCCATGATCAGTATGTAGCCCTGGTGGTGGAAGCATGTAGTTTTGTTCTTCAAGTTCGCCTTGGAGAAAAGCGTTCTTCACATCCATCTGTCATAGACTCCATTTCCGGTTAGTTGCAATGGAAAGTACAATACGTACAGTGTGGAGCTTGGCAACAGGAGCAAAGGTTTCTGTGTAGTCTTCTCCATATGTTTGTGTAAAGCCTTTGGTTACAAGGCGAGCTTTGTATTTCTTGATAGTTCCATTGCTGTTGTATTTGATTTTTTAGACCCACTTGCATCCGAAAGCCTTTTTCGCTTTGGGAAGCTCTACAATGTCCCAAGTGTGGTTCTTTTCGAGCGCTTGAATCTCCTCTTGCATAGCATCTTGCCATTCCTTTTGGTTCTTAGCTTCTTCGAAGGTGTTAGGTTCCAGGTCCTGATCAATCTTGCTGAAAAATGCTTGAAACTAATTCGGAAGGTGAGATATAGCACAAAAACTTTGAATCGGGTGAGCTACAGCAAGACCATTTTTAAAAACGCTTGTATTTATCCAATTTTCAGTAGGAAATTTAAGACGTTCACTTCTACGAAGTGTAATAACCTGTGTATCTTGCTGCTTTGTGCCTTTATTATGAGAGCTGGTTGGATCTTTAGCATTTTGCTCGTTCCTCGGCTCTGAACCAACTTCTCCGCGAGTATCTTGATCACTCAAGGCGTTTTCATTGGTAGGTTCATCATTTGTGTTGTTTTCTTCGTAGTTTTCAGGTTCCTCTTGTTCTAACTTATCAGCTTCTTCAGACTCGTCTTCTAAGGGAATTTCATGCATTTCCTGCTCTAAAGAATCTGAGACATTGTTGTTAGTGACATTAAGATCATTTACAAGAGTTTGTAGAGTCAAACCAATGTTTGAGGGTACTGCAAGGCTCTTCAACTCCTCCCAATTGGGTTCTTCAAAATATCCTCTGTTCTCATCAAATTTAACCTCTCTTGAAACCAAGACTCTCCTTGTTTGAGGGTGATAGCACTTGTACCCCTTTTGAGTAGTAGAGTATCCAATGAACACGCATTTGATACTTTTAGGTTCTAGTTTGTTTCTTTGTCCTTCATCTACAAACACGTAACAAACACTTCCAAACACTTTTAGATAATCAATATCAGGTTTAGAGTTATTGAGTACCTCGTATGGTGACTTATCATTCAAGCATTTTGTGGGAATGCGATTGATCAAATGGCATGAAGTAATGACAGCATCTCCCCAAAACTGCTTTGGAACGCTCTTGTAGAACATCATTGTTCTTGAGACCTCCATAAGATGACGATTTTTGCGCTCAGCTACTCCATTTTGTTGTGGAGTGTACGCACATGATGTTTGGTGAACAATGCCGTGTTGATCAAGATATTGTTTGAATTGGTTGCTGGTGTATTCTCCACCATTGTCTGTGCGTAGAATCTTGAGTTTGGCGTCATATTGGGTTTGGATAAATCTGTGAAACTTGACAAATGTGTCAAATACAGCACTCTTCGAAGAGAGTAGATAAATCCAAGTATATTTAGATTTTTCATCAATGAATGATACGAAATATTTCTTATTGTCTCTAGTAAAGCATGGGGAGGTCCAAACATCAGAATGAATAAGATCAAAACAAGTGTTATAATTCGTGTTGGATTCAGGAAATACCGTTCTACAATGTTTACCCAAAATACACGCTTCACACTTTTCGTGATCGAACTTGATGTTTGGAACCAAAAGACTAAGTGCTTTATAATGCGGATGGCCTAATCTAGCATGCCAAATAGAACATAAAGTTCTATTAATATTAGAATTCGAAAAAAGGGCTGAAGAAGAGTCGTTGTGGAGATCTTCCAAGATGTATAAACCATTCTTGAGAGTCCCTCCTCCAATGATATGCTTAGTTTTAATATCCTGCAGCCAAAACTTGTTAGAATCAAAGCTAACAATGCAATTAAGGTCTTTAGCCAATCTGTTGACAGAAAGTAAGTCATTAGAAAAGTTTGGCACATATAAAGCAGTTGTATCTCGTTTAAAGATTTCTAGTCTGCCAATTCCTTGAATAGGAACATTATGACCGTTAGCAATAGACACAAAACCATCAGAATGTTGTAGTTTGTTTATTAATTCCTTACTTTTAATCATGTGGTTTGTTGCACCTGAATCCACAATTATGTGATGTACTAGTTTAGAGTTCGAGGAAACGTTACCAGACTCGGGTGGAGATCCCGATTTTTGACCAGCATTGATCATCATCTTGATGAAATTCTCAAGGTCTGCTTTGGTGACGAAATCTGCTTCGGTAACGTGGGCAACACCTTTAATTTGAGTGTTCTCTCTTGGTTTGCTGGTTTTGAGGTGAGGGTGAAGGATCCAACACCGTTCTTTTGTATGTCCCTTCTTCTTGCAGAAATCACACCATGGACTCCTTCTTTCAATCCGTGGTTGTCTAGCATTGCTATAATGAGCAATGTCACTTGATTCTCCTTGGAAAAGACGATTTGAACCTTCTTCTTTTTGGATCATCATGCAGACTTCGTTGAACTCCGGGAATGGGTTCTGTCTGAGAATATGGCTGACGAGATCAGAGTAGGACTTGTCCAATGATTGGAGAAGTTCAAAAACTTGATCTTGATTCTCTGTCTGCATGATTTCTTTTGGATCTGTGGTCGTGGGACGTAGCTCACTTAACTCAGCACGTAGATCCTTAAAATCACCGAGATGTTGGTTGAATGGTTTGTTCTCTTGCTGAAGGTGATTCAACGCCTTCTTGATTTCATATACTCTAGTGAGATTGAAAGCATTTCCATAGACCTGTTTCAGCTCATCCCACAACTTCTTGGCGTTCTCTATATGACCATAAGCTCGGAGAATGTGAGGAGCAAGAGAGTTTTAGATTAGAACCAATGCATTGGCTTCTTGCTGTGATTCCTCAGTAGAATCATCAGCTATGACCTTTCCGTTGTCATTTGATGAAACAAATTTCCACAGGCCTCTACAGCAGAGATTAGCTTTCGCTAATCTTGACCAAATGAGGTAATTTCCTCCATTAAATGCAATAGAAATGTCTCCTTGATTGTTGGTTGCCATTGAAAAAGTTTAAAGGAACAGAAAAGAAGTTTAAAAAAATAGAGTTTTCGAGTTTTCTGGAAACAGAAAAGAAGTAAAGCAGACAATTTGGTGTTTTTAAGATTGATGCGGAAGAAATGAAAAGAATCCTTGTTCAATCGAACCGGGCTCTGATACCATATAGAATTCTAAGATTGGTTGAGATTAGAACCAAGATAAAGACTAGAATGAGAATAGGATTGAGATTAAGCTCAGAACGAGCAGAATAGACAGAATGAGCAGAATAAGAGAGAATGAGAGAGAATAGCACTCAAAACGTGCTCAATTCACTTGTATTCTAATATTTACATGGTTTACATATTTATAGAACAAAATATAGCTGTTGGGGCTCATCTAGCCGTTGGGGATTCAAATTGAAGAGAGCAAAGTGAGTTACAGATGTTCTGCACAATGAGAGCTAAGTGTGTGACAGCTATTGTGCACTAATTGAAGGTTCTGGATCTATGGGCTTAATTCAAGATTTAATCAGCCTAGAGTAAGGTAATTAACCTTATTATGATGAAGAATGTGAGTTCTTCTAACATAATGCAGCGCCATTCTTCAAAACAAGCTGCCACCGAAGTTAAAAGACCCCAGAAGCTACTCCATACCATGCACCATAGGGAACATCGACATAGATAAAGCCTTGTACGATTTGGGAGCAAGCGTGATCCTTATGCCACACACGGTCTTCAACCGGATGAACTTCGGAGATTTAAAACCTACGAAGATATCTTTACAACTCGCGGATCGTTCTGTAAGATATCCGGTGGGAATTGTCGAAATTGTTCCCACCAAGGTAGGTAATCTTTGTATACCCGCTGATTTTGTTGTACTTGATATTGAAGAAGATACTAGGATACCTATTATTCTCGGAAGACCTTTTCTAGCTACTGCAGGTGCCTTGATAGATGTACAACAAGGAAAGCTCTCTCTACGTGTCGGGGATGAAAAGATGAATTCAACTTGTCCAAAACCATGAACGAACCTTCCTTGAAGGAGTCATGCTTTAGAGTTGATTTTCTGGACGAGTTAGAAAATGACACGTTTGAACAAGTAAGTATTTCTAATCCTCTTGAAAGATGTCTAACGGGAGTGTGCAAAATTACAGGACTTACCGATGAAGAAGCCGAGGTCTATGGTGAATTCATGAGTGCTATTGAAGCACTAAGGGACGCCCCACATGAGGAGATACCACGCGATATACATTCTGATTATGTAGTGGAGAAGGCACCCAAACTCGAGCTTAAACCTCTTCCTTCTTCTCTTCGGCATGAGTACCTTGGTCATTATCCCGTTATTGTGAACGATGACTTGAATGGAGATGAGACGAAGAAGTTACTTGATTGTTTGAGGAAGTATAGGAGAGTGATTGGACACACCATTGATGATATCAAGGGACTGAACCCCTCATTGTGCATGCACCGGATACTCATGGAGGACAGCCACAAACCGTCCATTAAAGCTCAAAGGCGGCTGAACCCTAATTTGAAAGAGGTAGTGAAGAAGGAGATACTAAAACTTTTGGATGCAGGTATCATATATCCTATCTCGGACAGCGAATGGGTAAGTCCCGTGCATGTAGTGCCCAAGAAAGGTGGAATGACGGTAGTACGAAATGAGAACAACGAGCTGATTCCAACTAGAATGGTAACGGACTGGAGGATGTGTATTGATTATCGAAAGCTCAACAAAGCCACAAGGAAGGATCACTTTCCTCTCTAGTTCATCGACCAAATGCTCGAACGCCTAGTGAACCATGCCTACTTTTGTTACTTGGATGGGTACTCGGGTTTCTTTCAGATTCCCATTCACCATCAAGACCAAGAGAAGACGACTTTCACATGTCCTCATGGAACGTTCGCTTACCGTCGTATGCCTTTTGGCCTTTGCAACTGTCCGGCTACTTTCCAGCGTTGCATGATGGCAATCTTTTCCGATATGATTGAGCACATTACGGAAGTTTTTATGGATGATTTTTCCTTTTATGGCTCTACTTTTGATGATTGCCTTACTAATCATTCTAGAGTGTTGCAGCGATGCGAAGAGGTCAATGTCGTTCTAAATTGGGAGAAATGCCATTTCATGGTAAAGGAAGGGATTGTTCTTGGACATATGATATCTTCAAGGGGCATAGAAGTGGACAAGGCTAAGATCGAGGTGATTGAGAAACTTCATCCACCGGTTTCGGTGAAAGAGATTCGATGTTTTCTAGGGCACGCTGGTTTCTTTCGGAGGTTCATCAAGGACTTCTCAAAGATCACGAAACCGTTGACGGAGTTGCTGACCAAGGATGTAACGTTTGAATTCTCTAAGCAATGCCACGACGTCTTCAACACGATCAAGAGAGAATTAGTTTCAGCGCCCATCATTCAACCATCGGATTTGAACCTACCATTTGAGATCATGTGCGACGCTAGTGATTATGCGGTTGGAGCAGTTTTGGGACAACGAAGAGACAAAGCTTCTAATGTCATTTCCTACGCTAGCAAAACCCTAGACGACACTCAAATCAACTATGCCACGACCGAGAAGGAACTCCTTGCTGTCATCTTCGCCTTTGGTAAGTTCAAATCATATCTAGTCCGTTCAAAGGTGATTGTCTACACGGATCATGCATGACTCAAGTACCTCTTAGGGAAGAAGGATGCCAAACCACACCTTATCCGATGGATCCTTCTTTTACAAGAGTTTGATCTTGAGATTCGAGATAGGAAAGGGTCAGAGAATGTTGTTGCAGATCATCTCTCTCGCATAATTGTGGATGACGGGATACCTATCAATGAATCCTTGAGGGACGACCACATATACGCGGTTACTTCCGATAAACCCGATCCTTGGTATGCTGATTTTGTCAATTTTCTCGCGAGTGGTAGGCTATGCCCTGATATTTCTTTTCATGCATGCAGGAAATTCTTTTCGGACATAAAGATTACTATTGGGATGATCAGATTCACTATAGGAGATGCGCGGACGGGGTTGTTCAGAGATGCATTCTCGAAGAGGAGGTAGAGATCATTCTTTTCCATTGTCATGGATCGGATTATAGGGGTCATTTCAGCAAGTCTAAAACCGCTTCAAAGGTGCTACAATCAGTTTTCTATTGGGCGTCGCTCTTCAAGGATGCACATCGGTACGTTTCCTCTCTTGATAAGGATCAACGGACGGAAAATATTGGTAAGAGGAACGAAATGCCACAGAACTACATCCTTGAGGTAGAGTTATTTGATGTTTGGGTTGTAGATTTCATGGGACCTTTTCCCTCGTCATGTTGCCACCGATATATATTGGTTGGTGTTGATTTCGTATCCAAATGGGTAGAAGCCATTGCTGCGCCAACTAATGATTCTAGGGTGGAAATGAAATTTTTCAAGAAGATCATTCTTTCCACGTTTTGGTGTCTCTAGAGTAGTCATTAGTGATGGAGGCTCACACTTTATTGCTAGACAATTTGAAGCCCTCCTTAGGAAGTATGGCGCGACACACCGGATAGCTACACCGTATCATCGCCAAACTAGCGGACGAGAGGAGGTTTCGAATAGAGAGATCAAGAGCATATTAGAGAAAACCGTGTCTAGGTCCCGTAGAGATTGGTCGATGAGATTAGATGATATATTATGTGATGAGGACATGCATGGTGATCTAGGACGTGCTGAACAAGATATTGAAATTCAAGGACCAATGACAAGATCTAAGGCAAAGAAACTCAAGAATGGATTCACAAAGATGCTATTTGATGCGTATGGTGCGAATGGAGCTGTGGACGAGAGGACAAGTGAAGGTCTGAAGTTTCTAAGCTTAATTCAAGCTCAAGACGTCCTACCTTGATGATTCCAGTTGGTTTAGAGGGTTCAAGACACGCTAGATACTCTGGAGGGTTCAAGTAACTCTAGATAGTCTAGAGGCTTCAAGAAACTCTGGATGATCTGGAGGGTTATGTGTGAACACGAATTTGATGTTTCCTTTTAGTTTAGACTTCTATTTCGAATTGGGGATGTCCAAAACGCTGTGTTTTGGTTTCCTTAGGGTTTCTTTGGCTATTTTATGTTCAGAACTATTGTTTGGTGGCGGCCAACACAGTTTATGCATTGAGAGTTCTCCTTTTCATGTTCTTGAGTACTAATCTTCAATTCTGCGAATTTGAGGCTTAGTGTTGTTGCTCAGACTTATCAATCACTCTTCCATCGTGATTGTGGCGTCTTTCCTTGCTCTAGAAGTTCTTTTGTCAGGTTTAAACTCGGGTTTGAAGTGTCCTCATCACGAGACAAGCTTCAGGTTCGGTTTACAGGTTGCAAAGGGGTTTTTAGACTCAAAACCACCATCTATCTTATTCTAAACTTAAGAAACGTGATCCAAGGCTCATATCATTTGGTATCAGAGCTCCGTTTCTTATTTTTAGGGTTTATCTATCCTCTTTTCCATTGAATTCGTGCTTTATTAGTTTTTAGGGTTTATTTCTGCATCGTTGCTTGTTCCTTACATCTTTTGGGTCTGTCTGCATCCAGTTTGGTTTCGTTTGGGTTAGTTCATGTTCTAGGTTATTGATTCCTTATTCCTTTGTAAGTTCGTGTGTTTGAGGAAGGATCAGTAGAAAATTTTAAAAAAAAAACAGAAAAAAAGGAAAATCTGAAAAAAAAAAAAAAGAAAGAAAGTAAAGAAAGAGGAGCTGATCCAATTTGTTTCGTGCATTCTTGTTATTAGGAGTTGAAATTGCTTTGATTCCTAGTTTGGGACGTGTTTTAAGCATTGTGTGAACTGGTCAGACCCTACAAGCATCGTTGTGCCTTAAAACGCATTAATCTGGGGTTTACGCAACAATTACTTTGATCTCTCTTGTGTTTCGATTTGTTTGGGTAATTTGCTATTGTCTTGAGTTCTGTGAATTTTAGATTAGTGCAAATTAGACTTGATAAGGAGAAAACGGTGAGTTTGAGTGAAAATTCGTGTGAAAGGTCTGCAAATGGCAAGTACTATAGGTTTGATGGGTACTTGTTTCATGAGAACAAGCTTTGTGTGCCTAATTGCTCTATGCGTGATTTGCTTATTCGTGAGGCTCATGGGGGCGGACTGATGGGACATTTTGGAGTGGCCAAGACTTTATCTATGTTGCAGGAGCACTTTTATTGGCCACACATGCGTAGAGACGTCGAAAGAATATGTGGCAGGTGCGTGACATGCAAGAAAGCAAAGTCTAAGCTTCAACCGCACGGTAAGTATTCTCCTTTGCCTATTCCCAGCGAACCATGGACTGATATTTCTATGGATTTTGTTCTTGGTTTGCCTAGGACTAGGACAGGAAAGGATTCTGTGTTTGTTGTAGTTGATAGATTCTCTAAGATGGCGCATTTCATTGCATGTCATAAAACCGATGATGCATCGCATATAGCTTCTTTATTCTTTAGAGAAGTAGTACGTTTGCATGGAATGCCTAGGACTATTGTGTCGGATAGAGATGCTAAGTTTCTTAGTTATTTCTGGAAGACATTGTGGTCGAAATTAGGAACTAAGTTGTTGTTCTCAACGACTTGTCATCCTCAAACGGATGGGCAAACCGAGGTGGTGAACCGGACTCTTTCTTCGCTGCTGCGGGCTTTGATTAAAAAGAATCTTAAGATGTGGGAGGAGTGTTTACCTCATGTAGAGTTTGCATATAATAGGGCTGTGCATAGTGCTACACGTTATTCGCCCTTTGAGATCGTTTATGGCTTTAATCCATTAACGCCATTGGATCTAACGCCTTTGCCTATGTCTGAGATTACTAACTTTGATGGAAAACGCAAAGCTGAGTTTGTGAAGCAGATACATGAGAAAGCGAGGCTGAATATTGAAAGGAAGACGGAGCAATATGCGAAACACGCCAACAAAGGGCGCAAGGAAGTCATCTTTCAACCCGGTGACTTGGTGTGGGTGCACATGCGCAAGGAGCGATTTCCTCAGCAAAGGAAGTCGAAATTGATGCCAAGAGGAGAAGGGCCATTTCGTGTGCTTGAGAGAATCAATAATAATGCATACAAAATTGAACTTCCAGGTGAGTATGGCATTAGTTCTACGTTTAACGTTGCTGATTTGTCTCGTTTTGATGCAGATGATGAACAAGATTTGAGGACAAATCCTTTTGAAGAGGAGGGGAATGATGAGGACATGCATGGTGATCTAGGACGTGCTGAACAAGATATTGAAATTCAAGGACCAATGACAAGATCTAAGGCAAAGAAACTCAAGAATGGATTCACAAAGATGCTATTTGATGCGTATGGTGCGAATGGAGCTGTGGACGAGATGACAAGTGATGATTCCAGTTGGTTTAGAGGGTTCAAGACACGCTAGATACTCTGGAGGGTTCAAGTAACTCTAGATAGTCTAGAGGCTTCAAGAAAATCTCGATGATCTGGAGGGTTATGTGTGAACACGAATTTGATGTTTTCTTTTTATTTTAGACTTCTATTTTGACTTGGGGATGTCCAAAACGTTGTGTTTTGGTTTCCTTAGGGTTTCTTTGGCT
>CM071873.1:16688315-16719376 GCA_036759665.1 Gynandropsis gynandra
GTAAAGAAACATAAACATAGTAGAAAGTCTAAGAAAAACCAAAGTGATAGTGCTCGATCTCCAATGCTCCTCGCTTGTCTCCTCGCAAGAATCTCTTCAATCTTCTACTGAATTAATCTCTACTGTATGCTTGCTTCAATGACGTCTTTTGCCTCCTTTTAAGCCTCCTAAGTCGGTCTCCATGTTGCCTAAATTGCCCCCACGAGTTCCCTTTGTTTTAAGTTAAGTTTACATAACTTAATAAGTAATTTCGGGTCGCGACCCGCTCGGGCATTGAGTGTGCCCCCTCGGGTGCGGCTAGGGCGAGTCGTGCAGATTGTGTGCTGGAATGCATGCCCGATCGGGCATGGTATGTGTGCCCGCTCGGGCACAAGGCAAATGGTCGGGCATGACTATGCCCGGTCGTGCAAATTGTGCACAAGTTTGGCCGAAGGTCTTGCCCGGTCGTGCAAGGGTTGTGCCCAACCGGGTGGAGGCTTTCCATGCTCAATCTCGTCCCGTTTGTCCCGTGATGATCCCCGAAGTTGCTCCTTAGCTCTGTGCATGTCCTTTTAGCTCCAAAATGATCCAAATACGCGTAAAAACCTTTAAGAACATAAAAAGCACGAAAACAAGTAAAACAGATACGGAATCATACGTAAAGCAACACATATATATCGAAAACGTCTCTTAAATCGTGCAAGAAATACGTATGAAAACGAGATGATCAGTATGGCTATGAGATCCAAAGGCGTAATAGGATTGAATCCATACACTACTTCGAACGGTGAATGCTTTGTAGCAGAATATGTGTGGCCCTGTTGTATGCGAATTTAACGTGAGGTAAACATTCGAGCCATCTCTTGAGATTCTTGCCCACAGTTGCTCGAAGAAGGGCTGCTAGCGTACGATTCACCACCTCTGTTTGTTCGTCGGTTTGGGGATGGCACGTATTTGAAAACAAGAGCTTTGTTCCAAGCTTTCTCCATAGTGTCTTCCAAAAGTAGATCAGAAATTTTGTGTCTCGGTCGGAAACAATGGTTCTCGGGAGCCCGTGTATGCAGACGACTTCTCTAAAGAATAAATCAATAATGTAGGAGGCGTCGTTTGCCTTAGAACACAGAACAAAGTGAGCCATCTTCGAAAATCTATCAACAACAACAAAGATAGATTCTTTGTTTCGGATTTTGGGGAGTCCGAGAACAAAGTCCATAGATATGTCAGTCCATGGATGTAAAGGAATTGGTAAGGGAAGATACAAACCGTGGGGATGGGACTTGGATTTGGCCTTGTGACAAGTGATACATCTTGTACATAGACGTGGCCAATAAAAGTGCTCTTTGATTATTGTTAACGTCTTGTCTACGCCGAAATGTCCCATACGAGCTCCGCCGTGTGCTTCTAGTAGTAGAAGTTCTCGCATAGAGCATTGAGGAATGCATAGCCTTCTCTCTTTGAACAAATATCCTTCATGTTTGTAGCATGCCCCATTTGCTCCCTTCGCGCATCCTCTAAATATTTCTTTAAGCTCTGGATCTTCTTGATATAGTGCTTTGATGAACTCAAACCCCAACATCTTGGCCTCCATTGTAGTAATGAGTGCATGCCTCCTAGATAATGCATCGGCAACAATGTTGTCTTTCCCTTTCTTGTATTTGATTATGTAGGGAATGTCTCTATGAACTCCAACTGTTTTGTGTGTCTTCTTTTAAGCGTTGTTTGTCCTCTTAGATGCTTGAGAGTCTCGTGGTCGGTGTGTATGATAAATTATTTGGCCAAAAGTTAGTGTTGCCAAGTCTTCATAGCTCGTACAAGGGTATAGAGCTCCTTATCATATGTCGGATAGCCTCACTTAATTTCTCGCAGAAGAATGCTACGGGACGTTTCTCGACAGGCCCGATCCCAACTCTGGATGCATCACATTCCACCTCAAAGGTCTTGTCGAAATTTGGTAGGACAAGGACCTGTGCTGATGTGAGGCTCGCATTTAATGCCTTGAATGCCTCTTCTTGTGTTGTTCCCCATTCAAATGGCTTGTCTTTCTTAATGACCGCGATGAGGGGAGCTGCTATGGTGCTGAAGTTTTTGACAAACCTCCTATAAAAGCTTGCCAAACCATGAAAACTCCATACGTGGCCAATACTCATCGGTGTAGGCCATTCTTGAATTGCCTTGATCTTTTCGTCATCTACACATAGCTGCGCACTTACAACAAAGCCTAGAAAGGTAACTTCATTAGTGCAAAAGGTGCACTTCTTGAGGTTCGCATAGAGGCATTCCTTTCGGAGAGACTCTAGTACTCTCTCAAGATGTGCTATGTGATCGCTTAAACACTTACTATATATAAGAATGTCATTAAAATAAACCACAAAAAATCTACCAATGTATGCCCTTAAGACATGGTTCATGAGTCTCATGAACGTGCTCAGGGCATTGGAGACACCGAACAACATCACGAGCCATTCGTAGAGACCTTGTTTTGTCTTGAATGCGGTTTTCCATTCATCTCCTTCTCGCATTCTCACTTGGTGATATCCACTTTTGAGGTCGACTTTGGAGAAGATAGTTGCGCCGTTGAGTTCGTCAAGCATGTCATCTAGACGTGGTATTGGGTGTCGATATTTGATAGTGATATTGTTGATAGCCCAACAATCTACAGACATTCTCCATGTGCCGTCTTTCTTGGGTACTAAAAGAACGGGAACAACACATAGACTTAGGCTTTCTCGGATGTAGTCCTTTTCGGAGATCTTGTACTTGTCGTTGGAGCTCTTTCGTCTCTTCGGGGTTCATCCTATATGCTGGCCGGTTAGGTAGTCGTGCTCCGGGGATCAAGTCTATTTGGTTTTTGATGCCTCTCAACAGGGGTAGTCCCTGTAGAAAACAAGAATAATACGAGAGAATAGTATGAAAATAGGAGAGAATAGAATGAGAATAAGAGAGAATAAGGCTAAGAATATTTCAATTCTATATTGTATTCTTATTCACAAGAGGTTACATATTTATAGGAGATTACAAGCAATAAATAGAGTGTTTGCATGGAGAATGAGAGTAAATGAAGTGTAGAGTTACAAGAGAGAAGAAATAAGTGTTGTTTGACTCTAGAACTCATCAAACTCATCAATGTGGTCTTCTCTTCATATTAATTTCGTCCAAGACCCTATTATGAGCATATTGAGCTCATTTTAACATTCCCCCTCAAGCTCAACACAATCAAGACAAATCATAGTGAGGTGCCTCGTTTAAAACCTTCCCGATAAAACCCATTGGGACAAAACTCGGAGAAGGGAAAAAGAGTACACACCATGATGGGATTGGTCGAGCTTGCCATTTGACAATGGTTGGTAAATGTCTAGTAGCCCAAGTTGTAGCTGAAGTTTCTTGTTGATTTTCTCATTTGTAGCTTTGATGAAAATATCAGCGAGTTGCTCCTTGCTTGAAGTATAGTAAGTGTTGATGATGCCATGTTTAATCTTTTCCCGTATGAAGTGGCAATCAACCTCAATGTGTTTGGTTCTCTCGTGGAAAACCAAGTTGGCTGAGATATGTATCGCGGCTTGATTATCACAGTGAAGAGGAATTGAATGATTTGAGGAGACTCTGATATCTTGTAGCAATGCCTTTATCCACATTAGTTCGCAGGTGGTGCTTGCCATAGCGCGATATTCTGCTTCTGCGCTTTATCGAGCCACCACGGATTGTTTCTTGCTTTTCCATGTGACAAGGTTGCCCCCAACAAAGGTACAGAATCCGGTTGTAGATTTCCTATCATTTCGATCACCAGCCCAATCCGCATCACAATATCCTGCTATGTCTGTGTGTCCATTTTGCTCCATGTGAATGCCTTTACCCGGTGATCATTTTAGGTACCTCAACATTCTTTCGACTATATTCCAATCTTGAATACTAGGAGTGTGCATTCGTTGGCTAACCTAAATTCACAGCAAAATACAAGTCAGGTCGTGTGATTGCGAGATATATTAGCTTACCTACTACACGTTGATATCTTCCAATATCGTTGAGCGGTTCTCCTTCACCGCGATCCTTGTGCTTTTCTTTAATTGGAGTTTTTGCAGGTTTAGCTCCAATTTTTCCTGTTTCTTGTAGCAAGTCAAGAGTGTACTTCCTTTGAGACAAGAACAACCCATTAGAAGTACGAGCAACTTCTATTCCTAGAAAGTACTTAAGTTCACCTAAGTCTTTAATATCAAAAGTAGTTTTAAGAAACAACTTGGTGTTTTCAATTCCATGCACATCGTTACCTGTGATGATAATATCATCAACGTATACTAAGAGAACGATAATACCTGTTTTCCCTTGAATTTAAAACAGAGAGTGATCACATTCACTTCGTAAGAACCCATAGCTAAGAAGTGCATCATGAAGTTTGTGATACCAAGTTCGTGGTGATTGTTTTAGGCCATAAAGAGCCTTTTTTAGCCTGCATACTTTACCACATGGTGAATTGAGTCCCGGAGGAGGAGGCATATACACTTCTTCATCCAAATCTCCTTGGACGAATGCATTTTTGACATCCATCTGCCAAAGGTTTCAACACAAGTTAGTAGCGACAGAAAATATAATACGAACCGTATGAAGTTTTGCTACAGGGGCAAAAGTTCCCGTGTAATCTTCTCCATAGGTTGTGTAAACCCTTTTGCTACTAGTCGTACTTTGTATCTCTCGATATCACCATTGCTCTTGTATTTGACTTTGTAGACCCATTTGCATCCAACGACTCTTTTGTTATTTGGTAGTTCAACTAATTTCCACGTGTTATTCTTTTCCAAGGCATGTATTTCCTTTTCCATTGCATCCCTCCATTCTTTTTGAGTTGAAGCTTCTTCAAAGTTGACCAGTTCTTGGACTTGATCAATTTTACTAAGAAATGCACGATAATCGTTAGATAAGTGATATACAACATAAATTCTTGAATTGGATAAGCAATGGCAAGATTATTGTAATAGACTCTTTTCTTGTTCCATTCTGATGCCGGATGTTAGAAGAATTCACATTCTTCATCATAATAAGGTTAATTACCTAACTCTAGGCTGATTAAATCTTGAATTACGCCCATAGATCCAGAACCTTCAATTAGTGCACAATAGCTGTCACACACTTAGCTCTCATTGTGCAAAACAGCTGTAACTCACTTTGCTATCTTTGGTTTGAATGCCCAACGGCTAGATGAGCCCCAACAGCCATATTTTGTTCTATAAATATGTAAACCATGTAAATATTAGAATACAAGTGAATTGAGCACGTTTTGAGTGCTATTCTCTCTCATTCTCTCTTATTCTGCTCATTCTGTCTATTCTACTCGTTCTGAGCTTAATCTCAATCCTATTCTCATTCTAGTCTTTATCTTGGTCCTAGTCTAAACCAATCTTAGAATTCTATATGGTATCAGAGCCCGGTTCGATTGAACAAGGATTCTTTTCATTTCTTCCGCATCAATCTTAAAAACACCAAATTCTCTCCTTTACTTCTTTTTTGTTTCCAGAAAACTCGAAAACTCTGTTTTTTTTAAACTTCTTTTCTGTTCCTTTAAGCTTTTTCAATGGCAACCAACAATCAAGGAGGCATTCCCATTGCATTCAATGGAGAAAACTACCTCATTTGGTCAAGATTAGCGAAAGCTAATCTCTGCAGCAGAGGCCTGTGGAAATTTGTGTCATCAAATGACAATGGAAAGGCCATAGCTGATGATTCTACTGAGGAATCACAGCAAGAAGCCAATGCATTGGTCCTAATCCAAAACTCTCTTGCTCCTCACATTCTCCGAGCTTATGGTCATATGGAGAACGCCAAGAAGTTGTGGGATGAGCTGAAACAGGTCTATGGAAATGCTTTCAATCTCACTAGAGTATACGAAATCAAGAAGGCGTTGAATCACCTTCAGCAAGAGAACAAGCCATTCAACCAACATCTCGGTGATTTTAAGGATCTACGTGCTGAGTTAAGTGAGCTACGTCCCACGACCACAGATCCAAAAGAAATCATGCAGAGAGAGAATCAAGATCAAGTTTTTGAACTTCTCCAATCATTGGACAAGTCCTACTCTGATCTCGTCAGCCATATTCTTAGACAGAACCCATTCCCGGAGTTCAACGGAGTCTGCATGATGAATCCAAAAAGAGAAGGTTCAAATCGTCTTTTCCAAGGAGAATCAAGTGACATTGCTCATTATAGCAATGCTAGACAACCACAGATTGAAAGAAGGAGTCCATGGTGTGATTTCTGCAAGAAGAAGGGACATACAAAAGAACGGTGTTGGATCCTTCACCCTCACCTCAAAACCAGCAAACCAAGAGAGAACACTCAAACTAAAGGTGCTGCCCACGTTACCAAAGCAGATTTCGTAACCAAAGCAGACCTTGAGAATTTCATCAAGATGATGATCAATGCTGGTAAAAAATCGGGATCTCCACCCGAGTCTGGTAACGTTTCCTCGAACTCTAAACTAGTATATCACATAATTGTGGATTCAGGTGCAACAAACCACATGATTAAAAGTAAGGAATTAATAAACAAACTACAACATTCTGATGGTTTTGTGTCTATTGCTAACGGTCATAACATTCCTATTCAAGGAATTGGCAGACTAGAAATCTTTAAACGAGATACAACTGCTTTATATGTGCCAAACTTTTCTAATGACTTACTTTCTGTCAACAGATTGGCTAAAGACCTTAATTGCATTGTTAGCTTTGATTCTAACAAATTTTGGCTGCAAGATATTGAAACTAAGCATATCATTGGAGGAGGGACTCTCAAGAATGGTTTATACATCTTGGAAGATCTCCACAACGACTCCTCTTCAGCCCTTTTTTCGAATTCTAATATTAATAGAACTTTGTGTTCTGCTTGGCATGCTAGATTAGGTCATCCGCACTATAAAGCGCTTAGTCTTTTGGTTCCAAACATCAAGTTCGATCACGAAAAGTGTGAAGCGTGTATTTTGGGTAAACATTGTAGAACGGTAATTTCTGAATCCAACACGAATTATAACACTTGTTTTGATCTTATTCATTCTGATGTTTGGACCTCCCCATGCTTTACTAGAGACAATAAGAAATATTTCGTATCATTCATTGATGAAAAATCTAAATATACTTGGCTTTATCTACTCTCTTCGAAGAGTGCTGTATTTGACACATTTGTCATGTTTCACAGATTTATCCAAACCTAATATGCCGCCAAACTCAAGATTCTACGCACAGATAATGGTGGAGAATACACCAGCAACCAATTCAAACAATATCTTGATCAACACGGAATTGTTCACCAAACATCATGTGCGTACACTCCACAACAAAATGGAGTAGCTGAGCGCAAAAATCGTCATCTTATGGAGGTCTCAAGAACAATGATGTTCTACAAGAGCGTTCCAAAGCAGTTTTGGGGAGATGCAGTCGTTACTTCATACCATTTGATCAATCGCATTCCCACAAAATGCTTGAATGATAAATCACCATACGAGGTACTCAATTGTTACGTGTTTGTAGATGAAGGACAAAGAAACAAACTAGAACCTAAAAGTATCAAATGCGTGTTCATTGGATACTCTACTACTCAAAAGGGGTACAAGTGCTATCACCCTCAAACAAGGAGAGTCTTGGTTTCAAGAGAGGTTAAATTTGATGAGAACAGAGGATATTTTGAAGAACCCAATTGGGAGGAGTTGAAGAACCTTGCAGTACCCTCAAACATTGGTTTGACTCTACAAACTCTTGTAAATGATCTTAATGTCACTAACAACAATGTCTCAGATTCTTTAGAGCAGGAACTGTAAGAAATTCCCTCAGAAGACGAGTCTGAAGAAGCTGATGAGTTAGAACAAGAGGAACCTGAAAACTACGAAGAAAACAACACAAATGATGAACCTACCAATGAAAACGCCTTGAGTGATCAAGATACTCGCGGAGAAGTTGGTTCAGAGCCGAGGAACGAGCAAAATGCTAAAGATCCAACCAGCTCTCATAATAAAGGCACAAAGCAGCAAGATACACAGGTTATTACACTTCGTAGAAGTGAACGTCTTAAATTTCCTGCTGGAAATTGGATAAATACAAGGGTTTTTAAAAATGGTCTTGCTGTAGCTCACCCGATTCAAAGTTTTTGTGCTATATCTCACCTTCCGAATGAGTTTCAAGCATTTTTCAGCAAGATTGATCAGGACCTGGAACCTAACACCTTCGAAGAAGCTAAGAACCAAAAGGAATGGCAAGATGCTATGCAAGAGGAGATTCAAGCGCTCGAAAAGAACCACACTTGGAACATTGTAGAGCTTCCCAAAGCAAAAAAGGCTGTCGGATGCAAGTGGGTCTACAGAATCAAATACAACAGTGATGGAACTATCGAGAGATACAAAGCTTGCCTTGTAGCCAAAGGCTTTACACAAACATATGGAGAAGACTACACAGAAACCTTTGCTCCTGTTGCCAAGCTCCACACTGTACGTATTGTACTTTCCATTGCAACTAACCGGAAATGGAGTCTATGGCAGATGGATGTGAAGAACGCTTTTCTCCAAGGCGAACTTGAAGAAGAAATCTACATGCTTCCACCACCGGGGCTACATACTGATCATGGACAAGTGTGCCTACTCAAGAAAGCTATATATGGTCTCAAACAATCTCCAAGGGCATGGTACCAAAAGCTTCATGATGCTGTTCTCCAATATGGCTTTACTCGAAGCGAAGCTGATCATTCCTTGTTTCCAATTCAGGGGGAATCAGGTACTATCATTCTAATAGTATATGTTGATGATATTATAATAACAGGAGATGATACCGAAGGAATAAAAAACACGAAATTGTTCTTAAAAACTACCTTTGATATAAAAGATTTAGGAGAATTAAAGTATTTTCTTGGAATTGAAGTGAGTCGGATGTCTAATGGCTTATTTCTATACCAAAGAAAGTATACACTTGATCTTTTGAAAGGAACAGGAAAGCTTGGAGCAAAACCTGCAAAGACACCAATCGAAGAAAAATTCAAAGATCGACAACAGGGGGAACCATTCGAGGACATTAGACGCTACCAACGAGTTGTAGGTAAGCTAATTTATCTTACAATTACCCGACCTGATTTATGTTTTGCTGTAAATCAGGTTAGTCAACATATGCATGCACCATCACAACAAGATTGGAGCATGGTAGAGAGAATACTCAAATATTTGAAGGGATCTCCGGGCAAAGGCATTTGGATGGAATGTAACAACCATACAAGTATCGTCGGATATTGTGATGCTGATTGGGCAGGAGATCGAAGTGATAGAAAGTCTACAACAGGGTTTTGCACCTTTGTAGGAGGTAATCTAGTCACATGGAGAAGCAAGAAACAATCGGTTGTTGCTCGATCAAGCGCTGAAGCAGAGTATAGAGCAATGACAAGCACAACTTGCGAACTGATGTGGATTAAAGCTCTTCTCCAAGATCTTGGCATCACAACAAACTATGCCATTCCACTCCATTGTGATAATCAAGCAGCCATTCACATTGCCGCAAACTCAGTCTTTCACGAAAGGACAAAGCACATTGAAGTTGATTGCCACTTCATTCGTGAAAAGATCAATAAAGGAATCATCTGCACTAGCTACACTCGAAGCTCAGAACAGCTTGCGGACATTCTCACCAAGGCAACAAATGAAAGAGTCTGCAAGAAGCTTCAACAACAAATCGGTTTGCTTGACATTCATCAGCCATTGCACGAGTCAAGCTTTGCTGGTCACGTTGACAAATCCTAAGTGTTGCACTCTTTTTCCTCTTCCAATTTTTGTCCCACTGGGTTTTATTGGAAAAGGTTTTAACGAGGCATCACTTAGAGTTTTGTTGACCAGACAAAGCTTGAGGGGGAATGTTAGAAGAATTCACATTCTTCATCATAATAAGGTTAATTACCTTACTCTAGGCTGATTAAATCTTAAATTAAGCCCATAGATCCAGAACCTTCAAATAGTGCACAATAGCCGTCACACACTTAGCTCTCATTGTGCAGAACAGCTGTAACTCACTTTGCTCTCTTTGATTTGAATCCCCAACATCTAGATGAGCCTCAACATCTATATTTTATTCTATAAATATGTAAACCATGTAAATATTAGAATACAAGTGAATTGATTACGTTTTGAGTGTTATTCTCTCTCATTCTCTCTTATCTGCTCATTCTGTCTATTCTGCTCGTTCTGAGCTTAATCTCAATCCTATTCTCATTCTAGTCTTTATCTTGGTTCTAATCTCAACCAATCTTAGAATTCTATACCGGAAACTTGAGTCGTTCACTGCGACGAAGAGGAGGTATAGTTGGCTGCATTTGATTCTGATTCTGGTCCTCTTCGTGTTTTTCTTCATGGTGTTCTTGTTGTGTTTCCTCCAAGTGTTCTTGTTGTGTTTCCTCCAATGGTGTTTCATTAAAAATATCGAAATTCTGTTCATCCTCTCCTTCTTGTGTTTGGTGTGATGAATTGGTTTCTGATTCTGAAGTATCTCTACTCGTTGATCCATATGGAGAAGGAAAACCAACCTGAGGGGATGAGACTCTTTCATTAGCAACGTTAAGATTATTCACAAGGGTACGAAGTGTCAAACCGATATTTAATGAATCGATAAGCCTTCAAGCTCATCCCAATTGTTGCGTTCATAATAAGCTTTTTCTTCATCAAACTTGACTTCTCGAGAGACAATGACTCTTCTTTTTTGAGGATGATAACATTTTGAAGCCCTTTTGAGTAATGGAATATCCAATGAATAAACATTTGATGTTTTTTGGATCAAGTTTATCTCTTTGTCCTTCGCCTACAAGAACATAGCAAATACAACTAAAAACCTTCAGATGATCAATCTCAAGTTTTGTGTTATTAGTACCTCATACGGGTAGATATCGCCTAGGCACTTGGTGGGTAGACAATTGATCAAGTGGCAAGCAGTGATGACAGCATCTCCCCAAAATTGTTTTGGTATATTCTTGTACACCATCATTGTTCGTGCAACTTCCATGAGATGTCTATTTTTGCGTTCTGCTACTCCATTTTGTTGAGGAGTGTAAGCACATGATGTTTGGTGGATAATTCCATGTTGTTCAAGGTATTGGTTGAATTGTTTGCTTGTGTATTCTCCACCATTATCTGTGTAAAAAATCTTAATTTTAGCATTATATTGGTTAGAAACAAAGCTGTGAAACTTCATAACCATGCTAAATACAAAATCTTTATATGTTAGGAGGTAAATCCATGTAAATTTTGATTTTTCATCTATGAATGTCACAAAATATTTTTTTGTTATCCCGAGTAAGACATGGAGACGTCAAACATCAGAGTGGATCAATTCGAAGCAATTATTATACTTAGTGTCTTAATCCGAAAACACTGATCTACAGTGTTTTCCTAGAATACATGCTTCGCATTTCTCATGATCATACTTAATATTAGGAAATAACAAACTAAATGCTTTCTGATGTGGATGACCAAGTTTAACATGCCACATTGAACACAAAGCTTTATTTGACGCATAATTGAAATCAAAAGATGGATAATTTGCTGAATCAAAGAACTCCAAGATGTAGAGGCCATTCTTGAGTGAACCTCCTCCAATGAGCTTCCTTGTCTTAATATCCTGAATCCAAAAGTTGTTAGATTCAAAGCAAACTAAACAATCAAGATTATTAGCTAGTTTGTAAACTGATATTAGATTATTTGAGAAATTTGGAACATAAAGAGCTGATCTTGATTTGTTGAATAACTTTAGGTTCCCTATACCTTTAATTGGTATTTCTTGACCATTAGCTATTGTAACAGAACCAAAATAAGGTCTAATATCATTTACTAGCTCTTTTTGATTGACCATATGATTAGTTGCTCCAGAATCCACTATCATATAATTGTTAGGACTCTTAGTAAGAGATACGTTACCGGAATTGCAAGAAGTGTTTGAGGTTAGCCCCGAACATTTAAGAGTTTGAAGTATCTCATTGATTTGATCCTGCAAAACAGAGTTAGTGTTGGAAGCACTATGAGGAACTTCTTTTGGCTGGTAGTTATCCTTTGGACGAGATGGTTTCAAATGGGGATGGAGAATCCAACACTTTTCCTTGGAGTGACCCTTCTTCTTGCAATGCTCACACCACATTGGTTTCTTCTCGTAGCGCTGGTTTGCTCGGCTAACGTGAGCAACATCACTTGCTAGAAGAGCCGATTAGATCATTCTTCCTTTTTTACTAGCATGCAAACTTCAGAAAATCTAGGAAGTGGATTCTGTCGGAGGATATGATTGCTGAGATCATTGTAGGGTCGGTCCAATGTTAGAAGAAACTTAAACACGTCATCTTGTTCATCACATCAGCAATCTCCAAAGGATCCGTTGTGAACGGGCGCAACACTCTTATCTCAGCCTTGAGACTGTTAAAATCTGCAATATGTTGATTGAACTCCTTGCCAGCTTGTTGGAGATGATTGAGAGTATGTTTAATTTCATAAACCCTTGTAAGGTTTGATGAATTTCCATATACTTGTTCAGCTCATCCCAAAGTGCTTTTGGAGTCTCTTTGTGATTGTATGCTTCGAGGATATGAGGAGCAAGAGAACTTTGACGTATTCCCAAAGCATTCATGACATCTTGTTCTACCTTTTCAGCAGAATCACTTGCCACAGCTTTCCCATTGGGTTGAGGAGACTCCAGGACATATTTCTACAAGCCTTTGCCTCCAAGATTTGTTTTTGCCACCCGAGACCAATTCAAATAGTTTTTTCCATTGAAAACAACAGGAATTGGTCCTAGATTCACGGTTGACATGATAAACAAGAGAAAGGGAACAAATTTGTTTATTGGTGAAATAAAGGATATGACAGAAAGTTTGAACAAATTCAGAAGGTTTGAACAAATTCTGGATTCAATCGACGTAAAAAAACGTTCCATGAACTAGAGCCAGAAAGTTCAAAAATAAAAAAAATTAAGAATCGTGCCCAAAAGATCAAAAAAGCTCTGATACCATGTCGAGAACGAGAATAATACGAGAGAATAGTATGAGACTAGCAGAGAATAGAATGAGAATAAGGCTAAGAATATTTCAATTCTGTATTGTATTCTTATTCACAAGAGGTTACATATTTATAGGAGATTACAAGCAATAAATAGAGTGCTTGCATGGAGAATGAGAGTAAATGAAGCGTAGGGTTACAAGAGAGAAGATATAAGTGCTGTTTGACTCTAGAACTCATCAAACTCATCAATGTGGTCTTCTGTTCATATTAATTTCGTCCAAGACCCTATTATGAGCATATTGAGCTCATTTCAACAGTCTCGTGGGAGCTTCTTTGGAAAATAGATCTTTGAACTTGTCTAAAAGATGTGTAATCTCCGATGGGTGTTCATGTGTACCTATCTCTGCAACCAAAACATCCTTAAACACCATTAGTAGCACCGCACTATATGAGTTAAGAACCTTGCATACGACACTTATTTTAAGATAAAAGTTTGACTTCTTACTTGGTTCATTTTCTCTAGATAATTTCATTTGCATCTCACGTGCTTGCGAAGGACTTAGGGGAGCTAGAGATACTTTTCTTTTGTTGAGATTAAATGACTAGTGGTTGGTGCGTCCATCGTGTTTCACCTCACGATCGAATTGCCAAGGCCGTCCTAGAAGAATGTGCTCCGCTTGCATTGGCACTATGTCGCAAAGCACCTCGGCTTGATACTTGCCAATGCTAAACGGAACGAAAACTTGCTCTGTCACCTTTAGCTCTCCTTGATTGTTTAGCCATTGTAGCATGTACGGATGTGGGTGCTTGTTTGTTTCCATACCTAACTTCTTCACCATATATGCACTTGCCACACTAGTGCATGAACCACTATCTATTATGAGATTACATACCTTTCCTTTCACGGTGCATCTAGTGTGAAGGATGGTTTCTCGTTGAGCCGTCTCATTCGGGTCTATGATGGTGCTCAAAACCCGCCTCGTAACGAGTAGTTCTCCGCTGTCCGGGTACTCAATTTCAGTTTCGACATCCTCAATCTCTTCCCCGTCTACAGATTCATATCCTCCATCATCCTTAAGAATCATGACTCGTTGATTTGGGCAATCCCTAGCCATATGTCCTCTCCCCTGACACTTGTAACACGTAATTTCACGAGAACGAGTAGTATTCATTAGAAACACACTTTTACCATCAGTTTTAGCTTCTCTTGCAGCCTTGAGTGCATTACCTTTTAAGTTAGCATCACGCCCTTCGTTTCGAGGTCTCTCGGAAGCTTTCATTTGTGAGGTTGATCCCCACGCTGGTGGCTATCTAGTTCGGCTACTAGAGGCGTTCTTCTTCTTGATTCGTTGTTCGGCTTGAATAGCTAAGTGTAGAACGTCCTATAGCTCACGGTATTGTTGCCTCTCCACTTTGCCGGCTATACGTTCTTGTAACCCGTCAATGAAGTGAGCCATCACTGCCTCTTCTTCCTCATCATTCTCCAATCTATTCCGAAGGTGCTCAAACTCCTCGTAGTACTCTTCGACCGTCTTGTTTCCTTGCGATAGTTTACGGTATTTCTTTGCAATTCTCGATGAAAATACGAAGGCACATACCTCTTTCGCATGAGGAATTTCATCTCCCTCCACGTGGCTATTTGATCGTGGTGTGAACGCCTTCAATCTGCTACTTCGCGATCCCACCATGTCAACGCATTCTCTGTGAGTTGTGCAGCCGCGTATTGCACCTTTCTTGTTTCCGAATATGCGTAGCATTCAAAAATATCATCCATCCGCCTCTCCCATTCGAGATAGGCTTCCGGGTTAACACGTCCAGCAAATAGAGGTGGTTTTAATTTCAAATTGTTACCGTCATTTTGCTGTCCTCGTGGTTGTCTTTGTGGCGGCTCATCAATGATATCTTGTTCAAAGTTTCGGTGACGATTCTCCTCTCTATTTCTCTCGGGCGGTTCGGGAGGATCTTCGTCATCTTCCTCGGGGGGTTCACGTGTTCTCCGAGCTTTCTGCCTTCGTGGTTGCTCATTGTTCCACGGAACCTCCATGTCGCACGGTAGCACAACCCGTACAGGCTCATTTAATTGCGCATTCATAACTTGCAATGTTTGCACGATGGCATTAAGAGTATCATAAAGGGTTGCGTTGAGGTTTGCCCCATTATATTCTCTTTGATCAGCCATTTCTTCTCTCCTTTGGATCTGAAATAATAGCAAACGAAACAGAAAGACAAGAAGGAAACAGATTGAAATAAGAGTGGAAGCAAACCTTTGGTCCTTGAACCAGGCTCTGATACCAAAAATGATACAAGCGCGGCGTTATTATAGATTGCAAGGTACTTTGTTGAGGTTCTTGATAGGCCAAAGGGCTGCTCACCAAGAACAAAACCTCGGATTAACAATGGAGAGACGTTACAGGCCAAAGGGCTGCTCGTAACTAGTCTCGATGGAGTGATTGCGAGGGTGATGGATTGAATGACGATTCCACAAGGAGTGCGGCAGCTCCTTGATACAGCCAAGCGTCTCTTTAACCGTGTTAACACTCGCACCAGGAAAAAAATGAATTATTGCCAAGCTATATGCAAAGAAAATTCAAAAACGTTTATTATTCAAGTCTGAAACAAAAGATTGCATATGAGGGCCTTTATATAGGCTACAAGTTGTTGAAATAAAAAGATAACTTAAAGGAAATAATAAATGCATCGAAAAGGAAAGAATCAGATCTCCCTCGGGTTGTTTATTGCATGATGTGGAAGTTGCCTTGTTTTGGTGATTCTTGACCGTTGGTGGATGATAATGGGAAGATTAGGAGCTGATTTGATGCTGATTTGATGGAGCTAGCCGTTGGTGGAAGAGAATGGGAAGATTATGAGCTGATTTGGTGTTGAATCCGATAATAAGGAAAGAACGTGATGCTTGGCATTGTAGGAGGAACGTTGCCATGTATTTTCTTTCCACTGATGTCCAATACTAATCTTCCATAACCGATTGGTTATTTAAGATTAAAATGGCCTTGGATTCTCCTTGGTTTATATTCGGTTTTGTAACTTCTTCATAAGCCATATTCTCGTGCCCTTCATTGATGAACTTATACACGAACCAGTTCATCTTGGCTCGAAAATTATGAGCTCTGCCTCGTGTGACCGGTGCCGCGGGCATGGTTGGAACTTCGGCTTCTTTGTTTGTGTTCTCCTCTTCATGTTCCATACTTTGTTCCACTCCGTCATCTTTATTTTGTTCTTCATGAATGTTTTCTTCTTCGCCAAGAAACTGGATGTCCTCATCAGAAACAACAATCCGACTTTGATAACGAGATAGGGAGGATTTAGGGATCGTATTTCTTACTTTTTATCATGTCTAAGGTTAATTTCTCTTATTTTACAGTAGAAACCATGAGTGAGTAGATTTCCAGCTATGGATTAGGGATATCGGATTTGTAATGGATGCTTGAAATTATGCCTTAATGCTTAGACACTTTATACTTGTGTTGAATTTCTGTTTTCTTGAAGTTTTCTTGAATTTCGGTTTTACAATCAACATCGTAGACACTTTATACTTGTGTTGGGCGCTTAATAACTTAGGAATTCGTGTTTAGCCGGGAGGTTAGATTATGAATCTGAAATTTTGATTGTTGATTAAGTTCGATTAATGAGAATTTGACCAGTCGGTTAATCGACTTAGAAATTAGGATTGTGCGCTTAACGTTACCGTAATCACGAGTTAATCGCTGTCGGGAGGTAGGATTGCACGTTGTTATGGTTAGGAGGTTTAGGTGTCAAGAGAACCATCCCTTATTTATGAGCATGAATTCCCAATTATCAAGATTATTCGATACGTTCATGATCATTTGTTTATTGCATCCTTGTAAATCCCGGTAACCCGAAACCCATAGTGTTCTTAATTATCAAGTTTTTCACATCTTCTCAATCGCTGTTACAATTCATTTTAGTGTTTTAGAAATTTATCCTACATCACCATCAATTCAATGCATCTTAGTTTAGTCGTTTTTTTAGCTAAGGTTGCATTAGTCCCCAGAGTTCGACCCTTGTATTACACCAATCCGTACTCTGGCGGTAAGTGAATATTAGGCATTTTTATTGATTGATAATTCACACATCAAGTTTTTGGCGTCGTTGCCGGGGACTTATTACGACCTAGATTAGGAATTACGTAGATTAAGAGTTCAGTCCTTTCCGGAGTCTTGGTCATTTTTATGCATTTTTCTTTTCCCTTTATCGAGTCTTTTCTATCTACATCAGATCTGCACTTTGGTTGTTCGTTTATTGTTGTGCAGGTACCATTGTATGAGAAGCTCCACACAAAAGTTACTCATATACGATCCCAAGGTTGAAAGAACAATACGGATTTGCGCAAAAAGAGGAGAATTAGACCTGCAAATTCTGAATCCGAAGTAGATAAAGAGAGTATCCCAGAGACACACGGTTCCGAAGAGGAAAGAATTGATAGCGAAAGCCCCATGGCAACACCGATAAGCCCAAAATGGACGCTACTGAAGAAACTCACGGAGCTTAGACAGTTCCAAAGCACACCCAATTGCATTCATACATGGCCCGACCAATAGAAAACCAAGTTGAGCTGCAACCCACTTTCATCCAAATGCTCAACAATTCTGCTTTCAGTGGAATGGAGAATGAGGATCCAAATGCACACAGCACTGACTTCAAGATGCTCTGCAGCACTACAAGAGTTGGCACAGGAGTCACACAGGAAGATCTATACTTATCTGCATTCCCACTCTCGCTCAAGGATGCAACACAGAGTTGGTTGTTCAACTTGCCTACTACGTCCATTACTTCATGGGACGAGTTAAAAGAAGCGATTCATGCAGCAATTCTTCCCAGACCATACGACGATGCTCGCCAAGAGCCGAATAAATTCATTCATGCAAGAATGAGGTAAAAGTTTACATGATGCATGGGAGTGTTTCAAGAAATATCAATGCATATGTCCGCATCATGGAATAAACAAGAGGTACCTCATCATGAGCTTCATGCAAGGTCTCCAAGAGACCACACGCTTCATGATCATAGCAGCGAGTGGTGGTTCCCTTAGCAACCGCACTTTCCAACAACTCAAGAATCTGATCGAGAACATAGCAAGGGAGGGAGCAAGAGGTCAGAGATTACAACCGTGATTTCTCATCCTAAGTTGAGATAAATGAGTTAGGTATTTCCAACCCAGACTTACTAAACATAAAGCAACAAATTGCGGAGATATACAGGATGATGGCAGGCCTCCTTGTCGAGCGACAAGATGCATCCATCGGTCAGGGGATCGAGGAAGTCAATTACGTCAACAATCGGCCCTACCAACATAACTACTTTAAGAGCCATCCCAACCTCTCCTATGGAAATACAAGTAACGTGGTAAACCCGCAGGATTTTCAACCGCGGATGATGGCAAGAAAACAAAACCAAGGTTTCCAGCCAAGAGGGAGTGCCAGAACCAAGGCTATCAGCAACGCACACAACCCTCAGGTGATTTCGAAGTTCTTTCTATGCTGCAAGTGTTGTTGCAACAACAAAAGAATCATAGTTATGCGCTCGGAGGGATAAAGGCTAAGAAAGATGACCAAAGGAAGTAGATGGAGAGCTTCCAAACGCACTTAAAGCACCTGGAAACGCAAGTGGCACAGCTAGGCCAAGGGTCTAGCCGACCGCCCGGACAGCTCCTCAGGAAACCCGAGACGAACCCCCGTGAGCAGATCAACGCCATCCATCTTAAGAGTGGCAATACGGTGGAGCAACCCATGCCTTGCATAGCCATAACAAGAGAGCCCTTGAGCAATACAGATGAACAACCCAATACTCAAGGCATGGAAGAGGAGAAGATCGACGACGAAGAGGAGAGAGAGCTGCCCTACGTGCCACCTGCCCAAAGGGCACCACCCCTACCCTTCACACAGCGCCAAAGGAAGCAGAACAAAGATGTTCAATTCGTCAAATTCGTGGGACTCCTAAGGAAGATGCAAGTCACCATCCCGTTCTACGATGCGCTCATGAAGATGCCATCTTACGCCAAATTCTTCAAGGACATAATAACGAGGAAGAGGACCGTAGACAATGAGGTAGTGATGGTCACCAACTCGCTCATACAACGACCTACCATGGCCAAGAAGATGCCCGATCTGGGTAATTTTGTCATCCCTTGTAAGATCTACGTTACGAGATTGACATGCACTAATCGACATCAGAGCGAGTGTGAGCTTGCTACCATTGTTACTTGTTGAGAAGCTTAATCGAGTAGGAGATCTTCAGCCCACGCGTATGCTAATCACCTTAGCTAATCAGTCCGTATGAAATCCCGAAGGCATCTTGATGAATGTTGCAGTACAAGTGGGAAAATTTGGTTCCTCGCGGACTTTGTAGTTGTTGACATGGAGATAAATCCGAAGATCCCCATCATTTTGGGAAGACAATTCCTCAACACGGCGAACATGATTATATATTGTGCTGAGGGCAGACTGGTCATGAAGTTCGCAGATGAATCCATAGATTTCAAGCTTGACAAAACGCTCAAGAAGCCATAAATAACCAAACCCGTGATGCACAATGACACGGTGGATGAACTAGTAGAGGAAGTTAAACATGAGCATCGAGCCATCCATTCCGTGGAGATAGCACTGTCAGCATGAATCGGGAGCCTATTCCAGTCACCCTAAGATGTGGAGGAATGCATACAACTCATGGAGAAGTTGATCACACTTGATTCTAGCATGGATCCAAGCGTGTCACACAAAGCCCGCGCGGGCTGAACGAAAACAGAAGGACCCACGCGAGCTAGATTACACCCTAACTCGGGCAATTCTCTCGGGGATAAATGATGCACTTCAGAGCCCACACGGGGTGGAAGACGAGCCCACTTGGGCAGACCACATGAACAAGAATCCCACGGGGTAGAACACGCCTCGCCTCGGACAAGTCTCCCGGGGGAATATGACGCATTTGAGAGCCCGTGCGGGGTGGAAGACGAGCCCGCTCGGGAAGACCACATGAGCACGAACCCGAGTGGTTATCTAGAACCCCGATACGGGCAACATCTTCGGGGGTAGAACCCACACGGGCACGGTGTACAACCCACGCGGGCTACGTTTCTTCAGCCTTGCACTTCATTTCCTACACCCTCTATTGCCCATTTTCGCATGGATTCCGACTGGAGTGCCGAGAAAGCATCCAAGGTCGATCTCGAGCCCCTTCTGCAGGGGCTTAGGTATGAGTTCCTTGGTCTCGAATCTACATACCCTCTGATCATCAATGATGCACTTGAAAGGCCACAAGTTGACAAATTGCTCGGCGCGTTCAAGCAATATCGAGCCACCATCGGTTATACTCTAGAGGACATCATGGGTATCAGCCCCGAGCTTTGCATGCATCGCGTCCACTTGGAAGATGAGTCAAAGTCATCCATAGAATATCAACGCCGACTCAATCCCAACACGATGGAGGTAGTCAGGAAAGAAGTACTAAAGCTTCTAGATGCCGGTATCATATACCCCATCTCCGACAACACATGGGTTAGCCTGGTGCAAGTGGTACCAATGAAAGGAGGCATCATCGTCGTCCCAAAACAGAACAACGAGCTTATTCCTACACGGACGGTGAAGGGATGGCGCATGTGTATGGACTACCGCAAGCTCAACACGAACACCAGGAAGGACCACTTCCCATTGCCCTTTATCGACCAAATGCTTGAAAGGTTAGTGCTTCATTCATATTTTTTTCCTAATGGCTATTTAGGATTCTTCCAGATCCCAATCCACCAAAACGACCAAGAAAAGACAACATTCACTTGTCCATTCGGGACATTCGCCTATCGCTGGATGCCATTCGGCTTATGTAATGCACCCGCTACGTTTCAAAGATGCATGAATTCCATCTTTTCTGATGTAAATGGCGATATTATGGAGGTGCTCATGGATGACTTTTCAGTCCATGGCTCATCCTTACAAGCGAATCTCGTGATCAATTGGGAGAAATGTCACTTTATGGTCCGGGAAGGAATTGTTTTAGGCCACAGAATTTAAGAAAATGGGATCGAAGTCGACATGGCTAAGATTGAAGTGATTGAGAAGCTACCCTCTCCTAGGAATGTCAAAGCAATCCGTAGTTTCCTTGGGCATGCGTGGTTTTATCGAAGGTTTATCAAAGACTTCTCCAAGATCGCAAAACCGCTCACCGACCTCTTGAGCAAGGATGATGTGTTCGAGTTTAATCAAGATTGCCATATCGCCTTTGAGAAACTCAAGAAAGCACTGATTTAACCTCCCATCATTCAGCCTCTAGACTGGAAGCTCCCTTTTAAGCTCATGTGTGACGCTAGTGACTACGCTATGGGGGCTGTATCGGGACAGCGAAAAGACAAGGTGATGCATGTTTTTTATTATGCCAGCCGGACCTTAGACGATGCTCAATGCAATTACTCCACCACGGAGAAAGAGCTGCTGGCCATTGTTTTCGTTTTTTAGAAGCTTCGCTCTTACCTTGTCGAATCCAAGGTAATTGTTTACTCCGATCATGCAGCGCTGAAATATTTGTTCACCAAGAAGGACGCGAAACCAAGGCTAATACGGTGGATCTTAGTCCTTCAAAAATTCGACTTAGAGATACGAGATAGGAAAGGGACAGAAAACAGTGTTGCCGACCTCTTGTCACGCCTTGAGATTTCAGATGTTATCCCTATCGATGACTCTCTCAGAGATGATATTGTCATGGCCATAGACGAAGTGCCTGCACCGTGGTATGCAGATTACGTGAACTACCTCGCCCGTGAGGTTTTGCCACAAGGCCTAAGCTACAATGCTAGGAAGAAGTTCCTACACGATGTCAAGGCCTACTTTTGGGAGCAGCCTTATCTATTCAAGCGAGGGACCGACGGTTTATTCTGGCGCTGTATCCCGAAAGAAGAGGTAGCCGATGTGCTTTTTCACTGTCATTCTTCTGACTATGTAGGGCATTTTGCCGCCTCTAAAATAGCGGCAAGAGTTCTCCAAGCCAGATTCTATCGGCCTACGCTATTCAAACAGGTATGTCTCAACTTGTGACATATGTCAAAGGACGAGAAACATCTCTAGATGGAATGAGAGGCCTCAGCACTACATCTTGGAAGTGGGACCATTTGACGTTTGGGACATCGACTTCATGGGACCATTTCCCTCCTCCTGCGAAAATCTATACATCTTGGTCGTTATGGATTATGTGACAAATGCATCATCTTCAAATGCATCATCTTCCCTAGATTTGGCATCCCAAGAGTCGTGATTAGTAATGAGGGAAAACACTTCATCAATCGGGTGATTGAAACACTATTGAAGAAATATGGAAAGAGGCACAATATCGCCACACCGTATCACCGCAGACAAGTGACCAAGTGGAGGTCTCCAACCGAGAAATCAAGTTCATCCTTCAGAAAACAGTCTCAAACTCTCGACGAGACTGGGCATTGAAGCTAGACGATGCAGTTTTGGCCTTCAGAACAACTTTCAAGACCCCGATAGGTATGACACCATTTCAGCTTGTCTATGGGAAAGCATGTCACCTTCCCGTTGAGCTAGAACATAAGGCATATTTGGATGTACAGACACTGAAGTACGACCTCAAGACAACCGAGGAGAAGTGGGTTCTCCAGCTTCACCATCTAGACGAGATCCACAATGACGCCTACGAGAATGCAAGGATCTACAAAGAGCGCACAAAGAAATGGCATGACAAGCACATCCTCCCACGCTCATTCAAAGTAGGTGGTCAGGTACTTCTCTTTAATTCCTTTTAGAGATTGTTTCCAGGGAAACTCAAGTCGCGATGGTCAGGGCCCTTCACTATAAAAGGTGTTTCACCACATGGAGCCATGGAATTGGACAAGGGAAATGGGGGATCATTCTTGGCAAATGCGCAAAGATTGAAGGCATACTATGCTGATCGCATAAAGGACGGAACATGCACACTGCCTTTTTCCGATCCCACACACGTCTAAAGCGTAAGGGTCAAGCTAAAGACCATAAACAAGCACTTCTCGGGAGGCAACCCGAGATTCGTATCCTTTTTCTTTTTAATTTTAGCTCTCAAACTCTTTTTAGGACATGTACATTTCTTTAGGATTTTAGTGGTTTTCATGATTATGTGATGCCTGTTTCTCCTTGTGATTTTTTTTTAAATGTAGCACAGCCCGCATGGGCTGACCAGGAGACCCCCGCGTGCTACATTCTGCCCTCGTGGGCTAGATCACACGCCCTGCGCGGGCTAGGTCAGTTAACAGAGGTAAGTTAAGATTTCGAGTAACCCGAGCCACTTTAACCCTCACAAATTAAACCCCCCGAGCGTACAACAACCCTTGAATCCTCTCATCGCCGACCGGCACTCCCCAAACGACCGTCACCACCATTGATTCCCCTCCCGACCCCTTTCACCAACAAACCCCTCGACCGGATACTCGAACTCTCTCTCCCTCTTCTCTCTTGAAGGTTGATTTTTTAGGGATTGCGGCTCGTGATAGGGATTTCCAGGTCGCGATTTTGCGACCAACCCGTGCGGACTAGGGTTAGAACCCGCACAAGTACCCTGTTTCGAAACATAGCCCTAACGTGGGCCCTGAGTGACCCCGAGTCGGGGGAATTTTTCTGGACATGCAGCCCGAGCGGGTTACACACTCTACCCGCGTGGGTTGATGCAAACAGTTTGCCTAATATTTGCTGTTTCTTTGACTGTTTTGCAGATGGCTCCAAATTGTTTAAGAGCTCAAAGAAAAGACGGGCCGATTATGGTCCGGAGGAGGGATGGCCCACACAGCCGGACGCCATCACGGAGCTAACTCTATATATGTCCATCACCACGTCCCACCAGCAGTACAACTACCGGACAATGACCTTTATGTTCGGCCACAAGTCAAAATGCAACGAATTGCCGTCGCGCATTCAGGCGTCCTGCTTCTTATCCACGGAAGCCATGCGTGCTCTCCACATCGAAGAGCACATCAACAATCTATTTAACACAATGGAGTGGAGGGGATTGTGGGCGGCAAGGGAATACACATTCCGTAACCTCACTGCCGAATTCTTTGCATCTTACAACGCCTTCTTCCTTGAGTCAAGAGACCCGGACAAGGTGTTTATGGAGTTTTGTCTGTTGGGACAGAACTATCGGCTTTGTGCAGCGTAGTTCGCTTTTGTGCTAGACATTCCGTATAGGGCAAACGACAAACTGCCGGGATTTGACAAGTGACAACAAGCAGAGTTCTCGAGTCGGATGGTGTATGGGCACTATTCCAGTACGAAGTCTAAGGCCAGCCACATACACCATCCCGCCATCAGGTACTTCCATTATTTCCTAGTCTCCTTCATCTTTGGCAAAGGAGCACAGGGTGGAGTCAAGCACACGGAGCTGGGTACTTGATGCACGCGGTCCACTTAGACGTTGATGGTGACGATTGGGAGATGGGCAATGTCGACTTGGCATCAATGATTATGCGGCATTTCTATGACATCACCACCGAGAAGGGCAGCACGGATTCGAAGATCCATTTTGGCAGAGTGGTCACGATGATAGCTCGGAAGCTTGGGATCAACCTTGGTATCCTGACGGAGGACAAGATCGATGAGGTGCGCGAGCTCAAACTCCAAAACCTCAGACACCGACGGGACATAGCCAACGCCCAAGGAGGATCATCTGGAGCTACCGGGATGGGCATGGTCGAACCTTGGAGGTCGACCTCGACCAGATTTAGATGCACGGACTACACGATGAGAGCATGCGATTTATGATAGATCATGCCATAGGCCACCTTGGTCCACGACCGAACGAGGCAGATCTAGCTCCAGGAGCCGCACCAGGATCAGGGATATCCCGACAACGCAGCCGGCGTGCTTCTCCTCAACCAAGTACCCGCCCTGAGTACCATAGACAACATTCTAACTTCCCTTCTATGGGAGGTGTTTCCGATGTTCTCATGTACATCCCAGAGGAGAAGCGATACCAATCCTTTATGGCGGATCAGCGATATGACCTCGAGGCGGTGAGGTATGTAGAGCAGCAGCAGTTCCATGAGCAGTCCATTCAGCACACATACTACATCGCGGAGTCCGTTCGGCGATTCCAGCAGCTGAGTATGCAACACTTATCGGAACCGTACGTGCCTATCCCATAGAACTACCACACGGGGGCCATTCCCTACCATCCATACCTCTTATACGAGCTTCAGTCGTTTTATTTTCCACCTGGGGAAGGGACCTCCACACAGCCAGCAGACCCTCAGGCCACCTCAGGTGGGAAGGAAGAGGATTAGGCCATCTATCTTTCCTTTTTCTTTTCTTCTTCCTTTTTCTATTTTTTTGCTTTATGGAACTTTTTTTCCTTTTTCGCATTTATGTACACTCTATGAGACATTATGATGTATTACTTTCTTCTCTATTTTGGGTTGCATGACTCTTATCACAGGTTCTTCATGATAATACCTGCAATAGAGTAGACGTGTATAACATCCAGTTGTATCACCAACTCGAGAAAGCAAAATACACCAGGNAATAGAGTAGACGTGTATAACATCCAGTTGTATCACCAACTCGAGAAAGCAAAATACACCAGGTGTACCCGTTCTCACTTTCCTTATCTTCTCACGAGTTTTGGTATGCGAGTCCCTGTAATATATTTTGAACACTGGGACTGTGTTCCGTTCAAGTCTGGAGGGGCACTCTTTGAGTGATATGATTTGTTTGAGTGATATGATTGCGATTAGGATTAGGATTAGGTGTTTATTTTTTTCTTTCTTCTTAATTCTTAGCCTTAGTTTTGTTTGAGGACAAACAAAGGTTCAAGTCTGGTGGAGTTTGATAACACATAGTGTGTGATAGTTTTAAGGCTACCATTTACATCATTTTCGCATAGTTTGTATAGCACGAGTTACAAAACCGACACGAATGTTCTTTATGTACTCCTTTTTTATTTTTAGGTTTTAAGGCGACAAGGCTTAACAGAGCTTTAGAATGTCAATTCTTGGATTCACCCGCACATACTGGAAGCTACAAACCACTCAGAGCGAATTCAAGCAACGAAACCAAATGGAACACCCGAGCATCAAGCAAGAGGAGCAAAAGCACGAAATTAACTCAATCCGCTTGGGCTTGGAAGACGCCCCCCGCGCGGGCTGCATCCGGCAGAAATTTAAGCCCGACCCGTGCTGAACATCAACCCGCTCGTGCTACATGATATCAAATGAACCTGCGCATGCTGTCACACTAGCCCGCGCGGGCTGCAGCTCTAGAAAATTTCACAAGCCTCAGGTTTGAAGAGAACCCGCTCGGATTGGACAAACACGATGACCCTGCACGGGGTGGATATATAAGACGACTACAACAATGAATTCTACGACGTGCTTTGAAATACCATAACTTTGCGTACGAAGCTCCAAACTACATGAGTTTTTCCCATCTCATTCGTCTGTTCGAGATAAACAATGATATGTGTTGCTATAGGCAGCCCGAGCTCGTTTTCAAGCTCAAAATCCTTAGGTTGATATGTTGGATTTTTAGTGCCGGGAGATGCCCTTTTCGAGTTTCTTAGAATAGGAATGTCATTTCTTGTTAATACGCCGCTTGCATTGCGTTTATCTCTCTGATATTCATTTTTCTTCCTATTTTCTATTTGCGTTTGTCTCTCGTGTAGCACCCTTTTTCCGCTTTTCGTTTTTGTTTTCACGCAATTAGACGACTACAACAATAAATTGTAAGATGGGCTTTGAAATACTATAACTTTGCGTAAAAGCTCCGAATTACATGATTTTTTCACATCTCATTCATCTTTTCGAGATACACAAAGCCTCGGGTTGCTGAAGGCAGCCCGACCCCGTTTTCGAGATCAAAATCCTTTATTTAGGTCGATACATTGCATTTTTAGAGCCGGAAGATCCCCTTTTTGAGTTTCTTAGGATACGAATGTCATTTCTTGTCAATACGCCGCTTGCATTGAGTTTGTCTCTAGGATATTCATTTTGCTTCCTATTTCCTTTTTGCGTTTGTCTCACGCGTTGCACCCCTTTTCCGCTTTTCGTTTTTGTTTTTATAGAATTCTGAGATTGGTTGAGATTAGAACCAAGATAAAGACTAGAATGAGAATAGGATTGAGATTAAGCTCAGAACGAGCAGAATAGACAGAATGAGCAGAATAAGAGAGAATGAGAGAGAATAGAACTAAAAAACGTGCTCAATTCACTTATATTCTAATATTTACATGGTTTACATATTTATAGAACAAAATATAGCTGCTGGGGCGCATCTGGCCGTTGGGGATTCAAATCAAAGAGAGCAAAGTGAGTTACAGCTGTTTTGCACAATGAGAGCTAAGTGTGTGACAACTATTGTGCACTAATTGAAGGTTCTGGATCTATGGGCTTAATTCAAGATTTAATCAGCCTAGAGTAAGGTAATTAACCTTATTATGATGAAGAATTTGAATTCTTCTAACATTCCCCCTCAAGCTTTGTCTAGTCAACAAAACTCTAAGTGATGCCTCGTTAAAACCTTTTCCAATAAAACCCAGTGGGACAAAAATTGGAAGAGGAAAAAGAGTGCAAACACTTAGGATTTGTCAACGTGACCAGTAAAGCTTGACTCGTGCAATGTCTGATGAATGTTAAACAAACCGATTTGTTTTGAAGCTTCTTGCAGACTCTTTCATTTGTTGCCTTGGTGAGAATGTCCGCAAGCTGTTCTGAGTAGCTAGTGCAGATGATTCCTTTCTTGATCTTTTCGAGAATGAAGTGGCAATCAACTTCAATGTGCTTTGTCCTTTCGTGAAAGACTGAGTTTGCGGCAATGTGAATGGCTGCTTGATTATCACAGTGGAGTGGAATGGCACAGCTTGTTGTGATGCCAAGATCTTGGAGAAGAGCTTTAATCCACATCAGTTCGCAAGTTGTGCATGCCATTGCTCTATAATCTACTTCAGCGCTTGATCGAGCAACAACCGATTGTTTCCTCCATGTGACTAGATTACCTCCTACAAAGGTGCAAAACCCTGTTGTAGACTTTCTACCACTTCGATCTCCTGCCCAATCAGCATCACAGTATCCGACGATACTTGTATGGTTGTTACATTCCATCCAAATGCCTTTGCCCGGAGATCCCTTCAAGTACTTGAGTATTCTCTCTACCATGCTCCAATCTTGTTGTGATGGTGCATGCATATGTTGACTAACCAGATTTACAGCAAAACATAAATCAGGTCCAGTAATTGTAAGATAAATTAGCTAACCTACAACTCGTTGGTAGCGTCCAATGTCCTCGAATGGTTCCCCCTGTTGTCGATCTTTGAAGTTTTCTTCGATTGGTGTCTTTGCAGGTTTTGCTCCAAGCTTTCCTGTTTCTTTCAAAAGATCAAGTGTATACTTTCTTCGGGATAGAAATAAGCCATTAGACATCCGACTTACTTCAATTCCAAGAAAATACTTTAATTCTCCTAAATCTTTTATATCAAAGGTAGTTTTTAAGAACAATTTCGTGTTTTCAATTCCTTCGGTATCATCTCCTGTTATTATAATATCATCAACATATACTATTAGAACGATAGTACCTGATTCCCCCTGAATTGAAAACAAGGAATGATCAGCTTCGCTTCGAGTAAAGCCATATCGGAGAACAGCATCATGAAGCTTTTGGTATACCATGCCCGGAGATTGTTTGAGACCATATATAGCTTTCTTGAGTAGGCACACTCGTCCATGATCAGTATGTAGCCCCGGTGGTGGAAGCATGTAGATTTCTTCTTCAAGTTCGCCTTGGAGAAAAGCGTTCTTCACATCCATCTGCCATAGACTCCATTTCCGGTTAGTTGCAGTGGAAAGTACAATACGTACAGTGTGGAGCTTGGCAATAGGAGCAAAGGTTTCTGTGTAGTATTCTCTATATGTTTGTGTAAAGCCTTTGGCTACAAGGCGAGCTTTGTATCTGTCGATAGTTCCATCGCTGTTGTATTTGATTTTGTAGACCCACTTGCATCCGACAGCCTTTTTCGCTTTGGGAAGCTCTACAATGTCCCAAGTGTGGTTCTTTTCGAGCGTTTGAATCTCCTCTTGCATAGCATCTTGCCATTCCTTTTGGTTCTTAGCTTCTTCGAAGGTGTTAGGTTCCTGGTCCTGATCAATCTTGCTGAAAAATGCTTGAAACTCATTCGGAAGGTGAGATATAGCACAAAAACTTTGAATCGGGTGAGCTACAGCAAGACCATTTTTAAAAACCCTTGTATTTATCCAATTTTCAGATGGAAATTTAAGACGTTCACTTCTACGAAGTGTAATAACCTGTGTATCTTGCTGCTTTGTGCCTTTATTATGAGAGCTGGTTGGATCTTTAGCATTTTGCTCATTCCTCGGCTCTGAACCTGCTTCTCCGTGAGTATCTTGATCACTCAAGGCGTTTTCATTGGTAGGTTCATCATTTGTGTTGCTTTCTTCGTAGTTTTCAGGTTCCTCTTTGATACAAGCACCAAAGCTTTAGCCGCAAGTATGGACGGGATTGAGTTGGTAGAAGGCCTAGGGGCACTCTCTAGCTAAGACTCGATGATAGGGAGGGCGGACGAAGGGGAACAAGCCAAAAGGGGCGCTCGTTCGGTCCTTCAAGGGGTGGTGGAGGACGTGTGGATCGCGGGACACCACGAAGGCTGCAGATGGGACCTTCGATACAGTCACACGTTCGGCTTGGACTCCCGGAGCACAAGACGAACTAGGGGGCAAGGATGAAGAAAACTCAGCAAATTTTATTTTAATTCAAAGATGTCCTTCAACAAACGATAAGCCTCGGTTTAAAACATGACCGAGAAAGACAAGAAAGGAAAAACAATATGGCCGTTGTGGCCTTAATTAGAGCAAAGAAAAGAAAGCAAATGAATCTTGGGGGAAAAGGGAAAGATCCGTTGGTGCTTAATATTTGAATTCAAAGAACAAGGCAAAGAAGGCAAGTGGATCTTGGGTGAAAAAGGAAAGGGCCGTTGGTGCTTGAAATTTGAATTTCAAACGGCTCCATCCAAGTTAAGGCAAGTTGCTGCGCCGGTCTAGATATGGCAAGTCGTTGCTTGTGTTGTTGCTATTGTTCACGAAGCCACTTGGCTTTTGGAAAATTGCTGCTGATGTCTCCCTCTTCGTTGTTGAACTCCTGACGGTTGTTGAGAATCACTTGAGCTACGTACGCGTTGATTCTTGTACGAAGGCTCTTTGCTCGGGATCTCGTGAGTGGCTTGTCGTGGACCACCGGCATGTCAATGTGTGCTCCGTCATCTCCTAGTTCTCCATCCACTCCCGTGCTTGTCTCGTCTATGCTAAGCTCGTCCTCATTGTGATCCATGCTCGGCTCATCCTTGCTCCGCTCCTCTCCTTCATTAGAGTCATAGCTCGTTGTAATGCCCTCATCATCCCCTCCCCCTTGCGAAGTAGACCGAGAACAAAGTCCATAGAAATGTCAGTCCACGGATGAAATGGAATTGTTAAAGGAATGTACAAACCGTGGGGGTGAGAACGAGATTTGGCCTTGTGACACGTGATACACCGTGCACAAAGCCGTTCTACGTCGCGCTTGAGGTGCGGCCAATAGAAATGCTCCTTGATAATGGCGAACGTTTTGTCCACGCTGAAGTGTCCCATTAGTGCTCCTCCGTGTGCTTCCTGCAACAAAAGGTCACGCATAGAACTCTGCGGTATGCACAGCCGTACGTGAACTCCACATGAGGTAGACACTCGAGCCAATTCTTCAGATTCTTGCCGATCGTTGCTCGCAGCAATGTCCCTAAGGTCCGGTTGACGACCTCAGTTTGGCCGTCGGTTTGCGGGTGACACGTTGTTGAGAATAGGAGCTTTGTTCCGAGCTTCCTCCAGAGCGTCTTCCAGAAATAGCTCACGAACCTCGTGTCCCGATCGGACACGATTGACCTTGGAATCCCCCAGAAATAGCTCACAAACTTCGTGTCCCGATCAGACACGATTGATCTCGGAATCCCTTGTAGAGGCACCACCTCCTTGAAGAAGAGATCAGCTACGTGCGTCGCGTCATTTGCCTTTGCGCACGGTATGAAGTGCGCCATCTTGGAAAACCTGTCGACAACAACAAAGATCGAG
>CM071873.1:16731739-16749716 GCA_036759665.1 Gynandropsis gynandra
CTTCGCTTCATTCATGTTGGTCCGAATGAGAAGATCCATGATATACTTCCGCTGCGACAAGTGGAGACCCCGTGATGTCCGCGTGGCTTCAATGCCACGGAAAAAGGTGAGAGCGCCAAGATCTTTAATGGAGAACCGTGACGCCAACAACTTGATGAAGTTCTGAATTTGAGCGGAAGAAGAACCCGTGATGATCATATCATCGACATAGATGAGAACATAGAGCTTTGTCGTCGACGTGTGGAGCACAAAGAGTGAGGCATCCGCAAGAGAATTCTTGAAGCCAATGTGAAGCAAAAATGTCCTTAACTCAGAGTACCACGCACGGGGAGCTTGTTTGAGACCATAGAGAGCTTTCCTAAGTTTGCACACATGACGAGGGTGATCCTTGTCAACAAAACCGGGCGGTTGCTCCATGTAAACATCTTCGGTGAGTGTGCCTTGAAGGAAGGCGTTGTTGACATCAAGCTGATTGATGTGCCATCCGTGAGAGACCGCAAGACTAAGCGCTGTGCGAATGGTTGCGGGCTTGACCACGGGACTAAAGGTTTCGTGAAAATCCACGCCCGGACGTTGATGAAAGCCTTTAGCAACCAAGCGAGCCTTCTAGCGATCAATGGAACCATCGGGGTTTCGTTTGATACGGAAAACTCATTTGCAGCCAACAACATTGCTTGCGGTATGATGAGAGACAAGGTCCCACGTCTTGTTGCTTAGGAGAGCATTGAATTTATCACTCATAGCTTGTCTCCATTTGGGATGACGTAGAGCTTGTGTTGTTGTAGTGGGTTCAATGTCATTGAGAGAACCTGTACAAACATTTGCAAATGGAGGATTAGAGCGATTGAGATTGACCTTGCTGTGAGTTACCATGGGATGCACATTACGATTGGTTGGTTGCACAACAGGTGCACGGGCCGTTTCCGAAGACGGCGCGAGAGTGCGGGACGCGCCGAGAAAGACGCAGGATCTGGAACCGCGTTCGAGAAATCCGCATGGACTGGATCCGAAAAAGCCGTTGGGAGTGGATCCGAGAAAGCCGCAGGTTGAACCGCGTCCGAGTCTGCAGGAGTTGGAACCGCGTCCGAAACGGACGTAGGGGCCGTAACCACATCCGAAGAATCCACAGGGGCCGCGTCCGAAGAGGACGCAGGGGCAGCGTCCGAAGTCGACGCGGGAGAAGAGGAGATCGCATCGTTGGTAGTGTCCGTGTCACTCTCAACTATGATCAAGGAAGAATCTAATCTTGGGGGCTGCGGTGGTGAAGATGGAGCGTGGGCCACGGTGAAGGGCTCAATGGGTGAGAAGGAAGGATTAGGAGACAATGAAGAGGCAGCGGGTATGTTAGGATGTGTGACATATTGGGAAAGATTAGCAAAGGGAAAAACGGATTCATGAAAAACAACATGACGCGAGATAAGGACGCGAAGTTTGGAGAGGTCAAGACAAAGATACGCGCTTTGGGTGTTGGAGTAGAGCGGATCTAGGGTCGAGTTTGTGAGAGGCATAGGGACGCAGCCAAGGGTAGCATAAACAGCCAAAGATTTTGAGTTTATGGAGGTTCGGCGGAGTTTGAAAGAGAGTTTTGTAGGGCGAGGCATAGGATAGGAGAGGCATGGGCATGCGGTTGATGAGATAGACCGCGGTAGTAAAGGCGTAAGACCAATAGGGTAGTGGTAGAGAGGCATGCATAAGAAGAGATAATCCGGTTTCGACAATATGACGATGTCGACGACGGGGCCAAGAGAAAGTCACCGGAAAATGAGTCAGCCGGCGGTGCAAGACAAACGGTTGCACGGGACGCGACCGTGGATGGGGCGATAGGACGCGACCGAGGATGGGGCGACGGGGCGCAAATGAACGGGCAAGGTAGATCCGTGCTGGTGGGGCGACGGAGGAGCAGCTGATCCGAGGGGTGAGACGTCGGAGCAGCGGCGGAGGGGGGGCTAATTGCGGCGGCCGGGCCGGCGGTGGGGCGGCGGCCAGGGGACCGGTGATGGTGCGGCGGCTAGGGTTGGCCGAGAAAGAGGAAGTGAGCGGTTAGGGTTTCGTCGTGAGACGATTTTAGCTCTGATACTATGTGAATGGTAATCTGAATTATTGATTACTGAAAAGCCATAAACGACTATATATACAAGAGGTTAATGATATGACCTAATGAGAGAATAGTAAATTACAAATATACCCTTAATACAATAATATCCTAATATCCTTATATCTCAAACCTACAAAGATGTGTCTACGCCTCGCGGATCGTTCGGTAAGATATCTAGTGGGATTTGTTGAAAACGTTCCCACCAAGGTAGGTCATCTTTTCATTCCCACTAATTTTGTTGTACTTGAGATAAAAGAAGATGCTAGAGTACCTATTATTCTTGGTAGACCGTTCCTAACTACTGCAAGTGCCATGATAGATGTACAACAAGGAAAGCTTTCTTTACGTGCCAGAGATGAGACGATAGAGTTCAACTTGTCCAGCACTATGAACGGACCCTCATACAAGGAGTCTTGCCTTAGAGTCGATTCGCTGGACGATTTAGCAAAAGACACACATGATCAAGTAAGTGTTTCTGATCCTCTTATGCGATACTTGACACGAGTTTGCGAAGATGCAGGATTTACCAACGAAGGAGCCAAGCTGTACACGAAATTTATGAGTGCCATTGCAGCACTAGGAGATGCCCCATGTGAGGAGATACCACACGAAACACACACTGATTTCGCAGTGGAAAAGACACCCGAACTTGAGCCCGAGCCTCCTCCGTCTTCTTCTCGGTATGAGTACGTTGAATGCGATAAAACATATCATACTCTTATGAATGCTAACTTGAGTGCAGATGAGATGAGGAAACAACCACTCGCGTAAAGAAGCGTAGGAAAGTCAGCTCTTCAATATGTATGGACGGAAATTATATGGAAGACAACCACGAACCTTCCATCTAAACTCAAAGGAGGCTGCACCCGTACTTAGAAGAGGTAATGGAAAAAAGACATCATAAAAACTTTTTGATGCAGATATCATTTATCCAACCTCGGCAGCGAACGAGTGAATCCCGTGCATGATGTGCCAAAGAAAGAAGCTGTGACTAAGAGATGGCACGAAAAGAAGATCTTACCTCATGACTTCCAACTAGGTGACTTAGTTCTGCTTTTCAGTTCTCGTCCTCAGCTTTTCTCGGGCAACCTACGGTCTCGTTGGTCTAGTCCTTTTCAGGTACGAGAAGTCTTCCCACATGGAGAAGTGGAACTATGGAGCGATTCGAACGGAACGTTCAAAGCTAATGGACATCGATTAAAGCTCTACCAAGCCGCTCAAACGATCAAAAGTGGAAACTCCATTCCCCTTTCCGATCCACCCGTCGCGCACACATGAGGAATGGATACGTCAAAGCTTAAAGACGTTAAATAAGCGCTTTCTGGGAGGCAACCCAGCTTGTTTTCTATTTTTTTAGTTGTTTAGCCTAAGACTCGGTTAATAAAAACACAAAAAATACCACCACAAACGTGACTTCACTTCTCTGACCCTCCATCGGTGTTTCACGTCTAGGACGCCGTTCAATTTAAGTTTGAGAGTAGCAGCTCACATTTGTTAGGAGAGTTCGTTTTATTTTCTTTTATTTTCTCTTTGATTTCGTAGTTTTTAGATTGTTTTTGTTTTCGTGAGTCAGAGTCGTCCTAGGTACTTGTCCGATGCCACGTTTTGAGATGAACCCTGAAACTAGGATACTTAAGAAGTTGGCTTTTTCAGTGAGATTTTGCATGTTTGAGCTAGTCTTTTACTAAGCGTTAGAGCTTATTAGTCGGCTAAAAAACAATATATCGTAATTTTGTTGGGAATCCTAGTGTTGCTTGTGGGAGGTTTAGACGAGGTTGCTAGGCTAGTTTATCGTTTATTGTCTCTATCCAGATGGTACTACTTCGTATAGACGATGTTTTACTTCTTTTGATGAGGATTATTAGATCGTATGAAATCGAGCTTGTTTTGCAGAATAAAGAGAGCACACTAACACTCCGTTGTCGATGGAAATAATCCTAAAAGCATGATCTAAAATTGATATAAGTGCATCGACCTTGACACATTTTTATAGTTCGGGTGTAAGTGGTGGGTTGGCGATCATCTTTCTACATCCTAAGGGCATGGCATAATAAAAACGTCGCCTACTCTGCTGCACTCTTGAACGAGATGCATGAGTATACCGTCATCGGTAGTCTGGGTCTAAGTAGAGGCTGGATCCCTTCAAATCCGACGTCTTAGAAGCCTAGTGTGTCTGCATAATATAAAGAAAAAGAAGACATAAAAAGAAAAAAAGAAGAAGGAAAAAAGAATAAAGAAAGAAAGAAGCTCGAAAAAGAAACAAGTATCCTCAATTGTTCTACGGTTAAGCATTTGTCTGAAGTCTTGTTTGGTGGAGAGAGTTACGGTGGCTTGTTTAGTTTGCCTTCGATTTACTTTCTCGTAGGTAGCTTTGGTGAACCTAGGATAAAGACTGAAAGTTTAATTAGGCCGAATTCGCTCTCGACTTGATAGTTGACCGGTTAGGTTTGCTTTAGCAGTATCTCTAGGAGAAATGGAATTCTCGGTTTTTTATATACCCCACGTGCTCCACGTCTACGTTTGCTTAGGGACAAGCAAACATTCAAGTCTGGGGGATTTTGATCGTCTCATTTTAATACGTACTTCTCACATGATTTTAGAAATGTTTACAATATACTTGCGATGTTTACACATGATTTTGTATCCGTTTTACTCGTTTTCGTGTTTTCTTGTTCTTACAGGTTTTAATGCAAATTTGGCTCATTTCGAAGCTAAGGAATATACACGGGACAAAGTGCTATCATCAAGGATTGTAACGGAGCAAACAAAATGAGAAACGGGGCAAGACAATAACCTGCACGGCCAGCACAATGCATAGCACGACCGGGCTGAGCAAACAAACACATGCCCGATCATGCATTAGCCAATGCCAGACCGTGCTCAATGGGAAACATCAATGCCCGGCCGTGCATCAATCTCAGCACGACCGTGCTCAACAACCAACATGCATGCCCGACCGATCAACATTCCTTTGCACGATCGGGCTCATCACACAACAAGGTGTCCGACCGAACACCCCTTCTTGCACGACCGGGCTACTCAATCATCAGCCTAGTGCACGACCGTGCACCCATCCCTCCACGACCGGACGTTTGAAACAGAAACTTCCCCGAACCTCATGCGCGACCCGGGCTCCTAAGGTGCACAGCCGGGCACTCTTCAAAGGATATGCCCAATCGGCCTCACCATCTTGCACGGCCGGGCATGAAGGCACACGGACCTAAAACGCAGAATAGGAAACGTTCAGCCATGGAGAAGAAAAGGAAGATTACGAGAGAAGAATGGAAAATCATAGTAAAAGCGGAAAGAAAAGGAAAAGGAAAAAGAAGGAAAGAGGAAAGAAGACATACTCATTCGGTGAAACACATTACAGAGGAAAATTACAGAGAGAGATTACAGAGATATACACAGATAAAGAAAATGAGGAAGAAGATAGAGACTTACAGAAGACATTGAAGAGGCATCGAACATGGACTTCGGTTTCGTTTGTTTTTCATGTTCCATAAACTATCTATTTCGATTATGTTTGTTTACGAACGCATGAGCCAGTAGTCGTTCTGTTCTAGGAGAAGGGATTAGCCCTTGGCTATCCCGAAACCACTTTAATTTATCTTTGAGTGAAATTTCCCGTTATCGTTTATCTATTCTTTATCTGAGTGCTTCATTTACATGTATTTGCGAATGGCCACGTAGATGCATGTTTTAGGAACTTAGGAGAAGGTCTGAGAGGAGAATCCTAATTCTGGATAATCAGGTTTAGAACAACCGAGGATAGGCCACGAAAGTATGGTAGTAGCGGTTGAGGGTAAAACGGATGAATCCCAGAACTTATGGGTTTAGATTAAGGTGTCAGCCACGAAAGTAGGGAATAACTTGACTAGATCACGTGTCTGTGCCTTGAGAGAGGGTAGATATCATATTAGGATCGTCTGCCTTAGATAACTTGATCGGGATTACATAATTAGATAGGTTGATCGTTGGTTTCGGTAGTCTTGTGGTGAAACCGAATTCCTAAAAAGTTTGTCTCACTATTAAGAATTCATAGTATATTTGTTTTTAGTATTTCAATATTAAAACAAATATTCGTTCGTTTGCAAGTTTGATTCGTATTTTGAGTTTGGGTTGTGTTGCATATTCCCTATGGGATCAACACATAGAGACTACACACTGCACTTGTGGGTAGTTTAGACTAATATTTGTTTAACTTTGAATCGCATCACAAGTGACTTCTTGTTAATACGCCACTTGCATTGCATTTGTGTCTCGGATATTCCTTTTGTTTCCTATTTCCTATTTGTGTACTCGTGTTGCTCCCCTTTTCCGCTTTTTATTTTTGTTTTCGTCGTGATTAGGCGATTACAACATTGAATTGTACAACGAGCTTTGAAATATCATAACTTTACGTACGAAGCATCGAATTACTGGATTTTTTCACATCTCATTCATCTTTTCCAGATAAAGGATGCCTCGGGTTACTGGAGTCAGCCCGACCCCGTTTTCGAGCTCAAAATCTTTTTTTAGGTTGATATGTTGGATTTTAGAGCCAACAGATTCCTTTTTCGAGTTTCTTAGGATACACATGTCACTTCTTGTCAATATACCGCTTGCATTGCGTTTGTCTCTCAGATATTAATTTTGCTTCCTATTTCCTATTTGAACTTGTTTGTTATGTTTCACCCCTTTTACGGTTTTCGTTTTGGTTTTCGTCGTGATTAGACGATCACAACATTGAATTTTTGTACCACAGGCTATGAAATACAATAACTTTGCGTACGAAGCACCGAATTACTGATCATCTCGTTTATGTGCACGATTCTCGCATTATTTTAGATATGTTTATGACGATAGTTGCGATGTTTAGGTGTGATTTTGTATCCGTTTTACTTGTTTTCGTGTTTTCATGTTCTTATAGGTTTTAATACGTATTTGGTTTGTTTCGGAGCAATAGGACATACACGGGACATAGTACAAGCATTGGAGATTATAACGGACGAGAAACGGACAAGGAATGCAACTTGACATGAGGAGATAAGGCCCCCCATAGGGCGTCTTCCTTAGGCCGCGTGGGGTGGTGTTCTAGAAGTTGTTGCCCGAGTCATGCTAGCCCTTAGCACGCACGGGTCATGCAAAAGGAGGCCGCACGGGATGTCTTCCTTAGCCCGCGCGGGGTGGTGTTCCAGAAATTGTTGCCCGAGTCGTGCGAGTAATGGAGAAAATGAGGAGCCCACACGGGGTGCCCCCTAACCTACGCGGGGCATGCCTATAACAGCTTCCCCTAGGAGGATAACACATAGGAGAACCCTAGGAGGGTACACAACATCCATCAAACCATTCAAGAGTCATCTTTGACGGGAGACACAACAAGGAGTCGGGAATTGATTCGGGATCATCTCTCGTTTGATATTTCTATGCTCCTTACTCTACTATTTCGTTTATGATGTTTAGACTCATGATCGAGAGTAGATTTGTTCTAGGAGAAGGATTAGCCCATGGATATCCCGGAACCGTCTTTGATTCGTTTATGAATGAATTTCCCCGTTTCGTATTATCTATTCTTTGTCTAAGCACTTAATGTCTTGTGTTTACGGTGGCCATGTATATGCATGTTTTAGAGATTAAGAGAAGGACTGAAAGGTGAATTCTAGTCCTAGAAAGTTAGGCTTAGAACAACCGAGACTAGGTCACGAAAGTAGGGTAGTAACGGTTGAGGGTTGTATCGGGGGAATCATGAATCGTAATGGGGTTTAGTTGGGGTGTCAGCCACGAAAGTAGGGGATGACTCAATCTAGCTACGTTCCTATGCCTTGAGAGAGGGTAGGTTCTACATTAGGATCGTCTGCCTTAGATATCTTGATAGGGAATGCACGATTAGATAGTCTGAGAGATATTTTGGAAGCTATGCGGTGAAACCGGTTTTCTAGGGCGTTTGTCTCGTTGTTTAGAACTCACTTATCCATTGCATCATCATCGTATTTGCATTTCATCATCCTCATTCGTTAGCAGCAAGCTTTGGTTTTATTTTTTATTCTTAGATCGTGTTACATTAGTCCTCGTGGGATTGACACCTTAACTACTACACATGTTTCGTGCACTTGCGGGTAGTCTTAGGTTAACTTGTTAACTTGACACGCATCAATTACTTGATTTTTTCACATCTCATTCATCTTTTCGAGATAAAAGATGCCCCGGGATACGTGTTAGGTCGATATGTGTGATTTTTAGAGCCGAGAGATGCCCTTTTTGAGTTTCTTAGGATACGCAAGTCACTTCTTGTCATTACGCCGCTTGTGTTGCATTTGTCACTTGGATATTCCTTTTCTTCCCATTTCTTATTTCGTACTCATGTTGCACTCCTTTTTCCGCTTTTTTTGTTTTGGTTTTCATCGTGATTAGACAATTACAACATTGAATTGTTCGAGAAGCTTTGAAATACCATAACTTTGTGTAGGAAGCAACGAATTACTTTAATTTTTTACATCTCATTCATCATTTTCAGATAAAGGATGCCTCGAGTTGCTGGAGGCAGCCCAACCCCATTTTCACGCTCAAAATCTTTTATTTAGTTCGATCCTTTCAATTTTTAGAGCCGGGAGATGCCCTTTTTGAGTTTCTTAGGATAAGACTGTCACTTCTTGTTAATACGCCGCTTACGTTGCATTTTTCTCTCGGATATTTTTTTTAGTTCCTATTTCCAATTTGCATACTCGTGTTGCACCCCATTTTCACTTTTTGTTTCAGTTTTCGCCGTGATTAGACAATTACAACATTGAATTATACGACGGGATTTGAAATACCATAACTTTTCATACAAAGCACCAAATTACTTGATTTTTTTATATTTCATTCATCTTATCGAGATTAAAGACGCCCTGGAATACTGGAGATAGCCCGACCCCATTTTCGGGCCCCAAATCTTTTATTTAAATCAATACATTGGACTTTTAGAGTCGGGACATGACCTTTTCGAGTTTCTTAGGATACACAAGTCACTTCTTGTCAATATGCCACTTGCATTGCATTTGTCTCTCGGATATTCCTTTTGCTTCTTATTTCCAATTTGCGTACTCGTGTTGCACCCCATTTCCGCTTTTTGATTTGGTTTTCGCCATGATTAGTCGATTACAATATTGAATTGTACGATGGGCTTTGAAATACCATAACTCTGCGTACGAAGCACCGAATAACTTGATTTTTTCACATCTCATTAATCTTTTGCAGATAAAGGATGCCTCAAGTTGATGGAGGCAGCCCGACCCCGTTTTCGAGCACAAGATCTTTCATTTAGGTCGATACGTTGAATTTTTAGAGCCGTGATTTCCTTTTTTTGAGTTTCTTGGGATGCGCATGTCACTTCTTGTCAATACGCCACATGCGTTGCGTTTGTCTCTCGGATATTCCTTTTGCTTACTATTTCCTATTTTGCGTACTCGTGTTGCACCTCTTTTCCGCTCTCTGTTTTGATTTTCCTCATGATTAGACGGTTACAACATTGAATTGTATGACGAGCTTTGAAATACCACTACTTTGCGTACGAAGCACCGAATAACTTGATTTTTTTACATCACATCCAACTTTTCCAGATAAAGGACGGCTCGGGTTGCTGGAGGCAGACCAACCCCATTTTGGAGCTCAAAATCTTTTACTTAGGTCGATACGTTGGATTTTTAGAGCCGGAAGATATCCTTTTCGAGTTTCTTAGGATATACAAGTCGCTTCTTGTCAATACGCCGCTTGCACTGCGTTTATCTCTCCGATATGCCTTTTGCTTACTATTCCCTAATTGCTTACTCATGTTGTACCCCTTTTCCGCTTTTTGTTTTTGAATAGATGATTACAACATTGAATTGTACGACGGTCTTTGAAATACAATAACTTTGTGTACAAAGCATCAAATTACTTGATGTTTTCACATCTCATTCATCTTTTCTAGTTAAAGAATGCCTCGAGGTTCTGGAGGGAGCCCAACCCCATTTTCAAGCGCAAAATCTTTTATTTTAGGTCGATACATTTGATTTTTAGAGCCGGGAGATGCCCTTTTCAAGTTTCTTAGGATACGCTGTCACTTCTTTCCGATACGCCGCTTGCATTGCGTTTGTCTCTCAAATATTACTTTTGCTTACTATTTTTAATTAGCATATACTTGTGTAGCACCCATTTTTGCTTTTTGTTTTGGTTTTCGCCGTGATTAGACGATTACAATGCTGATTTGTTTGACGGGCTTTGAAATACAATAATTTTGCATACACAGCACCGAATTACTTGATTTTTTTACATGTAATTCATCTTATCGAGATAAAAGACGCCCCAGAATGCTGGAGGCAACCCAACCCTATTTTCGGGCTCAAAATCTTTTATTTAGGTCGATACATTGGATTTTTAGAGTCGGGAGATGTCCTTTCGAGTTTCGTAGGAAACCCAAGTCACTTCTTGTCAACATGCCGCGTGCATTGAGTTTGCTCTCAAATATTCCTTTTGCTTCCAATATCCTATTTATGTAGTCGTGTTACACCCGTTTTCGGCTTTGTCTTTTTGTTTTTGTCGTGATTAGACATTTACAACATTTAATTGTACAACGGGCTTTCAAATACCATAACTTTGCGTACGACACACCTAATTACTTGATTTTTCACATCTCATTCATCTTATCGAGATAAAACATGCCTCGTGTTGCTGGAGGCAGCCCAACCCTATTTTCAAGCTCAAAATCTTTTATTTAGCTCGATACGTTGGATTTTAGAGCCGTGAGATGCCCTTTTCGAGTTTCTTAGGATACAAAAGTCACTTCTTGTCAATACATCGCTTGCATTGTGTTTGTCTCTCGGATATTCCTTTTGCTTCCTTTTTCCTATTTGTGTACTCGTCTTGCACCCCTTTTCCGCTTTTTGATTAGGTTTTCGCCGTGATTAGATGATTACAACATTGAATTATACGACGGGCTTTGATATACCATAACTTTACGTACGAAACACCGAATTACTATATTCTATCACATCTCATTCATCTTACCGAGATAAAAGATGCCCCGGGATGATGGAGGCAGCCCAACCCTGTTTTCGGGCTCCAAATCTTTTATTTAGGTCGATACGTTGGATTTTTAGAGTCGGGAATTGCCCTTTTTGAGTTTCTTAGGATACGCAAGTCACTTCTTGTCAATACGCCGCTTGCATTGCGATTGTCTGTCGGATATTTCTTTTGCTTCCTATTTCCAATTTGCGTACTCGTGTTATAGCCCTTTTTCGGTTTTTGTGTTGGTTTTTGCCGTGATTAGACGATCACAACATTGAATTGTACGACGGGCTTTGAAATACAATAACTTTGTGTAAAAAGATTTGAATTGCTTGATATTTTCAATCTCATTCATCTAGTCGAGATAAAAGATGCCCTGGGATGCTGGAGGCAACTCGACCCCATTTTCGGGCTAAAAATCTTTTATTTATGTCGGTACGTTGGATTTTTAGAGTTAGGAGATGCTCTTTTCGAGTTTCTTAGGATACACAAGTCACTTCTTGTCAATACGCCGCTTGCGTTGTGTTTGCCTCTCGGATATTCCTTTTGCTTCCGATTTCCTATTTGTGTACTCGTGTTGCACACCCCTTTTCCATTTTTGTTTTGGTTTTCGTAGTGATTAGCTGATTACAACATTGAATTGTACGACGAGCTTTAAAATACCATTACTTTGCATACGAAGCACCGAATAATTTGATATTTTGACATCTCATTTATCTTTTCCAGATAAAGGATGCCTCGGCTTGCTGGAGGCAGTTAACCCCATTTTCGAGCTCTAAATCTTTTAATTAGATCGATACATTGGATTTTTAGAGCCGAGAGATGCGTTTTTCGTGTTTCTTAGGATACGCAAGTCACTTCTTGTCAATATGATGCGTGTCATGTTAACAAGTTAACCTAAGGTTACCCGCAAGTGCACGGCAAGTGTGTAACAGGTGTCGATCCTACAAGGACTAATGTAACACGTTCTAAGAATCAAAACTAGAATCAATGTTTGTTGCGAAAAATAAAGATGGTGAGATGAAATGATGATGCTGTAGTGGATAATTGAGTTCTAAACAAAGAGACAAACGTTCTAGGATCCGGTTTCACCGTATAACCTCAAAAACATATATCTCTGATCTATCTAATCGCGCATTCCCTATCAAGATATCTAAGACGGACGATCCTAATATAGAACCTACCCTCTCTCAAGCCATAGGAACGTGGCTAGATTGAGTCATCCCCTACTTTCGTGGCTGACATCCCAACTAAACCCAGTTACAATTCATGATTCCCTTATTCAACCCTCAACCGTTACTATCCTACTTTCGTGACCTAGTCTCGGTTGTTCTAAGACTGATCTTCTAGGACTAGAATTCACCTTTCAGCCCTTCTCCTAATCCCTACACATGCATTTATGTGGCCTTTGTAAACACAAGACATTAAGTGCTCACACAAAGAATAGAAAAAGGAAACAGGGAAATGCATTCATAAACAAATCAAAGATGGTTCCCGGATAGCCATGGGCTAATCGCTTCTCCTAGAATAAATCTACTACTCGCTCGTGAGTCTATACAACATAAACGAAATCAATAGAGTAAAGAGCATAGAGATATCAAATGAGCGATGATCTCGAATGAATCCCCGACTCCTTGCATGCCTCCCATCAAGGGGACTCTATGGTTGGATGGTGGCTGTGATTGGTATGTTTTGGATGGTGGATAAATGAATCATGAATACCTTTTTCCCTTGAGGATTTATAGTTTGAATTGGAAGCTCTGGGCGACTTGTTTCCACCAAATTAGTCGGTAGGCCGTTTTACAAAGTCATGCCCGACCGTGCTCCATGTCATCATGCCCGGTCGGGCCTGCTTCTTCCGTAAATGTAGACAAGCTGTTTTGCCATTATGCCCCACCGTGCTGCCTTCAATGGTAGGTGCCTGACCGTGCTCTTGGAACGCCCGACCCGTGCACAAGCTAGGGGGATGAAGTTGCATCAAATGCCCGACCGTGCAGCATTAAGAGCTTGACTGTGCGCTTGCTTCACTAAGGAGTGTTGAAATGAGCTCAATATGCTCATAATAGGGTCTTTGACGAAATTAATATGAAAAGAAGACCACGTTGATGAGTTTGATGAGTTCTAGAGTCAAACAACACTTATTTCTTCCTTCTTATAACTCTACACTTCATTTACTCTCATTCTCTATGCAAGCACCCTATTTATTGCTTCTAATCTCCTATAAATATGTAACCTCTTGTGAATAAGAATACAATACAGAATTGAAATATTCTTAGCCTTATCCTCTCTTATTCTCATTCTATTCTCTCCTATTCTCATATTATTCTCTCGTATTATTCTCGTTTTCTACAAGGAGGATGACCGGCCATGCTGTCCACAAAGCATGATCATGCTACTTCACCAAGGAGGATGTCCGACCGTGCTGGCTAGGATGTCTGGTCATGCACAAGGTGAGGGTTGCTGTTCGGTCATTCATTTGATCATGCTAGACTGCGATGTGTCCTTTGATGCTTGCTCGGTCGTGCACTTGATCATTTCTGGCCATGACTTGTCCATTTCTCGTTCCGTTCAATCCGTTGTGACCTTCAACGTCGAATTATGTCCCGTGTACGCTCCTTAGCTCTGAAATGAATCAAATACGCATTAAAACCTATAAGAACACGAAAACACGTAAACAAGTAAAATGGATACAAAATCACTCCTAAACCTCGCAACTATGGTAATTAATATCTCTAAGCAAACGTAAACATGGAACACGTGGGAGATATAAAATGCGAGAATTTCCCCTTTCCCCTAGAATTACCGCTAAAACAAACCTAATCGATCAACAAATAAGTTAGAGCAAATTTTGATCTAATAACTTTTAGTATTCATCTTAGGTTCACCATGGCTACCTATAAGAAAGTATATCAAAGACGAGCTAAGTATGAAACCAAAACTCTCTATACCTAACGAGACTTTAAACAAATGCTAATCACATAATCAAAGAGGATACTTGTTTTATTCTCGAGCTTCTTTGTTCTTTCATTCATTTTTTTTCTTTCTTTCTTTCTTTGTTCTTCTTTTATTGATATTGCGAACACACTAGGATTTTAGGACGTCGGATTTGAAGAGATTCAACTTCTAATTAGATCCAAGCTACCGATGACGGTATACTCTTGCACCTCATTCAAGAGTGCAGCGGAGTAGATGGTGTTTTTATGCGCCTTGATAACGTCTATTTTGTTATAGTATTTTCGTCTATTTTCATAATTAATTTCATCATTCATTTGGATTTTACCAAGCATTAAGCATCACTTAGTCCTCTTTCATTGTTTTCTCTTGTTTTGTAGTGAATGGAATACCGGGACACAAACACGAGCGAATGCCCCAAAACATGACCGTTCCACGTCAAAGGAGAAGTAACCCCCGCGGGTGGATGCCTCAGCCCGCATGCGCTCCATGTCCAGCACTTTCAGAACGCCTCGGACTCATGATCAACCCGAGTGGACAGCCATTCCAAAACTACCCCGTGCGGGGTGTCTATTTTAGCCCGCGCGGACTCACTCCTCCAGTAGCTCCAGCCCGAGTCGGGCTCTTCACCAGCCCGCACGGGTTCCTTTCTGCCAGCTAGCCCGTGCGAGGCACTCATCAGCCCGCATGCGGAACTCATCATAAAGGAAAGGAAAGAGAGGAAAGAGGACAAATAGGGGAGAGCTTCAGCAGCACAATTCGGACAGAAACTAGAGAGAAAAAGAGAGCTGTTGAAGACATCGGTCATAGAATAGGGAGGGATCTCATTCGTTATCCATGTTTAATATAGTTATCTTTCTTCTTTCATATTCTAAGTTCATGTCCGAGTAGGTCCATAGCCATAGGTTAGAGAGCTTTGTCGATATGTAACGAAGTCTTGTTCTTAATGCTTGGTGGTTCTTAATAATTTCATTCTTAACTGCCATTCGAATGAATGATTTTGGTATTTGATCGTTTTTCAGAATGATTGGTTGTTCTTAATGCTTTCGTTCTTGCATGCCACTTGAATGAATGATTGTAGAAATCTAATGAATCTATATGCCAATGGATTAGACTTTGGAACTTAGCCATTATTTAGGATTTAATCAATTTAGAATCAATGCCAGGTTGGTTGATTGCATATAGGGATTATGATAGCGGTCTTAATGCATCTAGTGGGTGAGATTACGCAATCGGAAGATTGGTAGTACGCACGTTAGGTAGAGGACAAGTCAATGCCAATCACTTCCGATATTAGAGCTTGAATTCCCTAAACTCGTGATAATATATCTAAGACCAATGATCATGTTAGAACTTCGTTGCATCATCGTGCATCTCTCAAAAACCTGTAATGTTTAGTATATTGAGTTTAATCTGATAGTTAGTTACATAGTTTATCTTTATTCTTATTCCAACCACTTATTGATTTTACACGTTCTATTCATTAGTACTAGCTTTAGAGTTGCATTGATTCCTCGTGTTCGAACCTGGTACTACACGATCCGTATTCTTACGGAAGCATTAGTCTAGGTATTTTATTATTTGAGATAAACCACATCAAGTTTTTGGCGCCGTTGCCGGGGAATTGATTACGGCTTTAGAGTTAGGATACTTTTGGATTAGGACATAGTCCTTTCCAGAGTTTTATTTGTTTTTCCTATTTTTGCTTTCTTTTCTTTTGAGTCAAATTCGTTTACTTCTTGGAACTCACACGACTTTTGAGTCTTGTTTTCTTATCTTGTGCAACTCACTTTTTCATGAGAGGTACCGGAAGTGCTGATCTAGTTTACAACCCAGATATCGATAGAACGCTCAGAGAATTAAGGAGACAATCAAAAGCTAGTGCAAGTCAACCGGTCGATAACACACAAGTTCACCAAGATTTCTAATCCGAGGTAGTAATCAAACCAAAGATTGTAGGCGAAGAAGAGTTAATGGCAGAACATCGAGACTTGAACATGCCACAAATGCAACCAGCGATAACCTATGGATCATACGCGGTCCTTAAGCATACACAACTATTGTCATGCATCACTAGGAGAGACGCTCGCGTTGAATTACAACAAGCATTCATCCAAATGTTTAGTAATGCAGTATTTAGAGGGAGACCCACAGAGGATCCGAACCAGCATCTTACTGATTTTAAGATGCTCTACAGAACTATCAGAACCGGAGAAGGAATCCCGGATGAGGATATCATACTAGCTGCCTTCCCATTCTCAATGAAGGATAAGGCCTAAGACTGGTTGTATTCCCAACCGGCGAACTCTATACGATCATGGGGACAACTAGAGGAAAAATTCATGACGCGGTTCTTCCCTCAGAGTAAAGCTCAGCTCGCCAAGTATCAAATCAACGCATTCGAACAAGGAGCAGCTGAGAGTTTATACGAAACGTGGGAACATTTCAAAGGCTACCAACGCCTTTGCCCACATCACGGCATGAATCAGAGCTATCTTATACACAACTTTCTGCAAGGACTCATGGATAACACGAGAATTTTGATCATAGCCACAGCTGGAGGTTCTTTGAGCAACCTCACTTTTTCACAAATCGAAGACTTGATTGATCGTATGGCCGATGAGGGCAGCAATGCCACTGGAGAAAACAACCGCAACACTCCAGCAAGGGTAGCTCATATGAACGATACGCATGCTCTATATGCCGATTTAGCCGAGATGAAGGATCAAGTCGCTGGAATTTACAATCTTCATCTGAATCACGTCGTCCACAATATCCGGAACAATTAGAGGATCAAGGAGTCCAAGGGTATGAGGAAGGAAACTACGTGAGCAACAACCAGCCGTTGGGAAATACGTACAATTCCGGATAGAGAAATAACCCAAATTTCTCCTAAAAGAATTCCGACGGTGCATTGAACGCACAACAACTATCGGAAAACTTTCATCCACGAGCAATGCAAAGGAATCAGAATTTTCAGCCAAGGACGCAGTCTCAAACCCAGAATTACCAGCCACGTGCGCCTCCTCCTCCGCTACAAGAAGCTAACGTTGATATTATGTCTATGCTAGCTCAAATCTTACAAGGACAAAAAGATCAATACAACGAGTTTAGAGGGATGACAGTAGAACATAAAGATGTAAAGAAACAACTTGTGGAGATGAAGACACACCTAAAGATCTTGGATACTCAAGTTGAACAACTCGCTGCGAACTCCACTCTATTGAGATTTAATTCTACTTGTGTGATTAATTATGTAAGGATAGAATTAATTTTTAATACTACTTCATATAATTAGAGCCACTTCTATATGAAGAAAAGGAAGATGGCTGTTGGTAGTTACATGAAGAAGTTGCTATTTTGGGTAAAGGAAAGTCACATGTACAAGTTAAGAATAAGTAACATGGAGCTGTCCCTTTCCCCCTTTTAGCCGTTAAAGACAAGTCAAAATAGGTTCAGATTTGCATTTATTAGTTGTACTAGGTCTTCTTAATTATCTTTGTAATTATTCTCTTGGTTGTTCTATTTAAAGAACACACTCATGTAACACTTTGATATCATGAAATGAAAAATGTTTGTTCCTTGTTCTTAATCTCCAAACTCTCTCAATCTCTCTTCACTCAACAATAAATTCTCTCTCTAAATCAATCTACATGTTCTTACATGGTATCAGAGCTTTTTGCTCAAACTTTTCAATCTTTTTCTTAATTTTCCGAGCTAAACTTCCGCCAAAAAAACACTCTGTTTCTGTTCTGTTTTGTTTCAAATTTTTCTTTCAAATTTAAACTCTTCTAAAACGCTATGGAAGACACAAAAATGGTGGTTCCGGTGATTCTCAAAGGGACAAATTACTTGCTGTTGTCAAGGTTGATAAAATCAGCCTTAGGAGGAAGGGGTCTTTGGAAACATGTTGAAGAAAGTGAA
>CM071873.1:16778388-16790349 GCA_036759665.1 Gynandropsis gynandra
GGGAGAAACAAAAAGGGGTAAGAGGAAGAAGTGCAAGGTGGGAAGACATGAGATGCGTTTAGTCGAGTAGTTATGTTTGAAACCCTATGTCTAGTTGAATTCACCCTTTAGATCTCGATACCAAGTAGACATATCTCCGTAGATACCATTTAGCTATGCTTCATTGATATATTTTAGCGTTCTAGAGTTAGACCACACGCTTATACTCCGCTGTCATCTAGGATAAGTTTTACGCTTTTCCGAGTTAAGAATGACATGAGTACATCGACATTCGATGGTTCGGGTCTAAGTGGTGGGTAGAGAAGCTATTCTACGTCCTAAGGGTTAGAGTGTTGCGTAATCAAGAAAAAGAAAAGAAAATAAAGAACAAAAAGTCAAAAACGCAACTCTTCACTCCTCTAAGGTCGCGCAACCTTATGAGTGTGCCATAGGCAGCCTGGGTCTAAGTAGAAAGCTACCCTCTTCGACTTCGACGTTCTAGGAACAAAGCGTGTATCTAAGCACCAAAGAAAAAAAAAGTGTATAAGAACGAGAAAAGAAAATTCAAATGATATCAAGAGCTTAGAAAAATCGGTATGGAGATTGCTTGGACGTTATCTAGGGTAGTGAAGTAGACTTAGATTTTAGGAAAGATTTCATGGCTCAGCACTTTCGGTAGATATAGGGCTATACTCGGTACGCTTAGGCTTTTATCCATGTGACGCGCTGAAATGCAAAAGTGGCTAATACTTCGGAAATTTTGAGCTAGTATCCATCGTTATTAGATTCTTCTAAGGCTAGACTCTAGTTTTGTTTGAGGACAAACAAAGGTTTAGGTCTGGGGGAGTTTGATAACACTGAAAGTGTATCATTATTAGGATAGGTTTTTATATCATTTTCGCATGATTCGTACATCGATTCTTACTTATCCGATTCTATTTTGAGCTTCACACACCCGTTTTATTGGTTTTCAGGTTTTTAGGCGACAAGGCCTAAATGAGATCAATATGAAGGATTCCTGTCAAAAACCACAAGATTTGAAGGAAAATCTACTCAGAGCCGAGACCGAGCTCCAGAACCCAAAGGAACACCCGAGCAACGAGCGGAAAAGAGGAATATCAAGATCACAAGGGTGCCCGGTCGGGCACTATTCTCCACCCGCTCGGGTACAACCTACGGGGTTTATCCATGCAAAAATACACGACCTGGCACATGAACAAGGAGATCGGGTGATCACTACCCGATCGGGCGAGTTCTGAATACCCGCTCGGGCAATCAGGCATCCATTCTGCCCCGTAAGTTTACGCGACTCGGGCCCCTCAACCACACGATCGGGTGACTACTACCCGATCGGGCGCAACGTTCAACACGGTCGGGCAAGCCTTTACCCGACCGGGCAACACCACTGCCCGAGCGGGCCGCGTAATCCGTAACAACCTAGATCTAAGTTTCAAACGAGCAAATAAAAGGAAAGGAATAGATCTAGGGCAAAGGGGGCGACGAACAGGGGAAGAAAGCACTGGAAAAACATCTGGGAAAGCTCGGGAAGCATCGGAGAAGAAGAGAAGCACCAATCCGTACACCGGTAACGCATTAGGGAAGGTCGAGGCATCGAGTTCCTTAGGGTTTTATCATGTATTGGTCTGTGTTATCTTCTGTTTTCATGTATTCCATGAGTGAGTAGAGTCCCTACTGCGGGTAGGGTTATCGGATTTGTATGTATGAACGATGATCTTCTTTAATGCTTAGTTTTATGATTTTTACTCTTGATTTACGGTTCTATGCTTAGCAATATCAATCATATGTTAGTGCTGACCGCTCAACAACAATGGATATCGAACCTTGCTGGAAGGTTAAGGAACGAATCCGGTCCGCTAAGTAGTAGATTAAGCTTTGGCTAATGAGAATCTGACCGGTCGGTTAGCCAACTTAGGGATAGTGATTGCGGTCTTAATGCTGCCATGGTGCGTGTTAATCGGCTGTCGGAAGGCAGGGTTGCATGTATCCATGGTTAGGAGGTTTAGGCTCGGAAGAATCACTCCTCAACCGTAGAGCATGAATTTCCCGTTTTCAAGAGTAGGTTGTAGATCTATGATCTTTAGTCGTTCGTGTATGCAATATCCGGTATCCCGTACACCCGTAGTATTCATCATATCTAGTTCATCTTTACCCTCGTTTCGTTGTCTCCATTAGGATAGATTTAGGACCATTAGAACCATATCCCCTCCTATCATCTTTCTTTTTAGTTTAGTTTTGTTCTTAGTTTAGTTGTATTAGTCCCTCAGATCGACCCTGGTACTACAAGATCCGTATACTTGCGGTGAAGTGGACTAGGTTAATTTATAACTCGCGTTTCCACACGTCACAACGCAAGCGGCGTATTGACAAGAAATGAAATCCGTATCCTAACAAACTCGAAAAGGCATCTTCCGGCTCTAAAAATCCATTGTATTGACCTAAATAAAGTTTTTTGAGCTCGAAATTGGGGTCGGGCTGCCTGCAGCAACCCGTAGCATCGTTTATCTCGAAAAGAGGAATAAAATGTGAAAAAATCATGTAATTCGGGGGTTGGGCTGCATTCAGCAACCCGCGGCATGGTTTATCTCGAGAAGAGGAATAAAATATGAAAAATATCATGTAACTCGGAGCTTCGTATGCAAAGTTATGGTATTTCAAAGCCCATCATACAATTCATTATTTTACTCGTCTAATCACGTGAAAACAAAAAAAAAAAGCGGAAAAGGGGTGCAACACGAGAGACAAACGCAAATAGGAAATAGGAAGCAAAAGGAATATCCGAGTGACAAACGCAAGCAAGCGGCGTATAGACAAGAAATGACATTCGTGTCCTAAAAAACTCGAAAATGGCATCTCCTGGCACTAAAAATCCAACGTATCGACCTAAATAAAGTATTTTGAGCTCAAAAACGGGGTCGGGCTGCCTGTAGAAACCCACGGCATGGTTTATCTCGAAAAGAGGAATAAAATGTGAAAAAAATCATGTAATTCGGAGTTTCGTACGCAAAGTTATGGTATTTCAAAGCCCGTCGTACAATTCATTGTTTTAGTAGTCTAATCATGTGAAAATAAAAAACGAAAAGCGGAAGAGGGCTGCAACACGAGAGACAAACACAAATAGGAAATAGTAAGCAAAAGGAATATCCGAGAGACAAACGCAACGCAAGCGGCGTATTGACAAGAAATGACATTCGTATCCTAACAAACTCGAAAAGGGCATCTCCCGGCTCTAAAAATCCATTGTATCGACCTAATTAAAGCATTTTGAGCTCGAAACTGGTGTCGGGCAGCCTTCAGAAACCTGCAGCATCATTTATCTCCAAAAGAGGAATAAAATATGAAAAAATCATGTAATTTCAGAGCTTCATACGCAAAGTTATGGTATTTCAAAGCCCGTCGTACAATTCATTGCTTTAGTCGTCGAATCACGTGAAAACAAAAACAGAAAGCGGAAAAAGGGTGCAACACGAGAGACAAACGCAAATAGGAAATAGGAAGCAAAAGGAATATCCGAGAGACAAACCCAACGCAAGTGGCGTATTGACATGAAATGATATTTGTATCCTAAGAAACTCAAAAAGGACATCTCCCGGCTCTAAAAATCAAACGTATCGACCTAAATCAAGCATTTTGAGCTCAAAACGGGGTCGGGCTGCCTTCAGATACCCACGGCATGGTTTCTCTGGAAAAGAGGAATAAAATGTGAAAAATCACGTAATTCGGAGCTTCGTACGCAAAGTTATGGTATTTCAAAGTCTGTTGTATAATTCATTGTTTTAGTCGTCTAATCACATGAAAAAAAAACAAAAAGCAGAAAAGGGGTGCAACACGAGAGACAAACACAAATAGGAAATAGGAAGCAAAAGTAATATCCGAGAGACAAACGCAACGCAAGCGGCGTATTGACAAGAAATGACATTCATATCCTAACAAACTCGAAAAAGGCATCTTTCGGCTCTAAAAATCCAACATATTGAGCTAAATAAAGCATTTTGCATTCGAAAATGGGGTCGGGCTGCCTTCAGCAACCCGCAGCATCGTTTATCTCGAAAACAGAAATAAAATGTGAAAAAATCATGTAATTCGTAGCTTCGTACGCAAAGTTATGATATTTCAAAGCTCGTCGTACAATTCATTGTTTTTGTCGTCTAATCACGTGAAAACAAAAACAAAAAGCAGAAAATGGGTGCAACACGAGAGACAAACGGAAATAGGAAATAGGAAGCAAAAGGAATATCCGAGAGACAAACGCAACGCAAGCGGCGGATTGACAAGAAACGACATTCGTATCCTAACAAACTCGAAAAGGGCATCTCTCGGCTCTAAAAATCCAATGTATCGAACTAAATAAAGCATTTTGAGCTCAAAAACGGGGTCAGGCTGCCTTCAGAAACCCGCGGCATGGTTTATCTCGGAAAGAGGAAAAAAATGTGAAAAAAATTCATGTAACTAGGAGCTTCGAACGCAAAGTTATGGTATTTCAAAGCCCGTCGTAGAATTCATTGTTTTAGTTGTCTAATCACATGAAAACAAAAACAAAAAGCTGAAAATGGGTGCAACACGAGGAAGCAAAAGGAATATCCGAGAGACACACGCAACACTAGCGGCGTATTGACAAGAAATGACATTCATATCCTAACAAACTCAAAAAAGGCATCTTCCGGCTCTAAAATTTCAACATATCGACCTAAATAAAGCATTTTGAGCTCGAAAATGGGTTCAGGCTGCCTTCAGCATCTCGCGGCATGGTTTATCTCGAAAAGAGGAAAAATCATGTAATTCGGAGCTTCGTACGCTAAGTTATGGTATTTCAAAGCCCGTCGTACAATTCATTGTTTTAGTCGTCTAATCACTTGAAAACAAAAACAAAAAGCAGAAAAGGGGTGCAACACGAGAGACAAACGCAAATTCGAAATAGGAAGCAAAAGTAATATCCAAGAGACAAACGCAACGCAAGCGACGTATTGACAAGAAATTACATTCGTATCCTAACAAACTCGGAAAGGGCATCTTCCGGCTCTAAAAATCCATCGTATCGACCTAAATAAAGCATTTTGAGCTCTAAAACGGGGTCGGGCTGCTTTTAGCAACCCGTTGCATGGTTTATCTCGAAAAGAGGAGTAAAATATAATAAAATCATGTAATTCGGAGCTTCGTACGCAAAGTTATGGTATTTCAAAGCCCGTCGTACAATTCATTGTTTTAATCGTCTAATCACGTGAAAACAAAAACAAAAAGCGGAAAAGGGGATCAACGCGAGAGACAAATGCCAATTGGAAATAGGAAGCAAAAGGAATATCCGAGAGACACACGCAACGCAAGCGGTCTATTGACAAGAAATGACATTCGTATCCTAATAAACTGGAAAAGGAAATCTCCCGGCTCTAAAAATCCAACGTATCGACCTAAATAAAGAATTTTGAGCTCAAAAACGGAGTCGGGCTGCCTTCAGAAACCCAAGGCATGGTTTATCTTCAAAAGAGGAATAAAATGTGAAAAAAATAATGTAATTCGGAGTTTTCGTACCCAAAGTTATAGTATTTCAAAGCCCATTGTACAGTTTATTATTTTAGGTGTCTAATCATGTGAAAACAAAAACAAAAAGCGGAAAAGGGGTGCAACACGAGAGACAAACGCAAATAGGAAATACGAAGCAAAAGGAATATCCGAGAGACAAACGCAACGCAAGCGGCGTATTGACAAGAAATGACATTTGTATCCTAACAAACCCCAAAAGGGCATCTTCCAGCTCTGAAAATCCAACGAATCGACCTAAATAAAGCATTTTGAGCTCGAAAACGAGATCAGGCTGCCTTCAGCAACCCGCAGCATCGTTTATCTCGAAAAGAGGACTAGAATGTGAAAAAATCATGTAATTCGGAGCTTCGTACGCAAAGTTATGGTATTTCAAAGCCCGTCGTACAATTCATTGTTTTAGTCGTCTAGTTAGGTAAAAACAAAAACAAAAAGCGGAGAAGGGGTGAAACACGAGAGACAAACGCAAATAGGAAAGAGGAAGCAAAAGTAATATCCGAAAGAAAAACGCACCGCAAGCGGCGTATTGACAAAAAATGACATTCGTATCCTGACAAACTCGAAAAGGGCATGTCCCGGCTCTGAAAATTCAACGTATCGACCTAAATAAAGCATTTTGAGCTTGAAAACGGGTTTGGGCTGCATTCAGCAATCCACAACATTGTTTATCTCGAAACGAGGACTAGAATGTGAAAAAAATCATGTAATTCGGAGCTTCGTACGCAAAGTTATGGTATTTCAAAGCCCGTCATACAATTCATTGTTTTAGTCTTCTATTCATGTGATAACAAAAACAAAAAACGGAAAAAGGCTGCAACACGAGAGACAAATGCAAATAGGAAATAGGAAGCAAAAGGAATATCCTAGTGACAAACGCAACGCAAGCGGCGTATTGATAAGAAATGACATTCGTATCCCAACAAACTCGAAAAGGGCATCTCATGGCTCTAAAAGTCCAACGTATCAACCTAAATAAAGCATTTTGAGCTCGAAAACGGGGTCGGGCAGCCTTCAGCTACCCACGGCATGGTTTATCTCGAAAAGAGGAATAAAATGTAAAAAAATCATGTAATTCGGAGCTTCGTACGCAAAGTTATGGTATTTCAAAGCCCGTCGTACAATTCATTGTTTTAGTCGTCTAATCACGTGAAAATAAAAACAAAAAGCGGAAAAAGAGTGCAACACGAGAGACAAATGCAAATAGGAAATAGGAAGAAAAGGAATATCCAAGAGACAAATCGCAACGCAACCGGCGTATTGACAAGAAATGACATTCGTTTCCTAACAAATTCCAAAAGGGCATCTTCCGGCTCTAAAAATCCAACCGATCGACCTAAATAAAGCATTTTGTGCTCGAAAATGGGGTCGAGCTGCCTTCAGCAACCCGCAGCATCATTTATCTCTAAAAGAGGAATAAAATGTGAAAAATCATGTAATTCGGAGCTTCGTACGCAATGTTATGGTATTTCAAAGTCCGTCGTACAATTCATTGTTTTAGTCGTCTAATTACGTGAAGACAAAAACAAAAAGCGGAAAAGGGGTGCAACAGGAGAGACAAACGCAAATAGCAAATAGGAAGCAAAAGTAATATCCAGGAGACAAACGCAACGCAAGCGGCGTATTGACAAGAAATGACATTTGTATCCCAACAAACTCGAAAAGGCCATCTCCCGGCTCTAAAAATCCAATGTATCGATCTAATTAAAGCAGTTTGAGCTCGAAAACGGGGTCGGGCAGCCTTCAGAAACCCACGGCATGGTTTATCTCGAAAAGAGGAATAAAATGTGAAAAAAATCATGTAACTCGGAGCTTCGTACACAAAGTTATAGTATTTCAAATCCCGTTGTACAATTCATTGTTTTAGTCGTCTAATCACGTGAAAACAAAAACAAAAAGCGGAAAAAGGGTGAACCACGAGAGACAAACGCAAATAGGAAATAGGAAGCAAAAGGAATATCCGAGAGACAAACGCAACGCAAGTGGTGTATTGACAAGAAATGACATTCGAATCCTAACAAACTCAAAAAGGGCATCTCCCGGCTCTAAAAATCCAACATCGACCTAAATAAAGCATTTTGAGCTCAAAAATGGGGTCGGGCTACCTTCAGCAACCCGCGGCATGGATAATCCCGAAAAAAGGAATAAAATGTGAAAAAAACTTGTAATTCGGAACTTCGTACGCAAAGTAATGCTATTTCAAAACCCATCGTACCATTCATTGTTTTAGTCGTCTAATAACGTGAAAACAAAAACTAAATGTGGAAAAGGGGTGCAACACGAGAGACAAACGCAAATAGGTAATAGGAAGCAAAAGGAATATCTGAGAGACAAACGCAACGCGTGCGGCGTATTGACAAGAATGACATTCGTATCCCAACAAACTCGAAAAGGGCATCTTCCAGCTCTAAAAATCCATCCTATCGACCTAAATAAAGCATTTTGAGCTCGAGAACTGGGTCGGGCTGCCTTCAGAAACACTCAGCATCGTTTATCTCAAAAAGAGTATTAGAATGTGAAAAAATTATGTAATTCGGAGCTTCGTACGCAAAGTTATGGTATTTCAAAGCCGTCGTACAATTCATTGTTTTAGTCGTCTAATCACGTGAAAACAAAAACAAAAAGTGGAAAAGGGGAGCAACACGAGAGACAAACGCAATTAGGAAATAGGAAACAAAAGGAATATCCAAGAGACAAACGCAACGCAAGCGGCGTATTGACAAGAAATAACATTCGTATCCTAACAACCTCGAAAAGGGCATCTCCCGGCTCTAAAAATCCAACGTATCGACCTAAATAAAGATTTTTGAGCTTGAAAACGGGGTTAGGCTGCCTTCAGAAATCCGCGGTATGGTTTATCTTGAAAAGAGGAATAAAATGTGAAAAAAATCATGTAATTCGGATCTTCATACGCAAAGTTATGGTAATTCAAAGCCCATTGTACAATTCATTGTTTTGGTCGTCTAATCATGTGAAATAAAAACAAAAACTGAAAAGGGGTGCTACACGAGAGAGAAATGCAAATAGGAAATAGGAAGCAAAAGTAATATCCGAGAGACAAACACAACACAAGCGGCATATTGACAAGAAATGATATTCGTATCCTAACAAACTCAAAAAGGGCATCTCCCGGCTCTAAAAATCCAACGTATCGACCTAAATAAAGCATTTTGAGCTCGAAAACGGGTTCGGGCTGCCTTCAGCAACCTGCGGCATGGTTTATCTCGAAAAGATGAATAAATTGTGAAAATAATCATGTAATTCGGAGATTCGTATACAAAGTTATTGTATTTCAAAGCCCGTCGTACAATTCATTGTTTTAGTCGTCTAATCACGTGAAAACGAAAACAAAACCGGAAAAGGGGTGCAACACGAGAGACAAACCCAAATCGGAAATAGGAAACGAAAGGAATATCCAAGAGACAAACGCCGGCGTATTCACAAGAAGTGACATTCGTATCCTAACAAACTCGAAAAGGGCATCTCCCGGCTCTAAAAATCCAATGTATCGACATAAATTAAGCATTTTGAGCGCAAAAACTGGGTTGGGCTGCCTCAAAAACCCACGGCATAGTTTATCTCGAAAAGAGGAATAAAATTTGAAAAAAATCATGTAATTCGGAGCTTTGTACGCAAAGTTATGGTATTTCAAAGCCCGCCGTACAATTCATTGTTTTAGTCGTCTAATCACGTGAAAACAAAAACAAAACGTGGAAAAGGGGTGCAACATGAGAGACAAACACAAATAGGAAATAGGAAGCAAAAGGAATATCCGATAGACAAACGCAATGCAAGCGGCGTATTGACAAGAAATGACATTCGTATCCTAACAAACTCGAAAAAGGCATCTTCCGGCTCTAAAAATCCAACGTATCGACCTAAAAAGAATTTTGAGCTCGAAATCGGGCTCAGGCTGCCTTCAGCAACCAGCAGCATCGTTTATCTTGAAAAGAGGAATCAAATGTGAAAAAATCATGTAATTCGGAGCTTCATACGCAAAGTTATGGTATTTCAATACTCGTCGTACAATTCATTGTTTTAGTCGTATAATCACGTGAAATTAAAAACATAAAGCGGAAAAGGGGTGCAACACGAGACACAAACGCAAATAGGAAATAGGAAACAAAAGGAATATCCAAGAGACAAACGCAACGCAAGCGGCGTATTTACAAGAAATGACATTCGAATCCTAATAAACTCGAAAAGGGCATCACCCAGCTCTAAAAATCCAACATATCGACCTAAATAAAGCATTTTGAGCTCGAAAATGGGGTCGTGCTGCCTTCAGAAACCCGCAGCATGGTTTATCTCGAAAAAAGGAATAAAATGTGAAAAAAAATTATGTAATTCGGAGCTTCATACGCAAAGTTATGGTATTTCAAAGCCCAACGTACAATTCATTGTTTTAGTCATCTAATCACGTGAAAACAAAAACAAAAAGCAGATAAGGGGTGCAACACGAGAGACAATCGCAAATGGGAAATAGGGAGCATAAGAAATATCTGGAAGACAAATGCAACGCAAGCGGCGTATTGACAAGAAATGACATTCGTATCGTAACAAACTCGAAAAGGCATCTGTCGGCTCTAAAAATCCAATGTATCGACCTAAATAAAGTATTTTGAGCTCGAAAACGGGGTCGGGCTACCTTCAGCAACCTGCGGCATGGTTTATCTCGAAATAATGAATAAAATGTGAAAAAAATCATGTAATTCAGAGATTTGTACGCAAAGTTATGGTATTTCAAAGCCCGTCGTACAATTCATTGTTTTAGTCGTCTAATCACGTGAGACAAAAACAAAAAGCGGAAAAGGGGTGCAACACTAGAGACAACCCCAAATAGAAAATAGGAAGCAAAAGGAATATCCGAGAGACAGCAACGCAAGCGGCGTATTACAAGAAATGACATTCGTATCCTAACAAACTCGAAAAGGGCATCTCCCGGCTCTAAAAATCCATTGTATCGACCTAAATAAAGCATTTTGAGCTCGAAAACAGGGTCGGGCTGCCTTTAGAAACCCACGGCATGGTTTATCTCAAAATAAATGTGAAAAAAATCATGTAATTCGGAGCTTCGTACGCAAAGTTATGGTATTTCAAAGCCCGTCGTACAATTCATTGTTTTAGTCGTCTAATCACGTGAAAACAAAAACAAAAAGCGGAAAAGGGGTGCAACACGAGAGACAAACGCAAATAGGAAATAGGTAGCAATAGGAATATCCGAGAGACAAACACAACACAAGCGGCGTATTGACAAGAAATGACATTCGTATCCTAACAAACTCGAAATAGGCATCTTCCGGCTCTAAAAAAACCAACGTATCGACCTAAAAAAAGCATTTTGACCTCGAAATCGAGGTCGGGCTGCCTTCAGCAACCAGCAGCATCATTTATCTAGAGGAATCAAATGTGAAAAAATCATGTAATTCGGAGCTTCGTACGCAAAGTTATGGTATTTCAATGCTCGTCGTACAATACATTGTTTTAGTCGTCTAATCACCTGAAAACAAAAATGATAACACGTAATCCGTTGTAATATTTACGTGATTCTTAGGTCTAGTTTTGAGTAGATTATTTAGATTTCACACATTTATCGAGTTTATTCGAGGACTTCATCTACATTTCGTGTTTTGTATAGGAAACGAAGACATGAGGATAAACACGAGCGATTATGGCGATTTAACCCCGAAAACGTAGTTGAATGACAAGGTTCAACTTGTGCAAGGCCATGGATTGAAAGTGAACACTCAAACACCGAGCAAAAGGAGCGGAAACAACAAATCAAGACCTGCACGCTCGGGTATGTCGGGAAGGTGTACCCGCTCGGGTGGAAAAGGAGTGCCCGCTCGGGCACTAATTGTTGCCAAAATTCGCCGTAGGTTTACCCGACTGGGGCTGAAAGCCACACGCTCGGGAATGGGTGCCCGCTCGGGCTAGATGAGGGTACACAATCGGGCATAAGGCATGCACGAGCGGGTAGAGGCTGTGCCCGCTCGGGTCCCCATTTTTCTCAACCAACTCCTTTGTTTTAGAACGGCCAATTAATGAGAAAGGAGCTCTGGAAAAAGGAGATTCGAACCAGATTCGAAAAGAGATCATTCAGAGACAATAAGGAGGATTGAGAAAGGAAGAAAGGACGGAACAAAGGATCGGGAGCAAGGAGGATGTATTGAAGACATCGGTTTATGAATAGGGAGGAAACTCATTCTCTATCTATGTCGAATTTAGTGTTCTCTTGTGTTTCTTTTGCTGTGTTCATGTCTGAGTAGATCTATTGCCATGGGTTAGAGAGGTATTGCCAATATGTAACGAAGTCTCGTTCTTAATGAATGGTGGTTCTTAATACTTTCATTCTTGTACGCCACTTGAAATGAATGAATTCGGTACTTGATCGTTTTTCAGATTGATTGGTTGTGTTTAATGCTTTCATTC
>CM071873.1:16840817-16857151 GCA_036759665.1 Gynandropsis gynandra
TACCTAAGACCAATTATCTCGTTAGAACTTCGTTACATTGTCGTGCAACTCTCGATACCTATGATGATTAGTCTTTGAGTCATCCCTATCTTTAGTTTAGTTTGCATTTGCATTTGCATTCCATCCATATTTTATTTCACACGTCTTATTCATTAGTTTAATAGCTTATAAGTCGCATCAATTCCTTGTGTTCGACCCTAGTTGCTACACGATCCGTATTCTTGCGGAAGCGTTAGTCTAGGTAATTTATTACTTGAGTCTACGCACATCAAGTTTTTTGGCGCCGTTGCCGGGGAATTGATCACGATTTTAGAGTCAAAAAAATAAAAAATAAAAAGAGAATTTTTTACCTCTCGGAGCTTAATCGAATTTTGTTCTTTATTTTGCGAGGTAATATGAACAACAACAATAACTTTTGGAGTGCCGATATACCTGAGATGAACTATCAATTTTCAGAACCTCTTCATATGCTATATAATTCATACCGTCCATCGGAACAATCATGGGAACAAGACGTGTGGGGAAACACCGATGGTGTGCTGAATAGACAATATCTTTAGTTTAGTTTGCATTTGCATTTGCATTCCATCCATATTTTATTTCACACGTCTTATTCATTAGTTTAATAGCTTATAAGTCGCATCAATTCCTTCTGTTCGACCCTAGTTGCTACACGATCCGTATTCTTGCGGAAGCGTTAGTCTAGGTAATTTATTACTTGAGTCTACGCACATCAGTTCTTCTTCTGACTCTTCTCCAGATTCAGAACTGGAGTCACTAAGCATGATTAGTGATTTACCTTTCACTAAATTAATGTCAGCACATTCGTTCTTTGTGTGACCAAATCCCTTGCATTTAAAACACTGTGTTTCTCTGAGATTCTTCAACATGTTTTCCCTTTTTGTGATGCTGGGGCAATCTGATTTAAAATGACCAAAACCTTTGCAATCATGACATTGAGAACTAGACTTGTTCTCCTTTCTGAATCCAACATCTTCGGTTGATGATTTTCTCATTCCTGACTTTTTCTTCATGAAATTTCCAAATTTTCTGGTTAGTAATACGATATTTTCTTCAAGATTATCTAACCTGGTGTTTTCTGAAACAGCTTGTAGTACAACTCCCTTGCTTCCCTCTTTGGCGATATCTCCTTGTTCCAGCTGCATTTCCAGTTCATAAGCTGCTAAGATCCCAATTATTTCTTTGAAACTAGTTGTATCCGTGTTTAAAGACATATTCATGGCCACTTTCTGAGCATGGAACTTCTTCGGAAGACATCTTAATAACTTCTTGACAAGCTTCTTGTCATCCAAGTTTTGTCCAAATACACTTACCTCGTTTGCAATTGCATTTATCCGACCACTGAATTCTTTCACACTTTCGTATTCTCCCATCTCCAGCTTTTCAAATTGATGTTCCAATATATCTAGTCGTGTTCTCTTCACACTCGTTGTGCCTTCGTGGATAGTTTCTAGTGTATCCCATGCCTCCTTAGCCGATTCGCACCCTTGAATCTGTTTAAATTCATTTATATCTACTGATGAAAAGATAGCTGTCAAATCTTTAGCGTTAAACGTCAAACTCCTCTTTTCACTAGGTGTCCACTGATCTGATGACTTTTCCTTTTCTTTTCCATTTTCGTCGATAATAGTTGGTGGTGTCCATCCGTTTTTGACTGCACTCCAGGCATCTTCGTCAATTCCTCGAATGCTTGCTTGCATCTTTACTTTCCAATACCCGTAGTTGGATGAGTCTAATATGACAGGTTTACCGAACGAATACATGTCTCTCGGTCCTTCCATTTTAGTCGTCTTCTTGGATCTCCAACCAGATTTTAGATTTTACTCTAAATAATGGTTACCTGCTCTGATACCAATTGAAAACTTGTACAAGATGACTATTAAATCGATAATCAAAGAGATCAGAAAATATCAAACAATATTTATTTATTTACTTGTCAATCTTTAGGTACTTTGCCAGTTTCTACAATGTACTAAAGACCTCCACGGATAACTCCCCCTGAGTTAGACGTGTAAATACAACCTCAACTGTTTACTCTCTCAATTCAGTATCCAATTAAGTACACCTAAAACTCTGAACTCTCTCGTTCTCTGTTTTGCGTACTTCAATTATACTCCACAGATTCGTTGACATTGTTTCTTAATTTCCAGGTCAATTTATCTGCCTTGCTCTCGGCTCAGCAACCGCTTCCGGTTCTTCCGCCGCGCCGTCATGCTGAATTCTCTTCAGCTTTGAATCCGTTCGATTCTCTTGATTCCTCATTCTTCTCCTTGGTCTTCTCGTTGACTCACTCTAGTCTTCTTCAATTTGAATTCAAACTCCCTTAATTGTCTCAACCATCTGAAACAACAAATATGGACTCCGATCCAATTTTTACTGCGTTCACAATATTAATTCATTTAATTTGTACAATATATCTTCCGATTACAAAAAAAAAACAATCGGACAATATATTTTTTGTATGAATTAATCTAATTTATACTTGTCATCATAAATGTATATTATTTTATGAAAAATCATTCTAAATAGGACAAGATATGAAATGGCGCATAATTTTCTGAAATTGAATGACTTACAATAAACCATGTATATAGATTTATACGAAATCGTATATTTAGACCGTTTAATATATTACAAATTATGGTCCCAAAAAAAAAGCAGGGGGAATTTTGAAATGCCTTTGAGAATGAAACGGACACAATTTAGTCCATAAAAAAATTGTAATGCATGATGAAGGATACCTACAAATTAATCACGAGTCATCATCATGTAGAGACCTTTGCACTTAATAAGCTTCGGCTTCACACTCTCAACCCGCTTTTCCTCACATATTCTTTGATTTACAGACCCACAAATATAATCACATACACATATTCATACTCTGTGATTCAGACCCACAAATATAATCACAAATAAACACACACATATTCATTCTTACGTACTTATTTGTAGACGAATCAGAAACAAATAGAACACGTCTCAATCATACCCTGAGTTCTATGGCTGCGACGTTCCTTTGGGTCAGTCTTGTTCTGCTCAGTCGTTTTCTGATGTTTGGTTTTTGCAACCTTGATGGTATGTGTTTTTCTTTCTCTCTTCAGTTCTGAAATCTACATTTCTCCCAGTAATGTCGCTTTATGGTTCCACTCTTTCTTTTTTTGGGTTGAATGAAACAGGTTTCTTGAGCTTGTCCTGTGGAGGTCCAAGCTATGTGGACTCGTCCAATGTTTCGTGGGTATCGGACGTTGATTATATTGCCACAGGGAACACGAGCACCGTCACTTTTTTCGAGGGCACTTCTCCTTCTATTATTCCCATCAGATTTTTCCCGGATTCTCGAGGTCGCCAATGTTATAAGTTGCCAGTGAAGAACGACTTGTCCTCGGTTCTTGTTCGGGCCAAATTCTTGTATGGTAACTATGATGGTCAGAATAGACCTCCGGTGTTTCTCGTGTCCCTCGGAAGGGCAATCACTGGTACTGTAAATCTTGGCACCAATGATCCTTGGATTGAGGAGTTGGTGTGTCTTGTAAACCAGGATACACTTTCGTTCTGCTTGATTCCGATCGAAGGAAGAGGAATTCCCATTATCTCTTCGCTTGAAGTACGACCACTCCCTTTAGGTGCTTACAGAAACAACTTGGAGGATTACCGCAGCAAGATTCTCAGAAAAAGCTACCGTATCAATAGTGGATACACAAATGGGACTATCCGGTAAGAATTTCTTGGCTCTCGATTTGATTTCCAGTACTGGGCACTGATTCTGATGATAAAACAGGTATCCATCAGATCCATATGATCGAATATGGGATCCTGATCAAAGTTTTTCACCTTCTCGTGCATCTTCAAGCTTCATTATGCTCACAACCTTGAGCTCCTTTAACATTACTGAGAATCCTCCAGCATCTGTTCTTCAAACTGCACGAGTTCTTGCACGAAAGGACAGTCTTACATATACCCTTTTTCTTGATAAACCTGGTGACCACTACATTATTCTGTACTTTGCGGGGATACTGCCTCTGTCCCCTTCTTTCAACGTGATAATCAATGATGAAGTCAAGCAATCTGATTATACTGCGACATCTTCCAAAGCCAATGCTCTGTATTTTACCCAGAAGACAACCCGGAAACTGAACATCACCCTCGAGAAAATCAAGTTCAATCCTCAGGTTAACGCAGTTGAGATATATCGAATTCTTGATATTCCTCCAGAAGCTTCTTCTACTACAGGTACATCTTCTCTCTATTTTATTCTACTTGGAGAGAACAAATCCCAACTAATGTTCACCTGTTTAAGTTCTTTTGCAGTTTCAGCACTTCAGGTTATTGAGCAGACAACTGGGCTAGACCTAGGATGGCAAGATGACCCGTGCTCTCCGTTTCCATGGAAGCACGTCGAATGTGAAGGGAACCGCGTAACATCACTGTAAGAGATATTTTCACCTGATGTTTTGCAGATGGCTTAATCTCAGCTCATAGTTTCTTCTTGTCTGCCCAGGTTTCTTTCAGAAATCAACCTAAGGTCCATTAGTCCCGCATTTGGAGACTTGCTTAATCTCAAGAACCTGTAAATCTGCTATTCTTCATCACATATTGCATTTCATTCGTACAATTCTGTAACCTTGAGTGTTATGCTGCAGCGACTTGCATAATTCATCACTTGCTGGAGCAATACAGAATCTCGGCAGTCTCCATCATCTCCGAAATCTGTAGTGTTCCTCCACACGATCCCCTGCAAATTATTATTATTATTATTATTATTATTATTATTATTATTGTTATTATTATTATTATTATTGTTATAATTATTATGTTTCCTCTTAGCAATATGAAAGATTCTGATGGTTTTCCCAGGAATCTAAGCTTCAACCAGCTAACATCTTTCGGGTCTGAATTGGAAGACCTTGATAATCTTGAAGTTTTGTAAGTAGTTTAATGTCAACACTTTCCTCCAAATTTCGTGTTCTCTTCGATGAAATTTAAATTGAAGATATCTCCATCTTCTTCTTGAAGGGACCTGCAAAACAACAGCCTGCAGGGAATAATTCCTGAAAACTTGGGAAAATTGAAGAATCTTCGTCTGCTGTAAGTGAACATAAGTACCCATGAAATATAGCTTTGTGGATTCCATATTCACTATCCATATCACACGCAGAAAGATCTTTGTGATAACTCTGTTCAGGAATCTGAATGATAACAAACTACGAGGCCCCTTGCCTCAGTCTCTAAAAAGAAAAGATTTGGAAATCAGGTATGTATCATACTTCTGTTTCTTTGTTTCCTATATATTGTGCTCAATTATTCTGACGTTACGTTCTCGATGCTTCTGCAGGACAACAGGGAATCCATGTATTTCATGCTCTGCGTTATCATGCAACAATGTGTCATCAACAATTGAGGCGCCGCAAGTCACTATCATTCCACATAAGAAACACACGAAGCAAAACCATTTAGCAATCTTACTTGGAGTTGTCGGTGGAGCCTTGTTTGCCATTCTCCTTTTAAGTGTTGTCGCGTCAATATGCTCAAAGAGATGGAGAAATAGAGAGAGACATGGCACAAGTACTGAAAGATCCTTACATTCTTGTGCGATGAAGTTTTTGTTTTATGCTTCTTATATGCATTATCAAATTCTTCATCAGGAGCACAACTGGAGATGCGAAATTGGAACACATCAAGAATATTTTCTTACAAAGAGATCAAGGCAGCAACAATCAACTTCAAGGAGGCAATTGGCCGTGGAAGTTTTGGATCTGTATACCTTGGAATGCTATCAGACGGAAGGCAAGTTGCAGTAAAAGTGCGGTTTGATAGAACTCAACTTGGGGCTGACTCTTTTATCAATGAGGTTCACTGCCCTTACCTCCCTTATCAAATCATCATCCAAAATTCAAGGAATCAAGTCATCTTGGATGATCTTGATACGGAGTTCTAAAAGTCGCCCTCTGTATTGTCAATGCTCCAGGTTCATCTTCTGTCTCAGATTCGCCACCAGAATCTAGTATCCTTTCAGGGCTTCTGCTATGAACCAAATAGGCAGATTCTGGTATATGAGTACCTGCCCAACGGATCACTGGCTGATCACTTGTACGGTATGCAAACCCATGAATAACCACAGTGCGCATCATTTTTGTTCAAATTCCAAGTCCTCCATTAAACTACAACCTTGTGTTGATCATGCTTCTTTCAGGACCAAGGAACAAAAGGCTTTCATTGAGCTGGGTTTCAAGACTTAAAATTGCAGTTGATGCCGCAAAAGGCACATCTTCAACATTTTTTTCCTTTCTGGTACCAGGATCTGAAGATAGTATTAACATTATCGTCTTATCAATGAAGGATTGGACTACCTGCACAATGGAAGTGAGCCGAGGATCATACATCGTGATGTGAAGTGCAGTAACATACTTCTGGATAAAGATATGAATGGGAAAGTTTCCGACTTTGGCCTGTCAAAACAGTTTACAAAGGCAGATGCTTCTCATATTACTACTGTCGTCAAGGGCACTGCAGGCTACCTTGACCCTGAGTAAAGTCTACTGCATCGATTTTTCTCGGTTTGATACAGATCAATAGTTTGATCGAGTAACCATCGAACTGATGGCATCAGTTACACGCCCATCATTTCAGGTACTATTCCACCTTGCAGCTGACGGAGAAAAGTGACGTCTATAGCTTCGGGGTGGTTCTGTTGGAGCTCATCTGCGGGAGAGAACCCTTGAGTCACTCAGGATCTCCAGATTCTTTTAATTTGGTTTTATGGGTGAGAAATATTGGGTCTTTTCCTCTTTTCTCACTCCCCCATATCGAAGTGCATGAACCGACGATATTAAAAGATGGAAACTTTGACATGCAGGCAAAGCCACACTTACAAGCAGGAGGATTCGAGATAGTAGATGATATATTGAAGGAAACATTTGATGCAGAGAGCATGAGAAAGGCTGCTTCCGTTGCTATAAGATGTGTGGAGAGAGATGCATCAGACAGACCATCCATTGCCGAAGTTTTGGCCCAACTGAAAGATGCCTACAGCCTTCAGTTCTCATACCTTACTGCATCATCACATACACACTGATTACAGAATACAAACCAGACTTTATACATGAATATGAATCAAATGTAATATTTATTTGTTTTATTAAGTTTATAAACTCTTCCACTCTCCCAGAGGCGTCCAACAGACAGTTAAAGAACGCAATTTCTAATCTTATATCAGAATTCTCGATAAAGTGCAAGACTCCTCCAATTTTATTTGCTTTACCTGCTCTTCCATAAGCAGTTCTAAGTAGACTTAGTGCCACATGACTTGGTTTTATTTCCTCTGATTGCATCAAACCAAACAAGTATTCAATCTGCTTAAAAGTCACCATCTTTCCCAAATGCATCAAAGACCAATTTGTGCTTCCATGAATAATGATACTTCGGCATGAATTCCTTCACAGAGCTTATTTTCCAGTCGTTTTCAGTTTTTCTATATGAATCTTGAAGGTTTTGATGTTTGGTTCAACCCCAGAACTCTAACTGTCATAACACTTGTCCATCTATATGTTCATTGCTCCCAAAAGCTCAGAGGGTTGATGATAAAGCTCAGGGGAAGAACTGCCAGTTTTATTCCACACAGATTAAAGATACAAGCTTAAACAATTGATTTCCAAGTCCTACTCTCACTTGATCTCCCTATAGAATCTAATTTTGAGATAAACCCATATTCCAATAGAGATTCCATATTCCAATAGGAGACAATCGTTGCACTCTGCTCGAGCAGAGGACCACTCGACCCCGAGCGAATCTTTGGACCAAAGATGCATGCAAAAGGATTGACTACACGACTTGAGCACTAAGGGACTTGACCAAGAGTTGAAGAACTTAACCGGGCATAGTATTGTTTGACCATAGGGAACATCAACATAGACAAAGCCTTGTGCAATTTGGGAGCAAGCGTGAGTCTTATGCCACACACGGTCTTCAAGTGGATGAATTTCGGAGATTTAAAACCTACGAAGATGTCTTTACCACTCGCGGATCGTTCGGTATGATATCCAGTGGGAATTGTCAAAAATATTCCCACCAAGGTAGGTTATCTTTGGTTACCCGTTGATTTTGTTGTACTCGATATAGAAGAAAATGCTAGGGTACCTATTATTCTTGGTAGACCTTTTCTAGGTACTGCAGGTGCCATGATAAACGTACAATAAAGAAAGCTCCCTCTACGTGTCGGAGATGAGAATATAGAATTCAACTTGTCCAACTCCATGAACGGAACATCCTTCCATGCTTTAGAGTTGATTTATTGGATGAGTTAGCGAATGACACGTTTGAACGAGTAAGTATTTCCGATCCTCTTGAAAGATGCTAACCTGAGTTTGCAATGTTTCAGGACTTACCGATGAAGAAGCCGAAGTCTATGCTGAGTTCATGAGTGTTGTTGAAACGCTAAGGGACGCTCTACATGAGGAGATACTGTGTGAAACACATTCTGATTTCAGCGGAGAAGGCATCCAAACTCGAGCTTAAACCTCTTCCTTCTTCTCTTTGGTATGAGTACCTTGGTTGTGATAATACATATCCCGGTATTGTGAAAGCTTACTTGGGTGCAGATGAGACGAAGAAGTGACTTGATTGTTTGAGGAAGCATAGGAGAGTGATTGGATACACCATCGAGGATATTCATTGCGCATGCACCGGATACTCATGGAGGATGGCCACAACTGTCCATTGAAGCTTAAAGGCGGCTGAACCCTAATTTGAAAGAGGTATTGAAAAAGGAGATGCTAAAACTTTTAGATGCAAGTATCATATATCCTATCTCGGACAACGAATGGATGAGCCCCGTGCATGTAGTGCCCAAGAAATGTGGAATGACGGAAGTACGAAATGAGAACAAGGAGCTGATTCCAACTAGAACGGTCACGAGGTGGAGGATGTGTATTGATTATCAGAAGCTCAACAAAGCCACAAGGAAGGATCACTTTCATCTCCCGTTCATCGACCAAATGCTTGAACACCTAGCGTACCATGCCTACTTTTGTTACTTGGACGGGTACTCGGGTTTCATTCAGATTCCCATTCACCCTCAAGACCAAGAGAAGATGACTTTCACATGTCCCTATGGAACATTCGCTTACCGTCTTATGCCTTTTGGCCTTTGCAATGCTCCGGCTACTTTCCAGCATTGCATGATGGCAATATTTTCCGATTTGATTGAGCATATTATGGAAGTTTTTATGGACGATTTTTCCGTTTATGGCTATACTTTTAATGATTGCCTTGTTAACCTTTCTAGAGTGTTGCAGCGATGCGAAGAGGTCAATCTTGTCCTAAATTGGGAGAAATTCCATTTCATGGTGAAGGAAGGGATTGTTCTTAGACATATGATATCTTTGAGGGGCATAGAAGTGGACAAGATTAAGATCGAGGTAATTGAGAAACTTCCTCCACCGGTTTCGCCTTTGACAAGTTCAAATCATATGTAGTTGGTTCAAAGATGATTGTCTACACGGATCATGCATCACTCAATTACCTCTTAGGGATGGATCTTTCTTTTGCAAGAGTTTGATCTTGAGATTTGAGAAAGGAAAGGGTCGGAGAACATTGTTGCAGATCATATGTCTTGCATCATTGTGGAGGATGATAGACCTATCAACAAATCCTTGAGAGACGACCACATATGCATGGTTACTTCTGATAAACCCGATCCTTGGAAATTCTTTGCGGACATTAAACATTACTATTGGGACGACCCGATTCTCTATAAGAGATGTACGTACAGGGTTATTTGGAGATGCATTCCCGAAGATATTCCTTTTGCTTACGCTGCGTTTGACTCTAGGATATTCCTTTTACTTCCTAATTCCTATTTGCATACTCGTGTTGCACCCCTTTTCCGCTTTTTGTTTTTTGTTTTCGTCGTGATTAGATGATTAAAATATTGAATTGTGTGACGAGCTTTGAAATACCATAACTTTTCTTATGAAGCACCGAATTACTTAATTTTTTCGCATCTCATTCAGCATCCCTTGCATGCGTTCTGCTCTCTCTACGCTCTTTCTCCTCTGTTACGTCGCTCTGCTCTGTGTGTTCTGTTCATTTTCAGTCCGAATCCCCTTTTATTTGCTCCTGTCTCTTCTCTTTCCTTTTCTCCTTTCTTTCCTTTTCTTCTTTTTCCTCTTTGGCCGAGTGTTTGCCATTATTCTGTCGCGAGTTTCCATTTGTTTTCCATGTCTAAATATTTCCTTTTCTTCTTCGGCGGCTTTCAGGTTCGAATTGCCCGACCGGGCACAAGAGTGAGCTCGATCGGGCACTTCATCTAAGCATAGCCCGGTCGGGCTCTATGCACGCCCGAGTCGTGCTGCACGTTCGGGTCCTTTGTTGGTTTCATGAGCCCGGTCGGGCTGAAATGGCTGCAGGGTCGGGCTATGTGCCATCTTTAGGAGCACGGGCGGGCTGTGTGTTGCTGCAGGTCGGGCTAGTTGCCATCATCATGAGCACGGGCGGGCGAGAATGGCTACAGGTTCAGGCTGGTGCCATTTTCAGGAGCCCGATCGGGCTTTATGTTCTGCATGGTCGGACACTTCAGCTCCCTTGTGTGTCGGTCGTGCTGGTGAAGGTGGTGTAGGGGAATTGCTCGTGTTAAATTGCTCATATTTGCTCGTGTTCATGTTCGATGTATTCTTCTCCTGCAAATACACGAGAAAAGGATGAAGGAGGACTAAGTGATGCTTAATGCTTGGTGACCTAACTATGAAAACGAACTAAAATACAATAACAAAATAGATGTTATCAAGACTAGAATTAAGCATGAGAGGAGTTTGAGAACAACCGGAAACTAGCACAATCTACTCGAAAAGTCATCCACCCTACGTAACAATGCGTCACAGAAACATAGATCTAAGCGCACCGAATTTGGACCCTATCTACCGAAAGCCACTAACTGTGCAATCCTACACATATCCTAAGTTCATTTCACTAACCCCTAGACAACATCCAAGCGATCTCCATACCTATTCTAACGCGCAAACAGTTCAATACCATTCTTTAAAACAATTATTTTTCTTTTTCGGTTCTCTTTTCTTCTTCTCGGTTTCCATATTTTTTTTTTGAAAATTCGTACTCGGTTTCTAGGACGTCAGAGTTAAAGAGGAAAACCTTCTACTTAGACCCAGTTTGCCGATTGACACACTTATAAGGTCTTGTAACCTTACCGAAGTGAAGAGGTTGTGTCATTGCAGATTTTTTTTCTTTTGATTAAACTATTGTGAATATGCATCCACTCTAACCCTTACGACGTACAAAAATAGCCTCGACCCACCACTTAGCCCAAACCATCAATATCGATGCACTCATGTCAATGTAGGTTTGAAATAGTTAAAGAACTGATTCTATTGACAGTGGAGTGTAAGTGCGTGGAAATATAACAATCGAAACAAAACAAAGAATGAACGGTATGCTCAGAGATATAAGTGCTTGGGATTGAAACCTGGGGGTCGGAATACAACTATAGGCTATGGTATGCTTAAGCAAACCTATACTTTTGTTCCCGATTCGACAAAGTTGCACAAGGGTAACTAAAGTTCGCAATTTTTCGTACTAGATATTCGTCTGTCTTAATCCTAACTAATGTAAAAACTAAATAAAATGAAGAACTCAACATCTAATCCTAATCACAATCATGACATTCGAAGAGTATCCCCCAGACTTGAATGGAACACCGTCCCAGTGTTCAAAACCTAAGAGAATGACTAGCATGCAAAAACTCGTGAAAAATAAGATAGGTAGGAATGTGTGTACTTGATGCGTGCTTGCTGTCCCGAGTTGATGCAGCTGGGCTTACACGTCTATCCTTATGTTGTCGATGATGTCGAAGTGGAAAACCTGTAACAAAAGTCACACAATCCGAAGGAGACACTACGATACATCGGGGTTGTTGGTAAGGTGCATAATTGTGAAAAGAATAAGAGTCAAATTCTAAAAAAAATTAAAACGAAATAACTAAAAGGATATAGGGCTTGGGTTGCCTCCTGAGAAGTTTTTGTTTAAGGTCACGAACCTGACCAAAACGTGCAACTCATTAGATGGACGTCCTCGACGTAGCATCTCGCATGAATAGTGTATTCGATAGGGTGTAGCACGCAGATCAGTTGGATTCCTTGCACGATCAGTCATGCCCTCCCTAAGCTCGGTCGTGTTGTTCCCTGTGTTGGGGGCTAGATAGTGCTGTCTAAATAATTTGGTTGAGCTATCCATAAGTCCTGTTATGCAATCTATGAAACCGGTTAGTCGTTCGTCTCTCGTTTCCTTCAATGTCTCCAAAATTTGTTGGTGCGTAAGCCTTTGTGGTGAAGTCTTCATCTTCACCTTGGGTGCTTTATTGATGCCCCTATTAGGTGCTGGACGTTTGGCGTGGCTGTTAGGCGTCTCGGGAGTGGTCGAACTCGCTGTATGCTGCTTGATACGCCTTGGAATCTGCCTTGGACGCGCGGAGGTTTGCGCACTGATTTAGGACGTTTTCTTGACCTGAATTGATGTCCATTCGAGCTGTGCTTTTGTGTTTGTGAGTTGGGCAATCCTCTTGATAAGGATTGTCCGAAATTCAACCTTTTGCATGGGTTACGACCTACTGTGCTCGGATCGCAGATAAATCTGCTCGGAGTGCGTCTAGCTCGGTGTTTAGGGTCCCCTTCGTCTTTTCTTTGTCCAGAAGGTTAGTATAGTATGTTGCATCGTTGGGGACCGAGCATAGGCATGAGCAAGAGCACAACTGAGCATGAGCAAGAGCACGAAAGAGGAGCAAACCATCATGAAGAGCACGGTCGAGCAGTCCATGATGCACGACCGGGCTGAAGTGAAGAACCACCATGTACAGTCGGGCATGACATGGAGCACACCTGGGCACTCAATGCATCAATTAACCCAAGAGTTATGCACGACCCAGGCACACATGGAGCACGGTCGGGCACTCCTCTTGGGAGAGTGCATGATCGGGCTTTCTGATGAGCACGGTCGGGCATGGGGAGACCAAACCAAGCGAAAGTTGTGGAGATTGGCACACCGCTCGGATTCAAATTTGAATAAGCCAAATTTTTAGGGTGAGACGTCAAGAGCACAAAAGAGACTTCATTATTCATTCATTCATCATTTATTCACCAGAGCCCTCTTGACGGGAAACAGGCCAGGAGACAGAAGATCGAATCGGGACGTTGCCTCATTTGAGTTTTATGCTCCTTAGACATTATATTTTGTGTACGACCGAGCTACTCAACCAGCAACCTAGTGCACGACCGTTCACCCATTCCAGCACGATCGGGCTACTCAACCAGCAACCTAGTGCACGACCGTGCACCCATTCCTGCACGACTGGGCGTTTGAAACAGAAACTTCCCCGAACCTCATGCACGACCCGGGCTCCTAAGGTGCACGACTGGGCACTCTTCAAAGGATATGCCCGATCGGGCTCACCATCTTGCACGATCGGGGATGGAGTTACTCAGACCTGAAACACAGAAAAGGAAACGTTCAGCCGTGGAGAAGAAAATGAAGAAGACACGATAAGAATGGAAAAGCATGGAAAAAAGGGAAAGGAGAAGAAAAGGAAAAAGAATAGAAGAGGAAATAAGACATAATCAATCATTTTACAGAGAATTACACAGACGTTACACAAGGATACACAGAGAGAGACAGAGAGGAAGAAGACAGAGACTTGCAGGAGACATTCAAGGGGCATCGAACAGGGACTTCGGTTTCATTTGGTTTTCATGTTCCTTAAACTATCTATTTTGATTATGTTTGTTTATGGACGCATGAGCGAGTAGTCGTTTTGTTCTAGGAGAAGGGATTAGCCCATGGCTATCCCAGAACCACTTTAATTTATCTTTGAATGCAATTTCCCGTTTTCGTTTAACTATTCTTTGTCTGAGTGCTTCATTTACATGTATTTCCGAATGGCCACGTAGATGCATGTTTTAGGAACTTAGGAGGAGGACAGAAAGGAGAATCCTAATTCCCAATAATCAGGTTTAGAACAACCGAGGTTAGGCCACGAGATTAGGGTAGCAGCGGTTGAGGGTAAAACGATGAATCACAGAATATGGGTTTACCTTAAGGTGTCAGCCACGAAAGTAGGGAATAACTTGACTAGATCACGTGTCTATGCCTTGAGAGAGGGTAGATATCATATTATGATGGTCTGCCATAGATAACTTGATCGGTATTGTATGATTAGATAGGTTGATTGTCGGTTTCGGTAGTCTTGTGGTGAAACCGGATCCCTGGAACGTTTGTCTCACTATTAAGAACTTGTTATTTTATTGTTTTTAGTATTTCATTCCTAAAATCAATATTTCGTTCGTTTGCAAGAGTTATTCGTAGTTTTAGTTTAGGTTGTGTTGCGTAATCCCTGTGGGATCGACACCTAGAGTACTACACACGTGTCGTGCACTTGCGTGTATTTTAGGTTAGTAATTGTTTAACTTTGAATCGCATAAGTTTTTGGCACCGTTGTTGGGGACTATTGTCAACCCGTCTTAGATTCGAGCCTAGAGTCATTCTTTTTTTTTCTTTTTGTTTTCTTTTCTTTCATTCTTTCTACCTAAATCATTTTTATTTGTCCTTCACAAAGCCATCAGATCAACGAGAGATGCATAATCAGAACGACCATGGGCATATGCAGCAACAGCAACCCGCACCGCGAGAACTACATGCTCCTCCACCACGTCGCCTCACAGATTACGTGGTGCCAAATATGAATAACGTGCAAACAGCCATACAGATGCCCATTGTTGCTTGAGAACAGTTCGAAATTAAGCCAGCGATGATCAACATGCTTTATCAGAAGCAATTCATGGGTGGAAATCACGAGGATCCCCATCAGCACCTCATAGACTTCCTAGAGCTTTCCGATACATTCAAAATACACGAAGTCTCAGAGGACGCGAATCTATTACATCTCTTACCCTTCTCAATTGGGGGACGCGGCCAAGGGTAGCACAAACAGCCAAAGATTTTGAGTTTGTGGAGGTTCGGCGGAGTTTGAAAGAGAGCTTCATAGGGCGAGTCATAGGATAGAAGAGGCGTGGGCATGCGGTTGATGAGATAGACCGCGGTAGTAAAGGCATAAGACCAATAGGGTAGTGGTAGAGAGGCATGCATACAAAGAGATAATCCGGTTTCGACAATATGACGATGTCGACGTTCGGATATCCCATTATGCTCGGGAGTGTGGGGTGGAGTTGTGTAGTGTGAAATGCCATTGTCCGAGAGAAAAGAACGGAGGGCTATGTATTCTCCACCATTGTCGGTGTAAAAATTGACAATTTTAGCGTTAAACTTGTTTTCGACAAGAGATTTGAAGGCAATAAAAGTTGCTCGAACTTGTGATTTTAGTTTGAGCGGATAAAGCCAAGAATAACGCGTAAAATGATCAACAAAAAGAACATAATACTTAAAATAATCCATTGAAATAATCGGAGATGTCCATAAATCGGAGAAAACAAATTCAAGCGGTTTAGAAGAAACAATAGATGACTCATTAAACAGAAGTTTATGACTCTTATTACTAAGACAAGAATTGCATGGAGAAACGGAAGACTCTCGAACTAATGGAATATGAACCTTGGACAAGGCGTGTTTGAGGATGGGTAGTGACGGATGTCCTAAACGGGAATGCCAAGTGGAAACGGTGGGCTTTTGGTTGGAGAATGCGACAGTGGGTGAGGTATTGGGAGGAGAGGACGACCACACATACACTCCATCTTTAGTATTTCCTTGAAAAACCGGCGCCCCCGTGTTTAGATCCTTCACCTGAAACATATAAGGAAAGAATTCAACGGAAACATTATTAGACTTGCATAAAGCTGAACCGAAACCAAATTCTTGTGCATCGAGGGTACACAAAGCACATTATCAAGTAATAATGAACGATTTGGTAAGCACATTATCGTACAGCATTCAAAACGCCAATCGGAATGATTCTGTTTCAGCTAGGTCGGAAGTGATGTGATGTGAGGCACCACTTTCAAGGAGCCAATTCGAGGGATCATACGTGGGATACGTGGCAACATTTGCAGTAGGCGGCCAAGGACGTGGAGAAGGTGTCCACCGTTGTGAAGTCGGATCGGAGGAGTTGTTTGCGGATATGAGGAGGAAGCGGGAGCAGAATTTAGCGCTGTGTCCTTGAGTCCCGCAAGCTAGGCAGCGGCCTCGGTATCCACTCGTGGAGTTACGGTTGTTGTTGCGACTCCATTGAGGGTTAGGGTTGCGCGGTCTTGAATGGGTAGCAGCAATATGAGCCGTGACCGGTAGGGCAGCGGCGACGGGTGGTA
>CM071873.1:16857393-16868313 GCA_036759665.1 Gynandropsis gynandra
TTCGTAGTTGTTTGATATGACCACGAGAAGCTTTGCCATATATGTTGGCTAGGGTTCGCCACGCTTCTCGAACGGAAGTTGCTCGGACAATGACCGGTTGTAGCGGGAGAGAGAGTGCGCCGAGCAAGGAGCTGAAGATAAAACGATCTTGGTGTTTCCACGGGCTGAAGGCGGGATTGGGTTGAAGGATCCCATCAACGTGAATCATGGCTGACGGTACAACAGAGTCTTCGGTGATGAAGCACTCGAGATTGTAACCTTCGAGGAGAGAGCGGATTTGAACGCTCCAAGTGAGGTAGTTCGTCGGGGTGAGTTTCGTAACGCTTGACATGTTGCAAGCAAGAAGAAGCTTCTGTGGCTGTTGCGGATCGAACATACTCACAGATTCGGTACGCTCCGGGATGTTCAACATGAGGGTATGATGTGGCTCGGAAGACTAGGAAAGTTGTTAGGAAGGTTTTTAGGAAAGCTGTTAGAGTTGGTTGGGATGCGTCCGAGATTTAAGGAATGCACTTAGGGAAGTCGGTTTGAGTGAGATCTGGGTGCGTGGTGGGCAGATCCATGGTGGTGAGACGACGGGGCCAAGAGAAAGTCACCAGAAAATGAGTCAGCCGGCGGTGCAAAAAAAAAAGTAGGACAAACGGTTGCACGGGACGCGACCGTGGATTGGGCGACGGGACCATGGATGGGGCGACGGGGCGCAGATGAACGGGCAAGGTAGATCCGTGCTGGTGGGGCGACGGAGGAGCAGCTGATCCGAGGGGTGAGACGTCGGAGCAACGGCAGAGGGTGTGCTAATTGCGGCGGCCGGACCGGTGATGGTGCGGCGGCTAGGGTTGGCCGAGAAAGAAGAAGTGAGCGGTTAGGGTTTCGTCGTGAGAGGATTTTAGCTCTGATACCATGTGAATGGTAATCTGAATTATTGATTACTGAAAAGCCATAAACGGCTATATATACAAGAGGTTAATGATATGACCTAATGAGAGAATAGTAAATTACAATTATACCCTTAATACAATAATATCCTAATATCCCTATACCCATCGCGCACGCATGAGTAATGGAGACATCAAAGTTTAAAGACGTTAAATAAGCGCTTCTTGGGAGGCAACCTAGCTGTTTGTTTTCTATTTTTCTTGGTTGTTTTTTTAGACTCGGTTAATTAAAAAAACATAAAAAATACAACCACAAACGTGACTTCACTTCTCTTACCCTCCATCGGAGCGTCACGTCGAGGACGGCGTTCAATTCAAGTCTAGGGGAGCAGCTCACGTTTGTCAGGTGACTTCGTTTTATTTTCTTATATTTTCTCTTTGATTTCGTAGTTTTTAGTTTGTTTTTGCTTTCTTGAGTTAGAGTCGTCCCAAGCACTTCTCCGGTGCCACATTTTGAGATGAACCCTAAACCTAGGATACTTAAGAAGTTGGCCTTTTCCGTGAGATTTTGCATGTTTGAGCTAGGTTTTTCCTAAGTGTTAGAGCTTATTAGTCGCCTGAAAATAATAGGTCGTAATTCTTTGGGAATCCTAGTGTTGCTTGTTGGAGGTTTAGACGAGGTTGCTAGAATAGTTTATCCTTTATTCTCTCTATTCAGATGGTCATACTTCGTATAGACGATGCTTTACTTCTTTTGATGAGGATTATTAGATCGTTTGAAATCGGATTTGTTTTGCAGAATAAAGAGCACACACTAACACTCTGCTATCGATAGAAATAATGCCTAAAAGCATGATCTAAAATCGATATGAGTGCATCGACCTTGACACTTTTTCGATGGTTTGGGTCTAAGTGATGGGTTGGCGATCATCTTTCTACGTCCTAAGGGCATGTCACAAATGTCGGCTACTCCGCTGCACTCTTGTACGAGATGCATGAGTATACCGTCATCGGTAGTCTGGGTCTAAGTAGTGGCTGGATCCCTTCAAATCCGACGTCTTAGAAGCCTAGTGTGTCTGCATAACATAAAAAAGAAAATAAAAAGAAGACATAAAAAAAAGAAAAAAAAAGAAAAAAAAAAGAAAAAAGCTCGGAAAAGAAACAAATATCCTCAATTGTTATACGTTTAAGCATTTGTCTGAAGTCTTGTTTGGTTGAGAGGGTTACGGTGGCTTGTTTAGTCTGCTTACGATTTATTTTCTGGTAGGTAGCCTTGGTGAACCTAGGATGAAGACTGAAAATTTAATTAGGCCGAATTCGCTGTCGACTTGCTACTTGATCGGTTAGTTTTGCTTTAGCGGTATCTCTAGGAGAAAGGAGAATTCTCGTTTTTTATATACCCCACGTGGTCCACATCTACGTATGCTTAGGGACAAGCAAACATTCAAGTCTAGGGGATTTTGATCGTCTTGTTCTAATCTGTATTTCTCGCATGATTTTAGAGATGTTTACGATATAGATGTGATGTTTACGTATGATTTTGTATCCGTTTTACTCGTTTTCGTGTTTTCGTGTTCTTACAGGTTTTCATGCAAAATTGGTTAATTTCAAAGCTAAGGAACATGTATGGGACAAAGTGCTATCATCAAGGATTGTAACAGAGCAAACGGGACAAGAAACGGGGCAAGACAACAAAGTGCACGACCAACACAATGCATAGCACGACCTGGTTGAGCAAACAAACACATACCCGACCATGCATCAACCTTAGCACGACCGTGCTCAGCAACGAACATGCATGCCCGACCGATCAGCACTCAATTGCACGACCGGACTCATCATCCACAGCCCCTGCACGACCGAGCACCCCTTCCTGCACGGCCAAACTACTCAACCAGCAACCTAGTGTACAATCGTGCACCCATTTTTTGCACGACCGTGCACCAATTCATGCACGACCGAGCGTTTGAAATAGAAACTTCCCCGAACCTCATGCACGACCCGGGCTCCTAAGGTGCACGGCCAGGCACTCTTCAAAATATATTCCCGATCGGGCTCACCATCTTGCACGGACGGGCATGGAGGTACACGGACCTGAAAAACAGAAAAGGAATCGTTCAGCCGTGGAGAAGAAAAGGAAGAAGACAATATAAGAATGGAAAAGCATGGCAAAAAAAAGGAAAGGAGAAGAAAAGGAAAAAGAATTGGAGAGGAAATAAGACATATTCAATCATTTTACAGAGAATTACACAAACGTTACATAGGGATACACACAGAGAGAGAGAGAGAGAGGAATAAGACATAGACTTGCAGGAGACATTCAAAGGGCATCGAACAGTGACTTCGCTTTTGTTTGGTTTTAATGTTCCTTAAACTATCGATTTCGATTATGTTTGTTTACGGACGCATGAGGGAGTAGTCATTTTTTTCTAGGAGAAGGGATTAGCCCATGGCTATTCCGGAACAACTTTAATTTATCTTTGAATGCAATTTCCCGTTTTTCGTTTATCTATTCTTTGTCTGAGTGCTTCATTTACATGTATTTGCGAATGGCCAAGTAGATGCATGTTTTAGGAACTTAGGATAAGGGCCGAAAAGAGCATCCTAATGCCGGATAATTAGGTTTAGAACAACTGAGGTTAGGCCACGAAAGTAGGGTAGCAGCGGTTGAGGGTAAAACAGATGAATCACAGAACTTATGGGTTTAGCTTAAGGCGTCAACCACGGAAGTAGGGGATAACTTGACTAGATCACATGTCATTCCTTGAGAGAGGGTAGATATCATATTAGGATCGTCTGGTGATGCGTGTCAAGTTAACAAGTTAACCTAAGACTACCCGCAAGTGCACGACACATGTGTAGTAGTTAAGGTGTCGATCCCACAAGGAATAATGTAACACGATCTAAGAATAAAAAATAAAACCAAAGCTTGCTGCGAAAGAATGAGGATGATGAAATGCAAATATGATGATGATGATGCAATGGATATGTGAGTTCTAAACAAAGAGACAAACGCCCTAGGAGACCGGTTTCACCGCATAGCTTCTGAAACCTATCTCCGATCTATCTAAACTTGTATTCCCTATCAAGATATCAAAGGCGGACGATCCTAATGTAGAACCTACCCTCTCTCAAGGCATAGGAAGGTGGGTAGATTGAGTCATCCCCTACTTTCGTGGTTGACACCCTAACTAAACCCTATTACGATTCATGATTCGCCCGATACAACCCTCAACGATTACTACCCTACTTTCGTGACCTAGTCTCGGTTGTTCTAAGCCTAACTTTCTAGGATATATTTCACCTTTCAGTCTTCCTAATCCCTAACACATGCATATACGTGGCCACCGTAAACACAAGACAGTAAGTTCTTAGACAAAGAATAGATAATATGAAACGGGCAAATGCATTCATAAACGAATCAAAGATGGTTCCGGGATAGCCATGGGCTAATCCCTTCTCCTAGAATAAATCCACTACTCGCTCATGAGTCTAAACATCACAAACAAAACAGTAGATAAAAGAGTATAGAGATATCAAACAAATGATGATCCCGAATCAATCTCCGACTCCTTGTTGTGTCTCCCGTTAAAGAGGGCTCTTGAATGGATGGATGGATGCTATGTACCCTCCTAACGTTCTCCTCTGTGTTTGTTTTCTTCTGAACTCAATTTTGGCGTCCCTTTTGATACAAATTCCCCGTTGGTGACATTCTAGGGAAGTTGTTATAGGCATGCCCCGCACGGGCTAGGTAGGCACCCTGCGCGGGCTCCTCATTTTCTCTATGACCCGCGCGTGCTAAGGGCTAGCATGACTCGGGCAAAAATTTCTAGAACACCACCCCGCGCGGGCTAAGGAAGACACCCCGCGGGGGGCCTTATCTCCTCATCTCAAGTTGCATTCTTTGCCTGTTTCTCGTCCTGTTTGCTCCGTTATAATCTCTTATGCTCGTACTTTGTCTCGTGTATGTTCTTTAGCTCCGAAACGAACCAAATACGCATAAAAACATATAATAACATGAAAACATGAAAACAAGGAAAATGGATACAAAATCACACATAAACATCGTAACTATCGTCATAAACATATCTAAAATCATGTGAGAATCGTGTACAGAAATGAGGTGATCAAAATCCCCCAGACTTGAATGTTTGCTTGTCCCTAAGCAAACGTAAATGTGGAACACGTGGGAGATATAAAATGTGAGAATTCCCTTTTCCCTAGAAATACCTCTAAAGCAAACCTAATCGATCAACCAAACAAGTTTGAGCAAATTTTGCTCTAATAATTTTCAGTCTTCATCTTAGGTTCACTATAGCTACCTATAAGAAAGTAAATAAAAGACGAGCTAAGTAAGAAACCACAACTCTCTCTACCAAACAAGACTTCAAACTAATGCTAATCACATAATCAAAGAGGATACTTGTTTTATTCTTGAGTTTCTTTATTCTTCCATTCCATTTTTTTATTCTGATTTTGCGAACACACTAGGCTTCTAGTTAGACCCAAGCTACTGATGACGGTATACTCTTGCACCTCGTTGAAGAGTGCAACGAAGTAGATGGCGTTTTTATGCGCCTTGCTCTTAGGACATAGGAAGATGATCGCTAACCCACCACTTAGACCCAAACCATCGAAAATGTATCAAGGTCAATGCACTCATATCGATTTTAGATCATGCTTTGAGGCATTACTTCTATTGATAGGGGAGTGTTAGTGTGCGCTCTTATTTATGCAAAACAAGCTCAACTCATGCGATCAAATCATCCTCGTGAAAAAGAAATAAAGCATCCTCAATATGAAGTGTAATCACTTGGATAGAGAGAATGAACAAGAAACTAACTTAGCAAACTCATCTAAACTTCGCATAAGAAACACTAGGATTCCCAAAGATTTACGACCCACTCGTTCCTCAACCATCTAATAAGCTCTAACATGCAAGATATCACGGAAAAGGCCAACATCTTAAGAATCCTAGGTTCAAGGTTCATCTCAAAACGTGGCACCGGACAAGTGCCTGGGACTACTCTAACTCAAAAACAAAAACTAACCTAATCTCTGAACTACAAAAACAAAGGAAAATGAAATGAGATAACTTGACAAACGTGAGCTACTCCCCCAAACTTGAATTGAATGGCGTCCTCGACGTGTAGCTTCCATGGAGAATTGGAAGGTGACGTCACGGTTAAAGGTGTTCTTCTTTTTAGGTTTGTTTTTTTTTGTTTTTTTCAAATATTCCAAGTTCGAAATACGAATCAAAAGAAAAACAAAATGCTAGGTTGCCTCCCTGAAAGCACTTGTTTAACGTCATTGAGCTTGACGTCTCCATGCTTCATGTGCGCGCGATGGGTGGAACGAATAGGAGATGGAGTTTCCGCTTTCGATCGGGTGAGCGGCTTGATATAGCTTTAAATGCTGCCCATTTGTCCTAGACATTCTGCTTGAATCGTCCATAGTTCTACCTCTCCATTTGTGAAGACTTCTCGTACCTGAAATGGACCATCACAACTGGAATATAATCTGTCCGTGAAAGAATTAAAACGAGAATCACAAAGTAGAACAATATCAACTGGCCGAAAGTCATGAGGTATGGTCTTTGTATCGTGCAATCCTTCAGCTCGGTTTCCTTTCTCATTGTGCATTGCCTTCGTTGCTCCTTTCTCTTCCAAACATTGGTGCAGCCTCCTTTGATCGTCGATTGAGGGTTTGCGGCTGTCCTCCTTAGTTATCCAGTGCATACATGTTGAAGGGCTAACTCTCCTACGCTTCTTGAGACGAATTGGTGGCTTTCGTGTCTCATGCCGAATAGAGGAAGGAAGAGGTTCAAACTGTAGCTTAGACGCCTTTTCTACTGCAAAATCAGTCAGCGTTTGGTGTTGCATCTTCTCATGTGGAGCATCTTCAAGTGCCTCAATGGTAGTTACGAATTTTGTGTAGACTTTGGCCCCTTCATTGGTAAGTCCTGTAGCATTGTAAACTTGCGTTAGACATCTCTCTAAAGGATCGGAAGTACTTACTTGATTAAACGTGTCATTCGCCAACTTTTCTAGCACATCAACTATATAGTATGACTCCTTAGGGCTGGACAAATGGAATTCAATCTTCTCATTTCCGATACATAGAGAGATTTTCCCTTGTTGTACATCTATCTATCTTTGCACCTGCAGTAGCTATGAATGGTCTTCCAAGAATTATAGGCACGTTAGCATCTTCCTCAATATCGAGTACAACAAAATCAATGGGAATGCAAATACTACCTACCTTGGTGGGAATGTTTTCAACCATTCCCACCGGATACCTTACCGAACGATCAGCTAGTCATAGACACATCTTTGTAGGCTTGATATTCCCGAAGTTCACCCGCTTATAAACCGAGTTTGGCATTATGCTCACACTTGCTCCCAAATCGCACAAAGCTTTGTTAATTTCAATGTCTCTTATGGTGCATGGGATGGAGAAGCTTCCGGGGTCCTTCAACTTTTGGTGGTAGCTTGTTTTGAGAATTGCGCTGCATTCCTCGGTGAGTGCTATTGTCTCACATTCTTTGATGCGCTTCTCCTTGGAAAGAAACTCTTTAAGGTAGTTTGCTTGCTTAGCCATCTTTTGGAGCGCTTCCACGAATGGCATGATGATGTCGAGCTACTTGAGGTAATGGAAGAAATTAGTCACGCTCTCCGGTGGAGCTGATAACGTCTATTTTGTAATAGTATTTTACTCTCTTTTTATAGTTAGTTTCTTCATTCATTTGAACTTTACCAAGCATTAAAGCATCATTTAGTCCTCTTTTAGCGTTCTCTCGTATTATTGCAGGAAATGAATATCGAGATACAAACACGAGTAAATGAAGCAAAACTAAGCAAAACAACTCTCCTATCAGCTATGCACGGTCAGCATCCAAAGAATCATAAACAAGAGAAGAGAAATGGAAGCAATAGCCGCTTACAAAAAAATGGAAACAATGGCCGCTTACAAAAATGGAAACTTTCGGTGGTTGGAGCAAAAATGGAAAATTTTGGTTGCTAGAACAAAAGTAAGAAGAGCACGGTTGGAACATGAAAAGGAAACATGGTTTATATAAAATAGAAGCAAGTTTCTGGAACAAAATGTTAACTTCCAACCGCCTACACAAAAATGGAAAGATTGCCGCCTACACGAGAATTGGAAACTGCAACCGTCAACGATAGAAAATGGAAATGGCTGCTGGAAAAATTAATGGAAATGCAAGAACAAGAAACAAGGCAGCAAAGAAAAGAGGAAAAGAAGGAAAGAGGAAAAGGAAATCGTTTCTGCTCAAGAGGAAAAGGAATTACAAGCTGCTGAAGAAAATAGAAACCGAGAAAATGGAAACTAGCGAAAAAAGGAAATTTAGCAAAACAAGAAAAGGAACGTGTTGGCTACTTAAAACAAATGGAAATATGGTTAGAGAAGAGGAAGAGGAGCTACATGTCTGGAAAATAAAGAGGAAACGTTGACAATTACACAAGAATGGAAAAACAAGAGATGGAAAAACTCGGAAAAGGAAAACTACAGTTGCTGTAAGAAATCGGATATTCCAGCCACTAGAGAGGAGGAAAAGAGGACGGCCAACGAGACAGAGAGTTAGAGAGAAAGGAAAGCACACAGAGAGAGAAAGAAGGAGAGCCGAACGCACACACAAGGGCGAAGGACAGAGCGAGGAAGCCGGAGCGTGGAAGAGCTATTGAAGACATCGGTAATAGAATAGGGAGGGATCTCATTCTTTATCCATGTCTAATATAGTTATCCTTTGTGTTTCTTTTGCTGAGTTCATGTTCGAGTGGGTCCATAGCCATAGGTTAGAGAGCTTGGCCGATATGTAACGAAGTCTTGTTCTTTATGCTTGGTGATTCTTAATTCTTTTGTTCTTGAACACCACTTGAATGAATGATTTTGGTATTTGATCGTTTTCAGATTTATTGGTTGTTCTTAATGTTTTCGTTCTTGTACGCCACTCGAATGAATGATCATAGAAGTTTAATGAATCTACGCCAGGGGATTAGACTTTGGAACTTAGCCATGATTTAGGATTTAATCGGTTTAGAATCTACGCCAGGTCGATCGATTGAATATAGGGATTAGGATAGCGGTCTTAATGCGTCTAGTAGGTGAGATACACAATTGGGAGATTGGTATACGCATGCTAGATAGTGGACAAGTCTACACCAGTCAGTTCCTATATTAGAGCTTAAATTCCCTGAACTCGTAATAATATCTGAGACCATGATCTTGTTAGAACTTCGTTGCCTCATCGTGCATCTCTCGACACCTGTGGTATTCAGTCATTGAGTTTATCCCGTTAATTAGTTTAGTTTACTTCCGTTCGCAGTCCCATCACTTATTGGTTTCACACATCTTATTCATTAGTTTACTAACTTTAGAGTTGCATCGATTCCTCGTGTTCGACCCTAGTACTATAGGATCGGTATTCTTGCGGAAGCGTTAGTCTAGGTAAATTATTACTTGAGATTAACCACATCAAGTTTTTGGCGCCGTTGCCGGGGAACTGATTACGGCTTTAGAGTTAGGATACTTTTGGATTAGGACATAGTCCTTTCCGGAGTCTTATTTGCTTTTTCGTATTTTTGCTTTCTTTATTTTGAGTCAAAGTTGTTTATTTCTTGGAACTCACACGACTTTTGTGTTTTGTTTCTTTATCTCATGCAGCTCACTTGTGCATTATAGGTACCAGAAGTGCTGATCTAGTTTACGATCAGATATCGAGAGCACTCTCAGAGAATTAAGGAGACAAACGAGAGCTAGTGCAAGCCAACCGGTCAATAACACACAAGTGCACCTAGACCTCCAAATCGAGATAGTAATCGAACCAAAGATTGTAGACAAGAGTGAAGAAGAGTTAATGGTAGAACGTCGAGACTTGAACGTGCCACTGATGCAACCAAACGTGCCACAAGTGCAACCGGCGATGACCTATGGATCATACACTGTTCCTAAGCATACACGATTCTTATCATGCATTACTAGGAGAGACGTTCGCGTGGAACAACAGCCGGCATTCATCCAGATGCTCGCTAACGCAGCGTTCAGAGGGAGACCCGCCGAGGATCCAAACCAGCATCTTACTGATTTCAAGATGTGATAACACTGAAAATGTATCAATTTTAGGTTAGGTTTTAGTGCCATTTTCGCATATATTTTATATATAGATTTACATATCCGATACGATTATTAGTTACATACACCCGTTTTGTTGGTTTGCAGGTTTTTAGGCGACAAGGCCTAAATGGGCTTAAAAGGACGGATTCCTGAACAAAACCACGTACTTTGAAGATAAATCCACTCAGAGCCCCAATCAAGCCATAGAACCCAAAGGAACACCCGAGCAACGAGCGGAAAAGAGAAAATTCAAGACTTCAAGGGTGCCCGGTCGGGCACCATAGTCCACCCGCTCGGGTAAAACCTACGGGGTTTTATCTGCACACCTTGCACGACCCAGGCGCGAAGGCAACGAGATCGTATAGTCTTACCCGATCGAGCGCTACAAGGATACCCGCTCGGGCATTAATTCATCCCAAATATCCCCGAGAGTTTGCACGACTCGGGCCGCTCAACCACGCGATCGGGTGCTGATGCCCGATCGGGCGCTATGAAGGAACACGACCGGGCGCGCCTCTGCACGACCAGGCAATAGTGGTGCCCGAGCGGGCCGTGTATTTCGCAACAACCCAGATCTTGCATTCAAAAGACCTAATTTATAGACAAGAAGAGATCTAGAGAAAAAGGGGCAACGTACAAGGAAAGGAAAGGCTCGGAAAACATCTGGAAAGGCTCGGGAGACGTTGGAGAAGAAGAGAAGCATCAATCCTCACATCGGTAAAACGATAGGGAAGGTCGGGGCATCAAATTTCCTAGAGTCTATCATGTTTAGGATTATGTTATCTTCGTTTTCTGTATTCTCCATGAGTGAGTAGAGTCTCAACTACGGGTAGGGACATTGGATTGTAATGGATGAACAATGATTTGCGTTAATGCTTAGATTGATTGATTTTATCTTGATTATCGGTTCTAC
>CM071873.1:16909876-16925628 GCA_036759665.1 Gynandropsis gynandra
TACTTCTTAATATTAATTCTTACAAATTTGAGCAAACAATAGAAAAGTTTAATAGAAAATCATTATCAATAGAGAAAATACTTTCTTTTTTTTCAGAACCCCAACAAACTCATTCAGAAGAAGAAATCAAAATTTTCAAATTTTTATTTGATGTTGTTCTAGCTGATAGCAATGATCAAACTCTTATAAAAAATTTGATGGATTGTTATCAAATCAATAAAAAAATTCCTCGATGGTCGCACAAATTAATGAGTGAGTTAGAAGAATGGGAGGAGGAAAATGAGGAAAACATACCGAGGGATCCTGCAATTCGTTCAAGAAAAGCAAAACATGTAGTAATTTTTACTGATAACCAGTCGGATAAGGATATTGATACTAATATCAAAGATATCAAAGATAAGGAAAATTCTGATGAAAGCCAAGACGTGGCTTTGATCCGTTATTCACAACAATCTGATTTTCGTCGAGAGCTAATTCAAGGATCCATGCGTGCACAAAGGCGTAAAACACTTATTTGGAAATTTTTTCAAACAAATGTCCATTCCCCATTTTTTTTTGATAGAATAGACAAACCTTTTTTTTTTTTATTTGATATATGGAGGCTGACGAAAAAAATTGTTAGAAATTTGATGTGGAAAAACGAAAAAAAAAAAAATTATAATTCGAATTATACCGAAGAAAAAACAAAAAAAATTGAGAAAAAAGAAGACGAAAAAAAGGAAAAATCTAAAAGAAAAGAAAGAAGACGGATAGAAATTGCAGAAGCTTGGGATAGCTTGGTAGTTGCTCAAATAATAAGAGGTTCTCTCTTAGTAACTCAATCAATTCTTAGAAAATATATTATATTACCTTTATTAATAATATTTAAAAATATCGTCCGTATTTTATTATTTCAACTTCCCGAATGGTTTGAGGATTTAAAGGATTGGAAACGAGAAACGCATGTTAAATGCACCTATAATGGGGTTCAACTATCAGAAACAGAATTTCCAAGAAACTGGTTAACGGATGGTATTCAAATAAAAATACTATTTCCTTTTTGTCTTAAACCTTGGCACAAATCAAAATTCCAATCATCTCATAAGACTCGACTGAAAAAAACAAAAGGGGAAAAAAATGATTTTTGTTTTTTAACAGTTTTGGGAAGGGAAACCGAACTACCTTTTGGTTCTGCCCGAAAACAGCCTTCTTTTTTTGAACCTATTTTAAAAAAATTAAAAAAAAAAATGAAAAAATTCAAAACGAAGTCTATAATGGTTTTAAAGGTTTTTAAAGAAAAAGCAAAAATTTTTCTAAAAGTCGCACAAGAAATAAAAAACTGTATTATAAAAAGCTTTCTATTTCTAAAAGGAAAAATAAAAGACCTTTCAAAACAAAATCGAATTCCATTATTTGGACTGAGAAAAATATATGAATTAAATGAAATTAAAAAAGATTCAATAACGAATAATCAGATAATTGATGAACTGTCTATTCAAAATCGATCCATGGAATGGACAAATTCGTCACTCACTGAAACCAAAATGCAAAATTTGATTGATAGAACAAAGACAATTAGAAATCAAATAGAAGAAATTAAAAAAAAAAAGAAAAACATAACTAATAGTTCTAACAAACCAAGTTATCATTCTAAAATAATAGAATCATCACAAAAAAATTGGCAGATATTAAAAAGAACAAATAGTCGATTAATTCGTAAATCATTTTTTTTTATAAAATTTTTCAATGAGCGAGTATATAAGGGTATTTTTCTAGGTATCATTAATATTCCAAGCATGACTACGCAACTTTTTTTTGAATCAACAAAAACCATTTTTAAAAAATATATTTATACGAATGAAGAAAAAAAAAAAAAAAAAAAAATACCATTTATTTTATTTCGACTCTAAAAAATTTAATATCCAATAATAAAAAAAAAAATGAAAAAATTTGTTATGACCTATCCTCTTTATCACAAGCATATGTATTTTACAAATTATTACAAATTCAAGTTATTAACTTTTATAAATTAAAGAATGTCCTTCAATATAACAACAGATGCGTAACATCCTTTTTTGTTAAGAATCAAATAAAGCATTTTTTTAAAGAACAAGGAATCTTTCATTATAAATTGCAATATAAAACCTTTTTAAATTGCGAAATAAATCAATGGAAAAACTGGTTAAGAAATCATTATCAATACAATTTACCTCTGAGAGCATGGGCTAAATTAGTAGCCAAAAAATGGAGAAATAAAATCAAACAAGACGCTCTAGTTCCAAATGAAAATTTAAACAAAGAAGATTTATATAAAAAAGACCTATTTTATAATTACAAAAAACAAAATTATTTTGAGGCAGACTCATTATTAAATCCAAAAGAGAATTTTAAAAAAGATTATATATATCATCTTTTTTGCTATAAATCAATTAATTCTAAAGAAAAAAAATTTGATATGCCTATAGGCATTCCTATAGATAATTATCTAGACTCTAGTTTTCTAGGAAAAGATTATACTCAGGGTATAGGAGAAAGAAAATTTTTTGATTGGAGAATTCTCAACTTTTGGTTTAGAAAAAAAGTAAAGATTCAGTCCTGGGTCGATACCAAGAGTAAAAAAAATATTAAGACTAAAGTTCATAATTATCAAAGAAATATTGCGAAAATAATTAAGAAGGGTCTTGCCAATGCCAATCAAAAAAGAAACTTTTTTGATTGGATGGGAATGAATGAAGAAATACTAAGTTGTCGTATAGCAAATCTGGAATTTTGGTTCTTTCCAGAATTTGTCTTATTTTCTAGTACATATAAAAAGAAACCGTGGGTCATACCAATCAAATTACTTCTTTTCAATTTTAATGAAATTTTCCATTTTAATGAAAATAAAAATCTTAATAAAAATATCACTAGAAAGAAAAGAAAGAAACAAGGTTTTATACCATCAAATGAAAAAAAATCCCTTCGATTTTCTAATGTAAATCAAGAAGAAAAAAAATCTGTAGACCACGGAAAGCTTGCATCAGATAAAAAAAAACAAAGAAATAGTGAATCAGTTCTATCAAAACAAGAAAAAAATATTGACGAAAATTATGTAGAATCAAAAATAAAAAAATTCAAAAAAAAATACAAAAGCAATACAGAAGCAGAACTTTATTTCTTTTTTGCAAGGTATTTCCGTTTTCAATTGCAATGGAATGATTTTTTAAATCAAAAAATTCTCAATAATATAAAAGTATATTGTCTCTTGCTTAGACTGAAAAATCCAAACGAAATTGCTATATCTTCTATTCAAAGAGGAGAAATGCGCTTAGACAATCTAATAATTGAGAAGAATTTTACTTTTGCAAAATTAATGAAAAAGGGAATATTGATTATTGAACCTGTTCGTCTGTCTGTAAAACACGATGGACAAATTATTATATATAGAACCATAGGTATATGTTTGGTTCATAAAAATAAGCACCAAATAAGTCAAAGATACAAAAAAAAAGCTATATTGATAGAAAGAATCTTGAGAAATACATGACAAAATTAAAAAAAAAAATTGGAACTGGAAATAGAAAGAAAAATCATTATGATTTCTTTGTCCCGGAAAATATTCTATCCCCTAAACGACGTAGAGAATTTCGAATTCTAATTTGTTTCAAATTCAAAAATATAAACGCTAGGTATATAAATTCAACATTTGATAAAAATATTCAAAACTGTGATCAAGTTTTGAATAAAAAGAAAGATCTTGCTAGAGATAAAAATAACCTAAGAAAATTAAAGTTCTTTCTTTGGCCCAATTTTCGATTAGAAGATTTAGCTTGTATGAATCGCTATTGGTTTAATACTAATAATGGAAATCGTTTCAGTATGATACGAATACATATGTATCCGCGATTTCAAATTCATTGATAATAGATCAAATTTCCTATATATAATATATAATGTATAATTTACGGTAAATGAAAAAAAATCTATGCACACATCAGATGGATTGTTTTAAATTCCATCTTTATACAAGAGATTAATTTAATGAATGACATAGATATCAATCAGATCCATAAATAAATAAATTAATGGAATCTTCTTTTTTTAGATCTAAAATTACATTTATTTTTTTTTTCTAAAAAAAAAAATAGCATGCGTTTTAGATACCTATCCGAATCAAACTTGGAATTAGGCTAATTTTTTTTATTTGAAAAAATTCAGAATTAAGAAGTTGATAATTAAATTAAGATCCTTGTACAAAAAAAACTAGCATTATTATTACTGATCAGTTAAATTCATATCTTTTAATTCATATTAAAAACGGAGAGGATTTCTTTTTATGATAAAAAATTCATTCATTTTATTTCAAGAAAAAAAAGAAGAAAACAGGGGATCCGTTGAATTTCAAGTATTCAGTTTCACCAATAAGATACGAAGACTTACTTCACATTTGGAATTGCACAGAAAAGATTATTTATCTCAGAAAGGTCTACGGAAAATTCTGGGAAAACGTCAACGACTGCTGGCTTATTTGTCAAAAAAAAATAGAGTACGTTATAAAGAATTAATCAATCAGTTGGATATTCGGGAATCAAAAAATCGTTAAATTCAAAAATTGTTAATTAGTTAATTTATTAAATCTTGAATTTTTTGATAAACTTCTTTTTCAGCAATTTAATTCATGCAAGAATAAATCAAGGAAAAACTTATGAATATACCAGTTACAGGAAAAGATCTTATGATAGTCAATATGGGGCCTCATCATCCATCCATGCATGGTGTTCTTCGCCTAATCGTTACTCTAGATGGTGAAGATGTTGTTGACTGTGAACCAATATTGGGTTATTTACACAGAGGAATGGAAAAAATTGCAGAAAATCGAGCAATTATACAATATTTACCTTATGTAACACGATGGGATTATTTAGCTACTATGTTTACAGAAGCAATAACCATAAATGGCCCAGAACAATTGGGAAATATTCAAGTTCCTAAAAGAGCCAGCTATATCAGAGTAATTATGCTAGAATTGAGTCGTATAGCTTCTCATCTGTTATAGCTCGGCCCGTTTATGGCAGATATTGGTGCACAGACTCCTTTTTTCTATATTTTCAGAGAACGAGAATTTGTATATGATCTATTCGAAGCTGCCACCGGTATGAGAATGATGCATAATTATTTTCGTATCGGAGGAATAGCGGCTGATCTACCTCATGGTTGGATAGATAAATGCTTGGATTTTTGCGATTATTTTTTAACAGAGGTTGTTGAATATCAAAAACTTATTACACGAAATCCTATTTTTTTAAAACGAGTTGAAGGAGTAGGGATTATTGGTGGGGAAGAAGCAATAAATTGGGGTTTATCCGGACCAATGCTACGCGCATCCGGAATACAATGGGATCTTCGTAAAGTTGATCGTTATGAGTGTTACGATGAATTTGAATGGGAAATTCAGTGGCAAAAACAAGGAGATTCATTAGCTCGTTATTTAGTACGACTTAGGGAAATGACGGAATCCATAAAAATTATTCAACAGGCTCTGGAAGGAATTCCGGGGGGGCCCTATGAGAATTTAGAAAGCAGAGGCTTTGATAGAAAAAGGAATCCAGAATGGAATGATTTTGAATATCGATTCATTAGTAAAAAACCTTCTCCAACTTTTGAATTGTCGAAACAAGAACTTTATGTAAGAGTCGAAGCTCCAAAAGGGGAATTGGGAATTTTTCTGATAGGGGATCAAAGTAGTTTTCCTTGGAGATGGAAAATCCGACCACCGGGTTTTATTAATTTGCAAATTCTTCCTGAACTAGTTAAAAGAATGAAATTGGCTGATATTATGACGATACTCGGTAGCATAGATATAATTATGGGAGAAGTTGATCGTTAAAATGATAATTGATACAACAGAAGTACAAACTATCAGTTCTTTTGTCAGATTGGAATCTTTAAAAGAGGTTTATGGACTCATATGGGTATTTGTTCCTATATTTTCTCTTGTATTGGGGATCACAATAGGTGTACTAGTAATTGTGTGGTTAGAAAGAGAAATATCTGCAGGGATACAACAACGTATTGGGCCTGAATACGCCGGTCCGTTAGGAATTCTTCAAGCTCTCGCAGACGGGACAAAACTACTTTTCAAAGAGAATCTTCGTCCATCTAGAGGAAATAATGGTTTATTTAGTATTGGACCGTCTATAGCAGTTATCTCAATTTTACTAAGTTATTCAGTAATTCCTTTCAACAATCACCTTGTTTTAGCGGATCTCAATATCGGTATTTTTTTATGGATTGCCATCTCAAGTATTGCTCCTATTGGACTTCTTATGTCAGGATATGGATCAAATAATAAATATTCTTTTTTAGGTGGTCTGCGAGCTGCTGCCCAATCAATTAGTTATGAAATACCATTAACTCTATGTGTTTTATCAATATCTCTACGTGTGATTCGTTGAAACAAAAACTTTTTTTCTATTCCTTTTCTTCTAGACAAATAAGTTGAAAGAATTGAATATTTATTTCTCTTTCAGGTTAATGTTAATAAAGGAAATTTGATAGTTATATATGAGTGAAAAAAAAAACGGCTTAGAAATTTGCAGTAAAAAGAAAAATTGAGTCTCATTTCCTATGTACAAAGGTTAAACAAAAATAAACATAAGCGTAAGAATCACTTTACCCCAAGATTGGTTGATTAGTCATCCTGCCTTGAAGCGGGTTCAAAAGATTAACCATATGACGTTTTCACTATCAGTTATATAGATTAAGATACATGTATTATCAAGTGAGGGGGGATTAGGCAAAAGTTAGTGGATGGTTAGAAACACCAAAATACACAAAAAATTAGTAATAGAGATTAAGAAAATTTAAAAGAATATTTATGCATAACATAAGATAACAAAAAAAAAAAAGAAATTAAAGAAGGTTAATTGGGGCTTTAAATTGGTAGAAATGATCAGACAGTACTCCCCAAGATTCCGATTCAGAGTATGCTCCTATCCACCGATAAAGATAATTACTATCAGAAACGAAATAATCCTTTATTTTTAAAGTCCACCAACCCTTTTTTCTCAAAAAGAAGAATAGGAATGAACCAAGGATCTTTTTTTTTCCTTTCTTTCATATATTTCACAAACAAAATAGAGAATTTCTGTCATCAATAATAAACTAATAGGATGTCTAATTATTTTTCGTAATTAAAAATAACAATCGACTGAAATACCTATTGATATTTTTACAAGGAGTATTTTATTGAAGAATTAAGTTATTACTCAACAAATAGCAATTTAAATTCGTAAAGGATGAGATGAATTCCGAAGCACTTTTTGTTTATTTTTATTATTAGAGTTAGAGCAGACAGAATTCCATTGGTATAATTGGGACCCTCAGATAGATTTTTATTTCACCCATTTTACAACACACCATATCTATCTAAATAATACTAATCTGGTCCTTAGATTTATTTGTGGCCCTAGAGGAGCCGTATGAGGCGAAGACCTCATGTACGGTTTTGTAATAGCGGTGGGAATAGTAATGTTATCACCGACTAGGATTATCTAATAGTTTAAGTACAGTTGATATAGTTGAGGCACAATCAAAATATGGTTTTTGGGGATGGAATTTGTGGCGTCAACCTATAGGTTTTATCATTTTTATAATTTCTTCCCTAGCAGAATGCGAGAGGTTACCTTTTGATTTACCAGAAGCCGAAGAAGAATTAGTAGCAGGTTATCAAACTGAATATTCAGGTATCAAATTTGGTTTATTTTATGTTGCTTCCTATCTAAATCTATTAGTTTCGTCATTATTTGTAACAATTCTATACTTGGGCGGTTGGAATATTTCTATTCCGTATATATCTATTCTTGAGCTATTTGAAAGGGATCAAATTATTGTAACAACAATTGGTATCTTTATTACATTAGCTAAAACTTATTTGTTCTTGTTCATTTCTATCACAACAAGATGGACTTTACCTAGGCTAAGAATGGACCAACTATTAAACCTTGGATGGAAATTTCTTTTACCTATTTCCCTCGGTAATCTATTATTAACAACTTCTTTCCAACTTTTTTCACTGTAATAAAAAAAAAAAAAGATGAATCCAACATTCATTACTTCTTTTAAACATCTTTTAAACAAGAGAAAGAAACAAAGATAAAATTATTCATAGATATTTATGATATGTTTCCTATAATAACCGGGTTCATGAATTATGGTCAACAAACCGTACGAGCTGCAAGGTACATTGGTCAAGGTTTCATGATTACTTTATCCCACACAAATCGCTTACCTGTAACCATTCAATATCCCTATGAAAAATTAATAACATCGGAGCGTTTCCGTGGTCGAATCCATTTTGAATTTGATAAATGCATTGCTTGTGAAGTATGTGTTCGAGTATGTCCTATAGATCTGCCTGTTGTTGATTGGAAATTTGAAACTAATATTCGAAAAAAACGATTATTTAATTACAGTATTGATTTTGGAATTTGTATATTTTGTGGTAACTGTGTTGAGTATTGTCCAACAAATTGTTTGTCAATGACTGAAGAGTATGAATTTTCAACTTATGATCGTCACGAATTGAATTATAATCAAATAGCTTTGGGTCGTTTACCAATGTCAGTAATTGACGATTATACTATTCGAACAATTTTGAATTCACCTCAAACAAAAAATGAGTAAACCCCTTAATTTTATTAAAAAATAATTCAAAATTTTATAATTATATAAAGAATATAATTATAAAACTTTATTACTTTATTATATAAAAATATTATATAAAAATATTAAGGCTCATTCTCTTAATCTAAAAAAATATATTCGTAATTACTTTATTGAAATGGATAGGTTCAAAATACACTTTAGAATTAAAGAAAAAAAGCGAAATTGTACACTAATTGTATCTACATCAATTCATATCCATTAGATTAGAATTTAACTCTATTAGAATAGAAAGATATTAAAAAAATTCCCTGGTTAAGTTAATAAGGTCATGAAAAGCATTTCGATTTTTTCTTATTTTACATAATATAATGGATTTGCCTGGACCAATACATGATTTTCTTTTAGTTTTTCTGGGATCTGGTCTTCTATTAGGAGGTCTGGGAGTGGTATTATTCCCCAACCCAATATTTTCAACCTTTTCCTTAGGATTTGTTCTTGTTTGTATATCTTTATTGTATATTCTATCAAATTCCCATTTTGTAGCTGCTGCACAGCTCCTTATTTACGTGGGGGCCATAAATGTTTTAATCATATTTGCTGTGATGTTTATGAATGGTTCAGAATATTCTACAGATTTGAATCTGTGGACCGTTAGGAATGGGATTACTTTTTTGGTTTGTACAAGTATTTTTCTTTCGTTAATTACTACTATTCTTGATAGTCATGGTACGGAGTGATTTGGACTACAAGATTAAACCAGATTCTAGAGCAATTTTTGATAAGTAATAGTCAACAAATAGAAATTCATTTATCAACATATTTTTTTCTTCCATTTGAACTCATTTCAATAATTCTTTTAGTTGCTTTGATCGGTGCAATTGATGTGGCTCGTCAATAAAAAAACTTTGTTTCTGATTTTTTTGATAATTCCCAACTAAAAGGAGATATTTTCTGCATTTTTGTTATAGCAATTGCAGCCACTGAAGCAGCTATTGGATTAGCTATAGTCTCGTCAATTTATCGTAACAAAAAGTCAACTCGCATCAACCAATCGACCTTATTAAATAAGTAGCATAAATAAAAAAATGATAGATTTCAAAATTAGCATATATAATAGGTTGGAACCTACTAGATCATATTTGCAACCAATCGACCTTATTAAATAAGTAGCATAAATCAAAAAATGATAGATTTCAAAATTAGCATATATAATAGGTTGTAACCTACTAGATCATATTTGTGAAAATCTAAGAAATCAAAGTATTTTAGCCCTATTTTTTTTATCAATTGAGCCAGAATTCATTAGAAAAATTCTGGTAAAGGAAATCATTGATTCATCTAGTATTTTAATATATCATTCAGTTAGAAATTTACTAGATTAAAAATTTATGACATTAAAAAAACTATAGATCCTATGTCACATTCAGTAAAAATTTAAGATACTTGTATAGGATGTACTCAATGTGTCCGAGCATGTCCTACAGACGTATTAGAAATGATACCTTGGGATGGATGTAAAGCTAAGCAAATTGCTTCCGCTCCGAGAACAGAGGATTGTGTTGGTTGTAAGAGATGTGAATCCGCCTGTCCAACGGATTTTTTGAGCGTTCGAGTTTATTTATGGCATGAAACAACTCGAAGCATGGGTCTAGCTTATTGATACGTTACCGAAAATCTCGTTTGAATACATTTTGAATACATTTAATTTGTTTTATTGACAAGAACTCGTACTAAAAAAAGTCAAATTATCTTTTTATTTTATTTATATATATTTTTTTTGAGTACGAGTTCTTTGGACCTGGTGTATCTTGTCTTTACCACGAATTCTTTTCCTTGGTTAACAATAATTGTAGTTTTTCCAGTATCTGCGGGTTCATTAATGTTCTTGCTCACGCATAGAGGAAATAAAGTCAATAAATGGTATACTATATGTATCTGTATCTTAGAACTTCTTCTAACGACCTACACTTTTTGTTATAATTTTCAAATTGACGATCCATTAATTCAGCTGGCCAAAGATTATAAATGGATCAATATTTTTTATTTTTACTGGAGACTGGGAATCGATGGACTGTCTATAGGAACTATTTTACTAACGGGATCTATCACTACTTTAGCTACTTTAGCGGCTTTTCCAGTTACTCGGGATTCCCGATTATTTCATTTCCTGATGTTAGCAATGTACAGCGGTCAAATAGGATCATTTTCTTCTCGGGATCTTTTACTTTTTTTCATCATGTGGGAATTAGAATTAATTCCCGTTTATCTACTTTTATCCATGTGGGGAGGAAAAAAACGTCTGTATTCAGCTACAAAATTTATTTTATACACCGCAGGAAGTTCTATTTTTCTATTAATAGGAGTTTTGGGTATAAGTTTATATGGTTCCAATGAACCAACATTAAATTTAGAAATATTAGCTAATCAATCCTATCCTGCCACACTAGAAATAATATTTTATATTGGATTTTTTATTGCTTTTGCCGTGAAATCACCGATTATACCTTTACATACATGGTTACCTGACACCCACAGAGAGGCACATTACAGTACTTGTATGCTTCTCACCGGAATCTTATTAAAAATGGGAGCATATGGATTGATTCGAATCAATATGGAATTATTACCTCATGCTCATTCTCTATTTTCTCCTTGGTTGATAGTAGTTGGTACAATCCAAATAATTTATGCAGCTTCAACATCTACCGGTCAACGTAATTTAAAAAAGAGAATAGCCTATTCTTCTGTATCTCATATGGGTTTTATAATTCTAGGTATTGGTTCTATAACGGATCCTGGCCTTAATGGAGCTATTTTACAAATAATCTCTCATGGATTTATTGGCGCTGCACTTTTTTTCTTGGCAGGAACAAGTTATGATAGAATTCGTCTTGTTTATCTTGACGAAATGGGTGGAATGGCTATCTCCATTCCAAAAATATTTACAATGTTCACTATCTTATCGATGGCTTCCCTTGCATTACCGGGCATGAGTAGTTTTGTTGCCGAATTAATAGTTTTTTTTGGAATAATTACCAGCCAAAAATATTTCTTAATGTCAAAAATACTAATTATTTTTGTAATGGCAATTGGAATGATATTAACTCCTATATATTTATTATCTATGTCACGCCAAATGTTCTATGGATACAAGTTAATTAATGTCCAAAACTTTTCTTTTTTTGATTCTGGACCCCGAGAGTTATTTCTTTCAATCTCTATTCTTCTACCCATAATTGGTATGGGTATTTATCCTGATTTTGTACTCTCACTAGCAAGTGACAAGGTCGAATCTATTCTATCTAATTATTTTTATGAATAGTTTTTAGGAATTCAAAAAAATGAAAAATAAAAAAATCAGGTTTTTCTATTTATCTTAAGTAAAAAAGCATAAAATTGAATTGTAATCAGAGGTCTTTGGCTTGGTATTGTGTTGTGAGAACCTTTTGAATCATTCCACTACTTGATTCAAAAGGTTCTTGATGGGTTACCACTCAATTTTCTTTCTTAACTTTGATTAAGTTATATATAGATACTATCTTTTTTTTTTAGATTTGGATTTGCATTCTTTTGTTTATTGTTTTATTCAATTAGATGTAAATGAACCATAACTATGTAAACCTATTCCTAAAAGATTGACTCCAAAATAGCATATCCAAATTAAAAGAAAGCCTATCGAAGCCACAATTGCAGAATTTATACCCCTAACATTTTTATTTGTTTTAATATGTAAATAAATTGCGAATATGGTCCAAGTAATAAATGCCCAAGTTTCTTTTGGGTCCCAATTCCAATATGACCCCCATGTCTCATTAGCCCATACTGCTCCTGAAAGAATACCGATGGTTAAAAAGATAAAGCCAAGACTAATAATACGATAACTCCAATAATCCAATTGTTCAATCAATTGATACCTATAATAATTTCTAGAAAAACTAAAATTCATATTTTCGTTTAGTAAAATAGAATTTCTTTCATTCATGTAGTAAAATCTACCAAAAGAAAATGATTCATTTAAGAAAATATTATTTTGAATATTCTTGTTCCAAAAAATAGGTTTGACTTTTTGAAATGTAATGACTAGAAGAGCTATTTATAATAATGATCCGCATAACAGAGCGCCATAGCCTAATACCATCATACTTACGTGCATCATTAACCATTATGATTGGAGAGCGGGTACTAATATCGCAAATTGAGGCATTTTGTTTAAAAGACCTGAAGTAGCAAAACCTTGAATAAAAATAGCACTTGGCGCAGTTAGTGCCTTTAAGTGATTTTGATGTTTTTTATTAAAATAGTAAACCATATGAATAATTGAGAAAGCCCATGAAAGAAAAATTAATGATTCATATAAATTACTTAATGGAAAATGTTCCGAATAAATCCAACGAGTGAATAATAATCCTGTTATACCAAAAAAAGTAATTATGATGCCTTTATCTGATGAATCAAAAAATCCTATGATTTCATCTACATCAACTAATAAAGTTAAAAAATAAATTGTCATTACAATTGAAACGATCGAAAAAGATATATGAGTTAATATATGATCTAAAATATAAAAAATCATAAAAAAAATATTTAAAAAATTAATAGTAAGTAGGGTTTACCTGATTATATGAAATCAAAATCGCGAATTTCATTTTTTATAAAACTTATAATATCTCTTTTAAATTTAAAAAATCTTATGCCGCTACTCGGACTCGAACCGAGATGCTCTAGCACTGCTTCCTAAGAGCAGCGTGTCTACCAATTTCACCATAGCGGCAACTTATTCAAAAGAATACTAACAAATTTTTATGGAATCGTCAAGATTCAAATTTTTATTTTGACTAAAAAAAAAGTCAATTCAATGCAATTTACAATCGATTGAATAAATAAAAACTTGTTTAATGTTTAAATAGGGATTTTTGAATTTTTTATTCAATTAAATTTTTTTAATCTGAGTTACTTAAAATTTTTAAAAATTCACTTTTTGTACTTTCTATTTTTTCCTAGGATAGAATGAAAAATATAATTAAATAAACTAGTTGGGACTTCAATCCAAAGACAAAACTCAAAATACTCATTATCAGTTCAATTAAAAAAAATGATTATTTTTTCTTATAAAAGTTCACACTTCTCAAAAAGAAAATTCTTCTTTTTTATTTATAAATTTAATTTATAAAGAGAAATTAAAATTTTAATTATTAAAATATCTATTTTGATTGATCTTTTTGTATTGTACAAACAGTCCAACCATAATCTTTTTAATCACTTAAAAATAATATATTATTATATAATAATATAATATCCACTAATTGTAGATAGATGCTTTTATCAATTTGATTGGAAACAAAGGGTATACTAATTCAGAGAAAGAATAATTCAAGAAAGGTAGACAAAAGTGAAAACATTTAAAAAAAGGAGATCCTCTTTTTTCTATTGAGTACTTTTTATACGTATTTTTAATTATATGTATTTTAAAAAATGTATTTTTGTATTCTAAAAAATGTATTTTTAATTTCGGCTAATTCAAATTATTCTAATTTTTTGTTATTTATTTTTCTATACAAAAAAACTTTTTGAATTACCTGTAAAAAGGGATTTCCCTAATGAAAAAGCTTTCAACGCTGTCCAATACCCTTCTGTTTCCAATTTTTTTACGAATACGCTTTTTAGAGATAGAAGTAGTTTTTTTGGTTTTTACGAATACGCTTTTTAGAGATAGAAGTACGTTTTTTTGGAACTGCCATTCAAAAATGAAAAAAGTGATTCAGTGCTATAATTGGATGTCAAAGACATCTATTATTCGGTTCTTTCTTACTTCATATCTAGCTATTTTTTTCTTTAGATTTTTATGATTATATATATTATTTTCAAAACAAAAAGACATCGAAAAGTTTAAGAACCCGACCTTTTTATTTTTGAATTTAACTTTTAAAATCCGTATCCATATGAGAGCGCTCATTTAATTAATTTATACTGATAGATTTAATTAATCAATCCTGATAGATTATATTATAATTGTGAGATTTCTTCACTTCATATGTAAAGAAAATTGTTGGCTATCATAATCTTTCTTACAAATAAAAAAAGTCTCACTTATTGTAATGTTGAAATGGAAAACAATCACTAAATTCGATAATGAATTTCGTAATGATTCTAAATAATCAAAATAAAATAACTTTCTTTTTTAGGTAAAGTTTTTTGATTCTATCATGAATATCAAGTACTTTTTTGTCGTGTAAATTTTTGTTCTATTCTTAATATATGTATATAAATTATTGTGGTACGTAATAATAATTCACTTTTTCTGTATCTACATAAAATAAAATTTTTCTTTAGTAGTATAGTAATAATAAAAAAAGGAAAATAATGATTTATTTTTTACAGTAACTTAGTGATATTCTTTAATAACTTCTAATTTTTTGATGTAAATATATATATTTTTTTGAAAGATTTATGGAGGATTTATACTAATTTGCAAAAAAGTTCCATTTAGGTTTGAAATAGCGTGATTTTTTATTGTCCCCTTTGAAAAAAATATACAAACCAGTGAATTAGAAATAATTAATTTAAGAATAAAGTTTTTTATTTATTTTATGGAACATACATATCAATATTCATGGATCATACCTTTTATTCCACTTCCAGTACCTATTTTACTAGGAATTGGACTTCTACTTTTTCCAACAGCAACAAAAAATCTTCGTCGTATGTGGACCTTTCTTAGTATTTTTTTGTTAAGTATAGTTATGATCTTTTCACTCTATCTATCTATTCAACAAATAAGTCGAAGTTGCATTCATCAAAATCTATGGTCTTGGACCGTAAATAACGAATTTTCTTTTGAGTTCGGTTATTTTATTGATCCACTTACTTCTATTATGTCAATATTAATTACGACGGTTGGAATTTTGGTTCTGATTTATAGTGACAATTATATGTCTCATGATAAAGGATATTTGAGGTTTTTTGCTTATATGAGTTTTTTTAATACTTCAATGTTAGGATTAGTTACTAGTTCTAATTTGATACAAGTTTATATTTTTTGGGAATTAGTTGGAATGTGTTCCTATTTATTAATAGGTTTTTGGTTCACACGACCTATTTCAGCGAATGCTTGTCAAAAGGCTTTTATA
>CM071873.1:16938195-16943195 GCA_036759665.1 Gynandropsis gynandra
TCCTTCTCCTTTCAGGACCTATCTTAAAGAGAATCCAGTACTTCTTGGTCTTGAATATCTGAATAGGGCGAACCACTCCGTGGATATCTTTACTTCGGAACAAAACAATTAGAATTAGGCTCGGCTAACTGGAATGTGTATTATCGATATAGGGGATCTTCCAGTTGAGAAGATCCATCGACCTGAGACGAAGAGAAATGTCTATCTATTTGATTTAGTTATTCAGTTGATTTGTTATTGGAACAGATAGCAACAACAATTTCATCCGGGAAAAGCCATCTTTTTTTCAACAATGTCTTTGTCATTCGATCCAATAGCCTTCCGTTAGATAGGAACAGATTTGATAAATACTGATAACTCTCGGATAGAGTATTAGAACGGAAAAATCCATTAGATAATGAACTATTGGTTCTAAGCCATCTCTGGCGCTGAATCAACAATTCGAAGTGCTTTTCTTGCGTATTCTTGATAAACCAGCGTTTATATATAGATGTAGAAGGATCTGTTTGGGAAGTAAGAAGCCCCTTTGACATCTCTTCATCTGCAAAGAATTCTCGATGTGAAAACATAGAGACAAAGGGCTGATCTTTGAATAGGGAAAAGAGTGGATCTGCAGGGTCCCAAATGAATTGGCTTATTCTAAAAAAGCCTTGTTCTTTGGAAGACCTATCTCGTCTCTGGTACTGCATGGTTCCGCTCTGCAAGAACTCTGAATCATTCTCTTGAAGATCATCCTTTTCATCACAAATGATCCGCTTGCCCCGAAATGACCCGACCAAATAGGGAAATCCCAATTCGTTAGGCCTTTCGATACAATCAAATAAAAAGCCCCAAGGCGCCATATTCTAGGAGCCCAAACTATGTGATTGAATAAATTCTCCTCTATCTGTTGCGGGTCGAGGACTCCTTCTTCGTCCCCTTCTTCAAACTCAGATTCGTATTTTCCATAGATAAATCTCTGATCAACGATAGAACAAGATCCATTTTGCATCATATATAAGGGATTCCTTGGTTCGGACCGAAAAAGCAATGTCACTCGATTATTATCAAACTGACTGCAATCTTTTTCTGTCCGTGAGGATCCCACCAAAGCGCCTTGCACTTCTAATAGGCCATGAACTAGATCCGAATCATTCTCAACGAATCCATAAGAAGTGATCCCATTTTTTTCATCGGGTCCGGGTAGAGACCAAAGGTCTTGAGCGACCGATCCGGCAGAACAACTCAAAAGATAAAGAAGTATCGTTAATTTCTTCATGCTCGTTCCAAGTTCGAAGTACCATTTGTACAAATCAAAATCCCCTTCGTTACATGATTTCTTCTTCATATAGATAGATATAGGATCTATGGGGCAATTACTTATAAGTACATTTTGTGCAACAGCCCTTCCTATCTGATAGAAAAGGATCCCATGATCCTGAACCGATCTTACCTGGGATCGCAAATCCCAAGTTTGTCTATGAAGAGCAGATCTAATTGTATTAGTGTCTATAATAGATTTCTTCTGTGTAATACTAATTGATAGGGCCTCATTGGTAAGTGCTACAAGATCTCGTGCACTGGAACCCATGGTTATGGACTCGAATCCATTAGTATGAAACATTTTCTTTTCCAAGTGAAATCCACTAGTATAGGAAAGAGGGAAAAAGTGTTTTCGTTGTTGTGGAATAAGAAGCCTTCTTATTTTAATGCATGTATTTAATTTATTCGGGGCTATTAGAGCGGGATCCACTTTTTGGGGAATATGAGTCGAAGCAATAACAAGAATATTTCTAGTGGAACATCTTTCACAATCCCTGGAGAGAGAGTTCACTAATAGACCGAGGGATAAGTAATTCGACTCATTCACATCCAGATCATGAATGTTTGGAATCCATATTATGCAAGGAGACATTGCTTTTGCTAATTCGAATTGAAGGGTGATAAAAAATCGGTCTATTTCCGACATCATATCCATAGTTAGCGCATTCATCATAGTTAGAAGCTCCAGCTCCGTATCAAGTTCACGATCAATATCGTTACTAGCATCAATATCGTCACTATCATCAATATTGATATCATCAATAAAAAAACCTTTCGGCTTGTTATCCAGGAACTTGTTCAGAAATACTGTAATGAAAGGAACATAGGAGTTTGTCGCTAGGTATTTGACCAAATAGGATCGTCCGGTTCCTGTAGAACCTATCACTAAAATACTCCTAGATGGGGATAGGGCTAAGCGAAGCGAAAAGGGTTTTCCATGAGACGGGAAATGAAAACTATTATCCCCACGCGAAGTTTGTGAATAAGTGATTGTCTGATAATGAGCAAGGAATATTCGTCTTTCTGCGAAACAGGATGTATTGAACTCATAATTCATTAGATACTTTTTATGAATTTCAACTAAGTATCGTAAGTAAATTGTTCCCGATTGTTCAATCATTTGATAACCAAAGTCATTCTTTGATAAATGATCACTATGAGTCAGACTCAATAGAATTTGATCAATCCTTTTTTCTGCCCTTAAGGTGGAGAACTGAAGCAAGACTTCTCTTTCTTTATCATCAATAGAATCACTGTTCGCGACCCAGGATTCGATTTTATCATCAATCCAATCACCGCTCACGTTTTTTCTTTTTCTTATCAATGAATAGATCTCTTTACTTGTATGACTTAGATTTCTCGTATTTCTCGAAAAAGTGATTTGATTGATGGGATTTGGTATGATACTTATGAGATCGATGATATCGATGAAATTGATTTTCAAATCTTTCTTCTTAGATGCCGGGATCACCACCCCATAGCATGTTGCCGTCAGAACCCCGTATTTCTTCTAGACAATCTCCTAATTGTTCCAGAGCAACTAGAAAAAGATTCTTTAACCAGAGTGAATTCAGTTCAGATGTAGGATACCTATCCAGAAGTTTTCGCAACTCAATCATGTATGATGGAATCATTAAAGATTTGATCTTTTCGAACTCTGTCTATAACTCATTATAGGCTCGGGAAACAAAGAGAAGATGTGTACGAACGAGATATCCAGCAACAAGAAGAAGGAAAAGGACTGAATAGAGGACCTCCCGAACATTTGGCGATCTCAGATGTGTTGATATCAATGATGACTCATTATTTCGATGAATCATTTCTTCGGACAGAAGAAGATTATGTAAAGACTTACTCGAAATCTCACTTATCAGATTCCTTTGTGGAAGGCACAATTTTTTCTGAAGAATTCGCCATGATATATCTGATCCATGCATAATATCATGAAAAATGGATACAAATTTTTTACTGCTACTTAGTATCCGCAATAGGTCTGAAAAAGTATCTAAAAATATCAAATTTAGATATTTGTACCCTGTCGAAGTAAGGAACCATGGCATATATGTTTGGAATAGATTCCATTTTGAGAGAGTTAAAAAAGCACTATCTCGTTGAAAGGTCTATCCATCTGCCCTTTTGTCAACGCATTTCTTTAGGCAAAGACTCCATTTTTTCCTCTTTTCGGATGGTAAATATTTCTCAGAACATAGAGTGTGAATCAAACCCATGTTTGAATTGAAATTGAGATACTGATGCAAGCTCTTCTCTTCTGAATCAGATAGATTCATATCTGAAAGAGTTTGACAATAAGTTCTTTCAAAATTGACTCTTTCTCCCTCTATTAGAGAATAGATTCATATCTGAAAGAGTTTGACAATAAGTTCTTTCAAAATTGACTCTTTGTCCCTCTATTAGAGGTGTTCCAGAAATGTCTGCAATCGAGTAAATAGCTCTACGAACTAATGGATCGGATCGAATTGCAAAATGAAAAGATTTGTACAAGTTATACCTTTCATCACCACTTTGTTGAAAATCGTTAGATAGAATATGTTAGATACCTGTGACTCGATTGGTGAAGGTGAAATAGTATCTCTCTCCAAAAAAGCATGTTTTTTTTTACCACCGCACGAAGAAAATATTTTGTTGCGAATGAACAAGATATTGAGGAATTGTCCATACGTAAAATCAGAATTATTGAGACGGGCCTTTTCCACATAAAAAGGAAATCTTTTGTTACAATAGAAGCAGAAGTGATGTGGATTATTCAAGAGTCGAAGTCAATTTGCTTTAGAAAAAGAAGATATCAATGAACTTCTATGAAATGGTTTCATGGGATTCAGTCAATTGTCTTGATCGTGGGATACCATTGAGAAATAGGAATACGTGTTATCAAAAGATTTCCTGCGATTCTTTCTAGTATGGAATGAGTCAATCATCCACTTTGGTATCTTATTGAACAAAAATGGTGATATTGTTCCTCCATTGATCAAGAATTTCGATTTTTGAGAAGTATTATGATCATCCAATAAAAAGGGTTTCAATTTTTTCAAATGAACGATTTGAAGACCTATTGATTCTAACAACTGATTGCAGAGTTGATCGTTCGGACTTTTCAATTCATAGATGTGGATCTCAGACCTATGAATGGGGATATTCTCGAAACTCACAAAGAAAAAAGGAAGTGAGTTAGACAAAAAGAGAAGTAACTTGGACAAAAAGAAAGGAAGTAACTTGGACAAAAAGAAACGAAGTGACTTAGACAAATCTTTTTTATCAATAACCTCAGACCAATCAATCGAATATTGATTAATACGTAATCGATCGAACACTACTTGAAAACGGCTCTTCCGCTCAGAAACGAAATGTTCCAAATGCTCCTGGAAATTCTTGCTCCCATTGGACCATTTGTATCTATATGCATTAGGATCCCGATTTATGGATCTCTCGGTTCGAGAAAGAAAAATAAGAGGATCGAACCATTTCTTCTGACTCTTTTTCAAATTTGATAAATGTTGGTTGATCGTATCTTTCATTATAGTTCTATGATTCAGAGTATCATTTCCTATTTGATCCCTATGAATTCCATATTCGAAGTTGCGATCAGGTCTCTTCATTAAAAAGAATCGATTCAATACATTTCTTATGTACCCATACCCATAGGTACTATATTGGAATTGGATTTGAATCAGATTTTGGAT
>CM071873.1:16948195-16963195 GCA_036759665.1 Gynandropsis gynandra
AAACCATTTAGGTTGAAAGCCATAGTGCTAATACCTAAAGCAGTAAACCAAATACCTACTACCGGCCAAGCCGCTAAGAAGAAATGTAAAGAACGAGAATTGTTGAAACTCGCATATTGGAAGATCAATCGTCCAAAATAACCATGAGCAGCTACAATATTATAAGTTTCTTCTTCTTGACCAAATCTGTAACCCTCATTAGCGGATTCATTTTCTGTGGTTTCCCTGATCAAACTAGAAGTTACCAAGGAACCATGCATAGCACTAAATAGGGAGCCGCCGAATACACCAGCTACGCCTAACATGTGAAATGGGTGCATAAGAATATTGTGCTCAGCCTGGAATACAATCATGAAGTTGAAAGTACCAGAAATTCCTAGAGGCATACCATCAGAAAAACTTCCTTGACCAATTGGATAGATCAAGAAAACCGCAGTAGCAGCTGCAACAGGAGCTGAATATGCAACAGCAATCCAAGGACGCATACCCAAACGGAAACTAAGTTCCCACTCACGACCCATATAACAAGCTACACCAAGTAAGAAGTGTAGAACAATTAGTTCATAAGGACCACCATTATATAACCATTCATCAACGGATGCTGCTTCCCAGATCGGGTAAAAATGCAAACCAATAGCTGCAGAAGTAGGAATAATGGCACCTGAAATAATATTGTTTCCGTAAAGAAGAGATCCAGAAACAGGTTCACGAATACCATCAATATCCACTGGAGGAGCAGCAATGAATGCGATAATAAAAACAGAAGTTGCGGTCAATAAGGTAGGGATCATCAAAACACCAAACCATCCAATGTAAAGACAGTTTTCAGTGCTGGTTATCCAGTTACAGAAGCGACCCCACAGGCTTCCGCTTTCGCGTCTCTCTAAAATTGCAGTCATGGTAAAATCTTTGGTTTATTTAATCATCAGGGACTCCCAAGCACACAAATTCTCTACAATATAGAAATAGATAATTGAGAGCTTGTTATTGAACAGTATAACATGACTTATATATCCATGTCAACCAATGTCAAATTGATCTTATCTATTTGGATTCATCATAATTTTTTTTGAATCAATGAGATAAATAAGAAACGAATGTATGTACATACAAATCCAATTTAGATATTAATATGAATTTGAAATAATATGAATATCATACATAATGCGTAATGGGTTGCTCGGGACTCGAACCCGGAACTAGTCGGATGGAGTAGAAAATTTCCTTATTAAAATGAAAAAAGGTCAAAAATTCCTCCCCAAACCGTGCTTGCATTTTTAATTGCACACGGCTTTCTCTATGTATACATAGAAAACTCAGTTTCTTGGGTCCTAGAAATAGGATTGCAAATTCAATACTCAGTAAATTATGTCTTATTCTTACTGTATGAACATTTAATAATAGAAATAAATAAATTTTTATATTTTATAATATAAAATATAAAAGAATGAATTTTTATCTCCTCATCAGCTATGATGAATTTCAATTTCATTTCCGGGGTCTCATAACCAAATCATTCATGATTGACCAAATCATTAAGATAAAGAATATCCAAATACCAAATTCGCACTTTTTGGGAAGCAGAATAACCTCTTGGGAAGATTAAAGAAAGAACTTGTCCTTCCCCAGGAAGGAATTCTTCCAATAAACCCGAGCCCAACTTTTTTAAAAAAGCGCGTACAGTACTTTTGTGTTTACGGGCCAAAGTTTTAAGACAAGAAAGTCGAAGTATATATTTTATTCGATACAAATTCTTTTTTTTTGAAGATCCACTGTGATAATGAGAAAAATTTCTGCATATACGCACAAATCGGTCGAGAATGTCAGAATCAGATGAATCCGTCCAGTTCGATTTACTAATGGGATGCCCTAATACATTACAAAATTTCTCTTTAGCCAATGATCCAATAATAGAACAAATTGGAATTTTTGTATTGAATTTCTTTCTAACATTATCTATTAGAAATGAGTTTTCTAGCATTTGACTACGTACCACTAAAGGATTTAATCGCAAACTTGAAAGGTAGCCCAGAAAGTCAAAATTATTTTTAGATAATTGATTTATATTGACCTTTTGCGATTGAAACCACACGGAAAAATGACATTGCCATAAATTAACAAAGTAATATTTCCATTTATTCATTAGAAGGGGCGTATCCTTTGCTGCCAGAATGCATTTTCCATGATATCTAACATAATGTATGAAAGGATCCTTGAGCAACCCTAGGATGTCCTGAAAATTATTAACAAAGACTTTTGCAAGATGCTCTATTTTTCCACCCCTAGGATGTCCTGAAAATTATTAACAAAGACTTTTGCAAGATGCTCGATTTTTCCATAGAAAAAAATTCGCTCAAAAAGGACTCCAGAAGATGTCGATCGTAAATGACAAGACTGCTTGCGTAGAAAAAATAAGATGGATTCGTATTCACATACATGATAATTATATAAGAACAACAAAAATCTTGGATTCAAAATGGATTTTTTTTGAATATCAAAATTCTTCCAATTACAATACTCGTAGAGACAGAACCACAATAAATGTAAAGAAGAAGCATCTTTTACCCGGTAACGTAGGGTTTGAACCAAGATTTCTAGATGGATAGGGTAAGGTATTAGAACATCTAACACATAATTTAAATGTGCTAATTTGTCTTCGAAAAAGGGAAATATTGAATGAATTGATTGTAAATTATGAGTTTTTCCACAATCACTGCAAATGCAAATAAGGCGGATATCATTTGATAATAGAAATGATTGGTATGCCCAATAAAGGGATTTTTGTTAAAATCCTTAGTAGAAATAATCAAATGATTATGTTCATACATTCGAAAAATAAAATGTTTCACAATAAGTGAACTATATTTTTGTCATAATCCGCATTTTCCAAGAAAATGGATCTATTTCTATTTAATCTATTTAAACTATGATCATAAGCAAGGACATAAATATACTCCCGAAAAAAAAGTGGATATAGAAAATTGTGTTGCCGAACTCCATCCAATTCTAAATATCCTTGAAATTCCTCCATTTTGATTGGAATTTGATTTGAACTCAAGGTAAAGTCTTTAGTTTCTTGAGTTCTAAAATGATACATAGTGCGATACAGTCAGAACAAGGGATTAGACTCCAAAAGCAATAGATACCTCATAAAAAGATAGACTCCTAAATGGATTCTCTATCTTAAATAGGTTTATGTTCATTATAAAATAACAAAACCAGATGATTAGAAATCCTTTATTTTTTTTAACCTAATCGCTCTTTCGGTTTTGGAAATATCTATCTTTTTTATCAATATACTGCTTCTTTTACACATCCATCTCCAACCCAAACAGAATAGGAAAAAACAAATAGTTAGGACTCATGAAAAAAAAAATTGATAATAACACGTAAGAAAAAAATACCTTCCCATACCCGTATTAGGCACTAATCTATTTTTAACATTTAATTAGATCGGGTAATTTTTCAAATTACGAATGGAAGCTCGTTTTTTTTTTGTTTTCCTGGAATCAGGGAAACAGAGTTTTTTATTCATCCATTTATATTTATTCACTCGACCCAACTTTGAATTTCATTTTTTTGTTCCGTTCAAACACAAGCACAAGATTGTACCAATCAGGAAATCAATAAAAATTAGATCTGAATTCTCCATTGATACGACATGCTGTTTTTTCCATTCATTCCTTTCAGGATCAGTCGTGGTCTTACAAACTCTACCGGGGATCTGGGCGAATCCTTTTGTTCATACAAATGTGTAAAAGATGCTAGTTGCACTTAAAAACCGAATACTCTACCGTTGAGTTAGCAACCCAAAAAAACAAAGTACTTCAAATATGTAGATACAACCAGAATAAAGAATAAAAATAAATTCAATTAATAATAATAAATTGAATTTAGCAACGCAATAAAAGCATTAAACTAAATTCGCAAGAAATCTAATCAATTGAAATTAAAAGTTCTAATAAATTCTGAACATAAAAAAAAAATGAAATTTCAAATTTCACTCTTATTTTTATGTTATTTATTCAGTTTTTTGTTCACTAAAAAAAAAAAGACTTCTTGTATCACAGAAAATAAAAAGAACCTATTATTTGAATCCAGTAAAGTAGAAGTAGGAAATAAAATAAAAAAAACCAAATCCATCCATTGTGGGTCGGGGATAAATAGATTTATTTATCTATGATCGAATTATATTTAGTCGATACACTGTTGTCAATATGATTGACAATTTAAAATATGCCAAAATAATAGAAAAATAAATAAATAAAAAGCTTAATCCCTCGGCTTGTTAGTTCGTAATTAATCTCTAATGAATGAAAACTAACCCAGTTAAAGTAATGGAAAATAAAATCTTTTTTCTATTTTTTTTAGATTCATTTCTTTCTTTTTCATTTTTTTCTTTATCGCCTTGTTTTACGTATTTTTTTATGCATTTTTATGAATAAAATTAGAAATAAAAAAATATATATTGTATATATTTCTTTATCGCCTTGTTTTACGTATTTTTTTATGCATTTTTATGAATAAAATTAGAAATCAAAAAAATATATATTGTATATATATATTTTTTTTTTATTTTTTATATATCTTTTTATGATTATAGAACATAGTATTTATTAGCATGGTATTATTTAGTATTCCTACTAAAGTAGGAATACTAAATAGAAATAAATAGAAATTCCATTAAATATAAATGAACAAAACGAAAGAGGAGGAACAAAAAGAGTAGATCAAATTTGATACCCAGCTATATACGAGTCTTTCACGCCTTTTATATTTTAAAAACTTTTTTTATATTTCATTAATTTAATTTCGGTCGATTCGGTTGATTAAGACTAAATTCTGTAAAAACCCCTGCCTTTTTTGAAATATTTTGAACTGTTCCTGTAGGTTGAGCCCCTTTTTTAAGGAAATCGAGAATAACAGGAAGATTTAAATAGGTTTGATTAGTTATCAGATCATAAAAACCCACTTTCCGAAGATCTCTTCCTTCTCTTCGGGATCGAACATCAATTGCAACGATTCGATAAACGGCTCATTGGGATAGATGTAATGTAGATGAATAACCCCCCCTAGAAACGTATAAGAGGTTTTCTCCTCATACGGCTCGAGAAAAAAAAGAATTAAATGAGTAGAAGTTAACTCTCTGTATAAAATTAGAATATTAAATAGATTACTAAAAACATCAAATCAATTAGACAGTAATTAAATCCTAATTGTTTTTTTTCAAAAAAAACATTCGTAACATTCGTACTCTCATAACTCAAGTTGAATAACTCTCAAATATCTCAACAGAGAATCCTTCAGTATTCATGTTATTGAGTGGTCTCTAACCCTTTTTTTGTTTGTCTCATTTTTTAGAATCAATTTTGATTCTTCATTCTGATTTAGTTGTTCAAACAATTGAAAACAGGATTTCCTTGTTCCAGGATTCTTTATCCTTACTTTGAATCTTTGGGTTTAGACATTACTTCGGTGATCTTGAATCGTTTTATTAAAAAAGGGCAGCAACAAGCCCCTTATTTTGTTTATGATTTCTTTTCTATCAAAGAATCATACAAACGCTTGATTCACGCATGATAAACTTTTGATCCAAATAATTTTACAATTAAAAAAATTTTGAAAATTGCTTGAAAGGGATTTTTTTTTTTTAATTTTAATATAAACATTGAAAAAAAAAAAAACACACAAAAATACTTACGAAGTTGTTCCAACTTATTGATTCGCACTAACCCTAGATCCTTACTCCTGAGACCTGAGAAAGGAATAAATACTTTCTATTCTCCTCGAGCTCCATCCTGTACTATTTTTGAGATTCCAAAAAAAAGGACTCTAGTAAAATAGTAAAATAGAACAAAAATGTCGAGCCAAGAGCACCTATACCCCATATAAAAAGTGGCGGATGAAAAAATCCACAGCAGATCATGTCCTTCAATTCAAGTCGCGCGTTGCTTTCTACCACATCGTTTTAAACGAAGTTTTACCATAACATTCATTTAGTTTGGAATCAGTATGTAATTGATTCAATTATGGAATAATGAATAGTCATAGTTCAGTCAGTATATAGTAATCTATACTTTTTCTTTCTCTATGAATGAAATAGTGAATTTACGAAGAAAAAGTTTCAGTCAGAATTCAAATGAATCCCGTATTAGATTGTATATATATATATATATACAATACAAATTCTAATAGAAATCTATGTTTCTATATATGTTTTTGAATTTTTTAATAAATAACAGATTTTTTTTATTTGTTTTTTAATTGAGATTCTTCTTAGAATCTATGGTTCCACCTTACTTATTCGGATCACACACAAACAAGCAAATGGATCTTATTTTAATTCGGTTGAAATGATGAAAAATAAACTCTTCCTCTTTTTTTTATGAAAAAGAAAAAATAAGAAAGAAGAATCAAATTCTTTTCACTTCAATATTTTATTTTTAATTCAATATCAATATTTGAATCTGAAACAGAAAGATGATTTAAGTTTTAAAAGGCAATATAAGATTGATTCTGTAATGACTATATTCAGGGACGGAAGGATTCGAACCTCCGAATAGCGGGACCAAAACTCGTTGCCTTACCGCTTGGCTACACCCCATTTCGATTTCTATGCAATACTACTAAAAGAGTAGTATTGCTATTGGTTGTTCGTCAATTCAATATCAGCCTAAATCAAATATAGATTACATTAGTGCTAGGGTTTTAACACGTGTAGATAGCAAATCAAACTGAATGTATTGATCATTACATAGAATTCAATTAAGATATTGTATGAAAATATGATTTCTTTAATTCTCACAAGAGAATTAAAGGAGTTTTGATTGAGTAAGTTCAACAAAGTCTTTTTAGACTATCTTTCTTTTTTTTCCTTATATCAAAAATCTATTAATAACTCAATCAAAATAAAATTATCCACAAGAATACCAATTTTTTGTTATGCTTAATATATTAAATTTGATCTGTATCTGTTTTAATTCTACGCTTTTTTCAAGCACTTTTTTAGTTGCCAAATTGCCGGAGGCCTACGCCTTTTTGAATCCAATCGTAGACATTATGCCCGTAATACCTGTTCTCTTTTTTCTCTTAGCCTTTGTTTGGCAAGCAGCTGTAAGTTTTCGATGAAATCCTTAAGACTGTCCTAGAAAAATTCATGATTTTTATCATTCCAACAATTAAAAAGATCAAATAAATCTTTACGTATGAACGAACTCTCAATTCTAACATGAAATTTTTTTGGTAATCATGCTAAATCTTGATCATTCTATTTCCTAATTTTTATCCCTTTTTCCCGGAACGAAAGAACCTATTAGATTAGAATTCATAGAATTCACCGCAAGACAATATCGAAATGTTGGTATGAAAATATTTGTCAATATGAAAGGAATATGAAAGAAAGTAATATGAAAGACTCAACTATTATCTTATTACAAATAAATTACAAATAAATTTCTGAAAACGAAAACTCTTTTATATTTTATTTCTAGAAATAAAATATAAATCACTTGATTTCTTGGTATCAAAATTAGATGTGTGGTATAAAAATAGAGAATCTATTCTCTTTTTTTTCAAAAAAAAAGTAAGATTTTGGAGATTGTGTAATGCATACTCTCAAACTTTTTGTCTACACTGTAGTTATATTTTTTGTTTCTCTCTTCATATTTGGATTCCTATCTAATGATCCAGGACGTAATCCGCGATGTGAAGAATAAAAAATAAATTTTTTTCTTGCTTTATTTGATTTTTTTTTATTGCTTTATTTTAATTTTATTAGTAGAAATATTCTAATTTTATTAGGATTTTATCTATTCCACATCATAAAAAGGAGAAAGGGAAAGATAGTGATTCGAACCCTCGGTACGACTAACTCGTACAATGGATTAGCAATCCAACGCTTTAGTCCACTCAGCCATCTCTCCTAATCGAAAAAAAAAAAAGGGATACTTATACTTACTAGGTTACATTACACAAAAAGTAATAAACCCTTCTCCACTTTATTCTTACTTTCTTTTTTTTTTTTGATTTTTTGTATAGATTATTATTTTATTTTATTTTATATATTTATTGTATATATATTTTAGATAATTTTTATTTTATTGTATAATTATTACATACAATATACTAAGTTCTTTTTTATAGAACTTTCTCAGTAATTCCATTTAGATAAAGAATTCGATAAAGAAAAGAAAAGGCTCGAACTCGAAAGAGAGATAAATAAAACTACAATAATAGAAATAGAGAATTTTTATTTATTTTGTCTCGTCCAAATACGAGTAAAAAGGTCTTTTTTTTTATTTCCATAGCCTGGCCTGGTCAGTCCCCAGCCGGGCCTTTATTTTATTTGTTAATTTTTTATTAAAAAGAATCATCCCATGTATTTTTAGATAAAAATAATTTATTTGATTTGAAATTGAAAAACAAATGTGCTTGTTATTTGTTTAACAAAAATAAATAATATCCCATGTATTTTTAGATAAAAATCATTTATTTGATTTGAAATTGAAAAAAAAAAATGTGCTTGTTATTTTTTTTTTAACAAAAATAAATAAAATAGAATCCTCTTTTCCTAATTTCATTAGGTCTACGCGTCAACGCTATAATTTTCTAATTTTTTCAGTATTTTTTCTGATCTTATTTATTTTGGTTACATCCCCGATTACTTTGGTCGACAAAAGATCAATTTCTATGCAATAATTGCATTGTAGCGGGTATAGTTTAGTGGTAAAAGTGTGATTCGTTCCTTTAATCCCTTTAATAGTTAAAGGGTCTCTTAATAGTTAAAGGGTCTCTCGGTTTGATTCATTTTCCGATCAAAAACTTTATTTCTTAAAAGGATTTAGTCCTTTACCTTTGAATGAAAGATTCAAGAAAGATTATAGATTCTCGTAATTTGTACCCAAGGACTATAATCAATTACAAAATTGGATTATAAAATTACGAAACATAATTTTTGAATTGGATGACTATTTACAATTCAATAAGTATGACAAGAGGATCCATGGATAAAGCTAGAAAAGTTTCTTTCTAATCGTAACTAAATCTTCAGTTCTATTCATTGTTTTGTATAGAATAAATTGAAGCAAAATAGCTATTAAACGAGAACTTTGGTTTACTAGAGACATCGACACATTGTTTTAGCTCGGTGGGAACAAAATACTTTTCCTAAGGATTCCGTTTAATAGAAATAAAGAACGAAGTAACTAGAAGTAACTAGAAAGATTGTTCGAGTTTTCCTTTTCTATCTTCTAGAAGGATAATCGAAAGCAAATTTTTCTGTGAAAGATTCCAGACGGAAAAAAAGCAAACATAGATGTTATGGGTCAAATTTTTATTTCGTTCCCGTGTTATTTTATCTGTGAATTTCTCCATCCATCATAAAGGAGCCGAATGAAACCAAAGTTTCATGTTCGGTTTTGAATTAGAGACGTTAAAAATATAAAAATGATGAATCGACGTCGACTAAAACCCCTAGCCTTCCAAGCTAACAATGCGGGTTCGATTCCCGCTACCCGCTCTAGATTTACCTCAAAATTTGTTATTGAAGTGAATTCAGACACAATTGCGAAAAAGATTTCGCACATTCTTTATTTTTTGAATAACTGGAAAGTCAAAAAAATGCGAAAAGCGTCCATTGTCTAATGGATAGGACAAAGGTCTTCTAAACCTTTGGTATAGGTTCAAATCCTATTGGACGCAATATCAATATATTTAGATCTATATTTCTATTTATATATTATTTCCATTTATATATATTTATTTGTTTCTATATTTTTTTTTTAGAATAAGAAACAAATAGAATAAGAAATAAATTCTGAATGATTTAAGATTGAATATTAAATAGATATTAGTTCTATATTAGTTATATACTTATATTATATACTTAACTTCTATATTTCTATTTATTAAATTTAATTAAAGATTTCATTAAAGAATAAAATTGAATAAATAATTAAAATAAAGAATGATTGATTTTATTTGTTTATAATTGTTCCTGAAGTAGAAAACATTCCAGTTGCTCTTGAATACCTTCTTTCAAAATGCTTTATGCTTCTTCGGTTAATGTCTTGGTAGAGGATATGATTTTTTGGAACTGAGGTTTATTCGTTTTTAAGTAAGTGCGTAACTCAACGAGAAATTTTCTTACTTGTCCAATTTCTAATCCATCCAGATAACCATTTGTTCCAGTATAAATGGTCATTATCTGCTCTTCCACGGTCAAAGGGGCTGATTGGGATTGTTTCAGTAACTCACGTAATCGTTGACCTCTTGCCAATTGATTCTGAGTAGCTTTATCGAGATCAGAAGCAAATTGGGCAAAGGCCTTTAATTCAGCGCATTGAGCCAATTCCAATTTTAATTTCCCAACTACCTGTTTCATAGCTTTAATTTGAGCTGCGGATCCTACTCTCGAGACAGTAATACCTACATTAATAGCGGGTCTGATTCCAGCATTAAATAGATCGGCGGATAAGAATATTTGTCCATCTATAATGGAAATTACATTAGTAGGAATATAAGCTGAAACATCTCCTGACCGGGTCTCCACGATTGGTAAGGCAGTCATACTTCCTTCACCTAATTGAGAGCTTAATTTAGTGTGGACGATTTGGAAGATATAATTGGAGGGCATGTATGGTTAGGTTCCATTTGTATATTTGGTGGAATCTGGCATATCTTAACCAAACCTTTTGCATGGGCTCGCCGCGCACTTGTATGGTCTGGGGAGGCTTACTTATCTTATAGTTTAGGTGCTTTATCTGTTTGTGGTTTCATTGCTTGTTGTTTTGTCTGGTTTAATAATACCGCTTACCCCAGTGAGTTTTATGGACCTACGGGGCCAGAAGCTTCTCAAGCTCAAGCATTTACTTTTCTAGTTAGAGACCAACGTCTTGGAGCTAACGTGGGGTCTGCCCAAGGACCTACAGGTTTAGGTAAATACTTAATGCGTTCTCCGACTGGAGAAGTTATTTTTGGAGGAGAAACAATGCGTTTTTGGGATCTGCGTGCTCCCTGGTTAGAACCTTTAAGGGGTCCTAACGGTTTGGACTTGAGTAGGTTGAAAAAAGACATACAACCTTGGCAAGAACGACGTTCTGCGGAATATATGACTCATGCCCCGTTAGGTTCCTTAAATTCTGTGGGGGGCGTAGCTACTGAGATCAATGCAGTCAATTACGTCTCTCCGAGAAGTTGGTTAGCTACCTCTCATTTTGTTCTAGCATTCTTCCTATTCGTGGGTCATTTATGGGACGCAGGAAGGGCTCGTGCAGCTGCAGCAGGATTTGAAAAAGGAATTGATCGTGATTTTGAACCTGTTCTTTTCATGACTCCTCTTAACTGAAGTAGGAGTTAAAGGAGTAAAGTCAGAATCGATTCATATTTAAAAAATATTCTTTTTTTCTTTCAATTCAATCGAATTTTTTCTGGCTTGGCTGGATAGTATAGCTGAGCCATTCTCCTTTATTTATGATGCTAAGAAGCCAAGAAAAGCCAATAAAATAATTAAAGACAAAAAATATATTCATCGAACAAAAGGAGAGAGAGGGATTCGAACCCTCGATAGTTCTTTTTTATGAACTATACTGGTTTTCAAGACTAGAGCCATCAACCACTCGGCCATCTCTCCGAAAGCTAATTTCTATTTTAATTTTTATTCCGCCAATATAGAACATAGCTCTATGAGTTGATACGATCACTATGTATAGAAAGATATCGCGTGTGACTTTATAGTTATATCCATTTGTCTATATAAATAGATGAGATACATGATCCAGCATGCCCATTTGTGAAATCAAAAAAGAACCTTTGACTTCATGTCCGAATAAAATAAAAGTGGTAAAAAAAAGTTGGAAATAAGTCATCTCGAATCGACGGATTCATGATAAAATCCCTTTATCTCTATTTATTAAGATTTTTTAGTGGGTAAGGGGATTAAATGGTGTATATTCTTTTGTTGATAGCTTGGAGGATTAAAAACATAACTATTGCTTTCCAATTGGCTGTTTTTGCATTAATTCTTACTTCATCAATCTTACTGATTAGTGTACTTGTTGTATTTGCGTCTCCTGATGGTTGGTCGAGTAACAAAAATGTTGTATTTTCTAGTACATCCTTATGGATTGGATTAGTCTTCTTGGTGGGTATTCTTAATTCTCTTATCTCTTGAATCCATTCGTTGCAGATCCCAAAATGAAATGACCCCTCCTCATTCCACAAATTACACATTCAAATTCAATATAAGTCCAAAAAATGCAAATAAAGAAAACAAAAAAAATTAGAGGGGGGGTCAAACTTCTGGAACTTGAATGAAATATGAATAAAATATTTATATTAATAAATATAAATATTAAATAATAATAATTAAATAATAATAATAAATAACTAAATAAAAAAACTAATCAAAAAATTGATATCTGATATCAAAAAGTATTCTATGGAAATAGAGAATAATATATTCTAGAATATTGAATTCTATATCGAATTCATATATATATATTATATGAAAAATAATATATATGAAATATATATTAAAATATTAATAATAATAATATTATAATTTTGAAATTAATATATAATTAATACAATTGTTAATTGAATTGATTTGGTGGTAGAATTTGATGAAATAACCCCAAAGAATGTATCTCGTCTAGCTTTGAACAAATATATCCAGAAATCTCGTATCAAGAACGAAAAAAAAATGCGGATATAGTCGAGTGGTAAAATTTCTCTTTGCCAAGGAGAAGACGCGGGTTCGATTCCCGCTATCCGCCCAAATCCAAATGTTTTTAAAAAGATAAAAGATTTGGTATAGTTGACTGTGATAGTATAGTCATTCTTTCCTCCCGTCCCAAAATACAAGTATTAATTAATGACTAGTTAACAGAATCAAACTTACATTTGTTGAAAAAAAAATGTTGCGGAGACAGGATTTGAACCCGTGACCTCAAGGTTATGAACCTTGCGAGCTACCAAACTGCTCTACCCCGCGATGAAAAGAAAAAAACTTGGACTAAACTCTAATAGACAAAGAAGAATTGAATGCGCCCCTATTCCATATCTGTACAAATAGAATAGCCTATTTAGACAGAATGGTAAAGGGGCCTCATCAATCATAGAAAAAAATAGAAAAATGAAGGGATATTTTAATCCTTACCAGCTTGATCTTGTTGCCCCTGGCAACAAACATGCATGAACCATTTCTCGAAGGATGTGTCCGGATAGTCCAAAGTCTCGATAGTTAGCTCTCGGTCTTCCGGTCGAAAAGCAACGTCGATGAAGACGTGTAGGTGCACTATTACGCGGTAAGGACTGCAATTTTTCATGAATTTTCCATTTATCACCTAACGACGGAATTTTACTTATTTCCTTTTTTTGAGGATCGACGAATCAAATGATACTTTTGTTCCAATTTTTGTCTTTTCTTCTCCCTATAAATCAAACTTTTTGTTGCCATAATGCTTCAGTTCCTCTTATTATCAATGATAATGATACAAATCGGATCCTAGATGTAGAAATAAATATAAGAGTGCATACCTCTTTTTTTATTTAAATATCCTTCAGTTCCTCTTATTATCAATGATAATGATACAAATCGGATCCTAGATGTAGAAATAAATATAAGAGTGCATACCTCTTTTTTTTTTATTTAAATATTATTGCGGATACAATACATAAATAATTAACCGAATTTGCCCGATGTGGGGGCAATCAAGAAAGCCGCATAAGTGAAGATATAACCTACAGAAAAGTGAGCTAATCCAACCAATCTTGCTTGCACAATTGAAAGAGCTACTGGTTTATCTCTCCATCGAATCAAATTTCCCAAAGGTGTGCGTTCATGAGCCCATGCTAAATTTCAATCAATTCCTGCCAATAACCACGCCAGGAAATTAAGAACATAAATCCAGTAGCCCAAACAAGATGTCCAAATAAGAACATCCACGCCCAGACTGATAAACTATTCATACCAAAGGGGTTATATCCATTAATAAGTTGTGAAGAGTTTAACAATAGATAATCTCTTAACCATCCCATCAAATAAGTGGAAGATTCATTAAACTGCGAAACGTTACCCTGCCATAATGTGATGTGTTTCCAATGCCAATAAAAAGTAACCCATCCAATAGTATTTAACATCCAGAAAACTGCCAAATAAAATGCGTCCCAAGCCGAAATATCACAAGTACCACCCCGTCCCGGACCATCGCAAGGAAAACAATAACCGAAATCCTTTTTATCTGGCATTAACTTGGAATCACGTGCATCTAAAGCACCTTTTAATAAGATCAGTGTAGTTGTATGTAAACCTAAAGCAATAGCATGATGAACCAAGAAATCCCTAGGACCAATTGTTAAGAATAATGAATTACTATTCTCATTGATAGCATTTAACCAGCCGGGCAACCATATGCTTCGGCCCGCATTGAATGCTGGGCCATTTGTCGAAGATAAAAGTACATCAAATCCATATGAAGTTTTCCCATGAGCAGATTGTATCCATTGGGAAAATATAGGTTTGATCAAGATTTGTTTCTCAGGAGTACCAAAAGCAAGCATGACATCATTATGAACATAAAGTCCTAAAGTATGAAACCCTAGAAAGAGGCTGGCCCAACTTAAATGGGATATGATAGCTTCCTTATGGTCTAACATTCTTGCCAATACATTATCCTCATTCTGTTCTGGATTATAATCTCTAATAAAAAAGATAGCTCCATGAGCAAAAGCTCCTGTCATGATGAATCCTGCGATGTATTGGTGATGGGTATATAACGCAGCTTGAGTTGTAAAATCTTGCGATATGAATGCATAAGCAGATAAAGAGTACATGTGTTGAGCTACCAAGGAAGTAATAACCCCTAAGGAGGCTAGAGCAAGGCCTAATTGAAAATGAATCGAATTATTGATTGTGTCATAAAGACCCTTATGCCCACGCCCCAATCGTCCTCCCGGAGGAATATGTGCTTCTAAAAGATCTTTTATACTGTGCCCGATTCC
>CM071873.1:16965695-16978195 GCA_036759665.1 Gynandropsis gynandra
CCCGATTTAAGATAAATTCATGAGGAAGTGGTATTTCTTTAGGATCTACTCCAGCATTTAGAAATTGGTTAATCGGTAAAGATACATGTACTTGGTGTCCTGCCCAAGAAAGAGACCCAAGTCCTAGTAGCCCTGCTAAATGGTGATTCAACATAGATTCTACATCTTGGAACCAAGCCAATTTTGGAGCAGCTTTGTGATAATGAAACCAACCAGCAAAAAGCATTAAGGCTGCGAAGACCAATGCGCCAATTGCGGTACAATAAAGTTGTAATTCACTAGTTATTCCAGATGCTCGCCAAATCTGAAAAAAGCCAGAGGTTATTTGTATTCCTCGGAATCCCCCGCCCACATCTCCATTCAGGATTTCTTGGCCCACTATTGGCCAAACCACCTGAGCACTAGGTCCAATGTGAGTAGGGTCGCTCAGCCATGCTTCATAATTGGAAAAACGAGCACCATGGAAATACATGCCACTCAGCCAAAGAAAGATGATAGAGAGTTGGCCGAAATGGGCGCTAAATACTTTTCGAGAAATTTCCTCCAAATCACTAGTATGACTATCGAAATCGTGAGCATCAGCATGTAGGTTCCAGATCCAAGTGGTAGTATCAGGTCCCTTAGCTATTGTTCTTGAGAAATGACCGGGTTTAGCCCATTCCTCGAAAGAAGTTTTTATGGGATCCCTATCTACCAAAATTTTGACTTCTGGTTCCGGCGAACGAATAATCATTGAGTCCTCCTCTTTCCAGACAACACATACAAAGAAACCCGCCAACAGTCACTCAAGTAATTAGTGAACCTATGATAGATGCTTAGAATTTTTGTTTTCTCTTCTATCTCCCATCTATTCATCTATTTTCTTTAGTTATTCACTAGAGCAATTATGATCTGGAAGTCGATCTGGGGCAAGTGTTCGGATCTATTATGACATATCCATAAGGTGCTTAACGGACCTTTATTTATTTGATTTTTTTTTTATAAAAAATTTTCGCACCTTTAGATTGGTACACAAAGAGTTTTTTTATAACCTAATCTAGTGTATTCATATTTCAATTAGAAGTTCCGAGATGTAGCCTATTTTTTTTTATGTCGTAACTTAAATAGAGCATATTACTCTATTCCAAATCACGTAAACTCGTATTAGTCATTTCTCTTTTATTAGTTTTAATAGTCGAAAATAAAAAAAAAATAGAAAAAAATAGATATATAGATATTCTCATATTCATTCATGTATTACTTACCCCTACGGAATACCAGATGAAATAGAACGATTTTCGAAAAGGATATAATGAAATTCTTTGTCTTTGATTGGTTCTTCTGATAGAAAAAAAGATCTGTTTTATTTGACTGATAGGACCAACAAACTAAACTATTAATTATAACAAACAAATAAATATATATATATAGAAGAAAAAAAAAATAAACAAAGGGAAAGTTTTTATTCGAAGCGCCTCGTGATCTTCAACCAATTCTGTGCTTCAATATAATTACCAGGAGTAAGCATTATAGCCTGTTTCCAATACTCAGCAGCTTGAGCGAACCAAGCCTCCGCCATTTCAGAATCTCCTTGTTGAATGGCCTGTTCTCCACGGTCGGAATAGGCGGGGCAATTCCCTCCCTGAGAACCGTACTTGAGAGTTTCCTACCTCATACGGCTCGACAAAAAACTCTTTTGTTTTGGTGTTGGTGTCCCAGTTTTTTAACTTTAACCTACTTTATATCTAATTGAATGTCTAATTGACTGAGATTTCTTATAGATATTCCATTTGTCTTGGATTAAACAAAAGAGATTAATTACATGAGTTTCAAACTTGAATTTGAATTTAATTAATATATTAATATATTAATTAATATAATAAATAATAAGTTTTATCTTTTCTCCTACCTTCAGAAATAAATAAAAGATAGGCGTTTCAACTATTATTAGATATTAGAATTTTCTGAAAGGTAACTATCCCGCTTTCATATAAAAATTTATATAGAATCTTTGAAAAAGACTTTTCTTCATACTTCATAAAAAAGAAAAAGACTTACTGTCTTTAGGATCTGATGCTACACCGCTGCTCAATACCTTAGGGGATCTACTCTATTACATAAGTGGATTCCTAATATTTATCTCATATTATGAGATAAATAAGCAGCTCTTATTGTATTGGTCAAAAACCTTGCCAATTTATCTTTACGGTGCTTCCTCTATCTATTAAATCCTTTATTTATCCATAGAAGAAAGTATTAAGGCATATCTAGTCTTCACTTAATATTTCGATTTATAAAGTTTATTTATTTGCTACAGCTGATAAAAAATCGTTTTGGACGATGCTTATGTAAAAAGCCAATTTTTTTTGTTTCTATTATTTCGTTTACTAGCTGTTCGTTCTTTTTTTTTTTCTATAGTGGAGATAGTCGCACGTAATGACAGATCACAGCCATATTATTAAAAGCTTGTGGTAAAAAAGGGTTTCGTTCTAATGCCCGAAAATAATATTCTAACGCTTTAGTATGTTCCCCATTACTTGTGTGGATAAGGCCTATATTATATAGTATATAACTTCGATCATAGGGATCAATTTCTAGTCGCATAGCTTCATAATAATTCTGTAATGCTTCCGCATAATTTCCTTCGGATTGAGCCGACATCCGTTACGGTCGTCATTCGATTTAACGAATTCTCCGTTTCAGAACCGTATGTGAGATTTTCATCTCATACGGCTCCTCCTTTATGTACATAATGAAAATAATATATGGAAAAAATTGATGTCATTACGAACTAAGTGGGGCTAATGTTTTTACAAGAAATCCCTAGCCAACCTTCTTGCAAAAGATCTTTTCTTACTACCAAGTGTGTTCATGCTTCATGCTAGATAAAAATAAAAATGGAAACTCTAACAATTTCTTTGTTCTCAACGCCCCTAAATTTCCAGGAATTAGTCACTTCAACAATCTTCAATGGTTATACGGGTATCCAAAGTACGAATGAGATGGATATTTATTGTTCCAACCATTTTAACTAGTCCCAATCCAAAGAAGAAGAAAGAAAAGGAATCATTTTGAAGAAAGTTTTTGTGTTGTTGATTTCTCGGTGTAGTGCTTCTTCCCCTATGCCGCTTGCCTATTCGTATTAGTGTTGTAGGATTGATCTGTAATACGGGAACCCATAGTTAAAAACCTTTTGCTCAATACTAGAATTTACAATTGAAGCATCTAAGGTTGCATTAATCTTGGATACATGACAGAAGGAATTGTTTTTTTATATTATAAACTTCACCTTCAACAAGCGTAGATTTTTTTTTTCAATACTAGTTTTTCTTTCTATTCAAAATCGGCGAAATAAAAAATGATAATGATAATCAAATCGCACCATCTCTGTAATAAGTAAATGCCTCTTTTTCTTCGGAAGTTGTCGGAATGACTCGTAATAAGATATTGGCTACAATTGAAAAGGTTTTATTAATAAAATTTCCATTTATACGTGATCTCGACATAGGTAGTAATCCATTCTATAACTCTTTTCATTACCGTTTGTAAGAAAACGATCCCACAAACAAAGGAATTGTACAGTACGAACTAACATAAAAATAGACTCATTAAAATAAAAAAAACCTTCTATCTACTTCAAATTTTTTTCCGATCAAAAAGAAGGGAAGGGTATCTATTAACAATAATCTAAAAAAAAAACTATGAATAACTCGCTATTCACCCAGGTACTCAGTCATAATCCTGATGTAGGAGAGATGGCCGAGTGGTTCAAGGCGTAACATTGGAACTGTTATGTAGACTTTTGTTTACCGAGGGTTCGAATCCCTCTCTTTCCGTACTTTCAACTAATTCACCAATCTTACATGATTGACCACAATGTATCAAATCAAAAAAAGAAGAATAGATATAAAATAGTTAGACCTTGCTTTGATTTTGAAATAGATTCTCTATTCCTAATTTCTTTGATACGGAAAATGCTGGGAAGAGCAAACAAGGGAATCTTCCTACCAATCTATAATACATGAATAGGAAAAAGATTCCCAGAAAAAATCCCTTACCTTGTGCCTTTTTTTTTTATTTTTAATCTAAAAAGAGGGCAAAGGAGAGTTGTCCGAACTCTTGTTTCTTGTTTTTAGTTATTTATTTTACTTAAGTTAGGTTTATTAAGTCTGTCGAGAATAATATTCTACGACAAGCAATTCATTTATTTTTAAACCGACACATTTTCTATCTATTATTTGATTGACTAATCCTTCATATTGGAATGTGTGAAGAGTCAGATGTTTTGGCAATTCCTCGGGGGCGGATGAATCAAGAAGATTTTGAACCAAAGTTCTAGATTTTTGTTCATCCTTTACTGTAATAATATCTCGGGGTTTGCAGCGATAACTTGGTATATCCACTATACGACCATTAACTAAAATATGTCTATGGTTAACTAATTGGCGCGCTTGAGGAATAGTCAAAGCCATACCCAATCGAAAAAGGATGTTATCCAAACGCATTTCAAGTAATTGTAGTAAAACTTGACCTGTTGACCCCTTGGCTTTTCTGGCGATACGAACATATTTAAGTAATTGGCGTTCTATAAGACCATAATGAAAACACAATTTTTGTTTTTCTTCTAAACGAATACGATATTGAGATTTTTTTCTGGAGCGTGATTGGTTTCTAAGATCGCTTCCTACTCTAGGCTTTTTACTAGTTAGTCCCGGTAAAGCCCCTAGACGGCGTATTTTTTTAAAACGAGGCCCTCGGTAACGTGACATAAAGACTCCTTTTTTATTGAAATTTTTAAAAAGTAAACAAAATTAAAACTGAACTAAATGATAATGATAAAGGAAGTGAAATCCACTCCAATAAACTATTGGAATACAAAGAGTAAGGAGATGTATTCTCTCAATATACAGATTGCTTTTATTGTATATACAATATATATAAATCAAATAAATCATAAAAATTTTCCTTTTTTTTTTTATTTATTTTGCAAAGATCTAACCCCTTTACTTTACCCAATATATATTCCTATATGGAAGTTTCTATGACATATTTATATGACATAATATAATATAAATGGAGTGGTAACTCTTGGAAAAAGGTGAAAGAAGTCTTTTCAATCTTCTTTAATTTTGAAAGTACATTAAAAATAAAAATCATGTATAAAAAATCTAAAAAATAGAGAAAAGCCGGCTATCGGAATCGAACCGATGACCATCGCATTACAAATGCGATGCTCTAACCTCTGAGCTAAGCAGGCTCAAATAATGGAAATAGCGCATGCATAGAAATTCACTAAACTACTAGATCGTATCAATTCACTATTCTATTCATATTTATCCTTATCTATTTAGAATTAATAATATTCTATATATTGTAGAACAGAAAATAGCTTAAATAAATAAAACATAACCATTAGTACATTAATTAATAGAATATAGCAAGACATCCACTTTAGAATTGAGATTTCATTAGTTTAGAAATAAGAAAATCTTAATTAGATCAGAAATCTTTTTTTTTTACGTTAAATGACATCTAATTTCAAATTCTTTTTTTTTTGTTCTAGCCTAATTTAGAGCATATCCAATTATTTTTTTCCTTTTTCTCTTTTTATTATATTTCTAATATTCCAGTTATTCTAATTAATATTAGAAATTAATTAGAATAGAATGATTTAGATTCGAATTTCGAATATAATTCGAAATCAAATCCACGAAATAGACTTAGAATCTTTTTTTACATTACATATTATAGAATTCATTATTGAATTATAAGTTTAAATAATAATCATAAATTTTTTTTTCTTTTTCATGGAAGTTAAAAAAAAGAATCGACCGTTCGAGTATTTCATTAAATTTCAGAAAAAATTTAGAATAAGAGGAACATCTATATATATTATGTAGTAAATAACCATATTGAATTGCAAATACAAAAATGGTAGAATCTTTTTTGATTAGACCGAATCAATATGGGGCTCAAAAATATCAACAAAAATGAAAGAAGATATGAAAGAAATAAAATCAGTATCTATATGTAATGAATTAAAGGGTTTCAGCATAAGAAAAAGTGGAAAGACATCATAATAATAATGAGATCCTAATCTCAAAGCAAGAAAGGGGATATGGCGAAATTGGTAGACGCTACGGACTTAATTGGATTGAGCCTTGGTATGGAAACCTACCAAGTGATAACTTTCAAATTCAGAGAAACCCTGGACTTAACAATGGGCAATCCTGAGCCAAATCCTGGTTTACGCGAACAAACAAGAGTTTAGAAAGCGAGAAAAAAGGGATAGGTGCAGAGACTCAATGGAAGCTGTTCTAACAAATGGAGTTCACTACCTTGTGTTGAGAAAGGAATCCTTTGGTCGAAACTTCAAATAAAAAAAAAAGGATGAAGGAGAAAAACCTAAAATTGCAACCTATATTGCATAAGTATAGGTAAGACAAAACAATCTCACAAGTGACGACCACGACCTGAATCTCTATTTCTATTTTTTTTATAAAATTAAAATAAAAAATGGTGTGAATCAACTCGAAGTTGAAGACAAAATCGAATATTCAATGATCAAATCATTCGCTCCATAGTCTGATAGTTCCTTTGTGGAACTGAATAATCGGACGAAAATAATGATAGAGTCCCATTCTACATGTTTATTCAATGATCAAATCATTCGCTCCATAGTCTGATAGTTCCTTTGTGGAACTGATTAATCGGACGAGAATAAAGATAGAGTCCCATTCTACATGTCAATACTGACAACAATGAAATTTATAGTAAGATGAAAATCCGTTGACTTTTAAAATCGTGAGGGTTCAAGTCCCTCTATCCCCAACTCTACTCCCCAAAAAAATCTGTTTGACACCTTACCCAGTTTTTTTTAGTTATTCAAAAATTAATTACTTTGTTTATTCATCCTACTCTTTTACAAACGTATCCGAGTAAATTTTTTTTTCTTATTACATACAAGTCTTGTGGCATATATGATACACGTACAAATGAGCAAGAAATACCGATTTGAATGATTTAGAATCTATATCATTATTCATTTTAAAACTTATAAAGTCTTCTTTTTGAAGATCCAAGAAATTCCCCGGCCAAAACTTTTTTAATTTACTACTTTTTTTTTAGTTTCTTTTAATTGACATAGACCTAAGTCATCTAGTAAAATGAGGATGATACTTCGGTAATGGTCGGGATAGCTCAGTTGGTAGAGCAGAGGACTGAAAATCCTCGTGTCACTAGTTCAAATCTGGTTCCTGGCATAGGATTGATTAATTTGTAAAAGTTTCTATTCATGAAATTAAACGTATCTTTATTAGTAAAAAAAAGTGCAAGTATCCTTTATCCCCCTCTTTTTTTGTTCATGTTGTGGCTACATCCGTTCGAAAAGAATGTTAATATTTCATACATATTTGAAATGAAAGGTTAAAAGAGTTCTTTGATGTTTGAAAGAATCAAACAAAACAAGTAAAAAGGTCTATAGTTGAAGGGCAGAAATACCCCAAGATTCTTTAGATACAGTAGAAATAGAATTTGATTCCCTTTTTTTATTTATTGTTTTCCGATCTTATTTAGTCATTCCCAATTATGTCACTAGAGTTGACTAAGTAATGTGTGCGATACAAAGTTCATGGTGCAGAACTTTTTTTTTTAGTTTTAGTTCATCCTATTGGCTCGGCTGTTTTTTACGAAATAAAATAAGGAAAAGTCTCTTTCAAATTGGAGATCAAGCTATCCATTCAAGCTATCCATAATAATAAATATGAATGAGACCTCAATTCAATTCTTCTCTTTGTTTGATTTAAAACAGAATCGAATGTACAACTATTCCGTGAAGATCCGTAGTTGTAGAAGCGAAGACTCATTTTTTATCATTCAATAAGCATCTTGTATTTCATAAAAATTGGGGGCAATATAATCCTTACGTAAAGGCCACCCTATCCAACATTCGGGCATTAAGATCCGTGGATGGTTATCATAAGTGATTCCCAACATATCATAGGATTCCCGTTCTTGAAAATCCGTACTTTTCCAAACCCAGAATTCTAGGATTACTCCTGTGAGTAAATACTTTTATGCTTACTTCTTCTGCTTGATTGACACCATATTCTATTCTCGTAAGATGATACACACTAGCTAAGAGTCCGCCTTGTGCCACATCATAGGCACATTGCGAACGTAGATAATTGTAACCATATACATATAAAATTATAACAATGGAATACCAATCCTCGGGCTTTATTTGTAAAGTCTCTATTCCTTGGTAATCGAAGCCCAACGATCTATGAACCAGCCCCCGTTTTGCTAGCCAACCGGACAAAGTACCTCGCATCTTTTTTATTTCCCCCACACTTTTTTATATAAAATAAGTATTTCACATTTTTCATGAGTTCTAATTTATGAAGTTTTTTTTTTTCTAATTCTGTAAAATCCTGCCTAATTAATTAATTTGTGGGAAGATACTGAACTTTTGTATTTAAAAAAAGTTTCAGTAGAGATCTCTGAAGTAGATGATGGTGGATAGAGTAATTCTTGATCATAATTTCCAGTATGTATACTGCGTACAACAAAAAACTTGTGATTGATAGTAAAACACCGATTCCCCTGTTGAGGTCTAATTCGATCCTTATAAATTTCTCTATCTATTTTCTTACGAAGCTTTATTATAGCATCTATAACAGCCTCTGGTTTAGGTGGACAGCCCGACAAATAAACATCTACAGGAATTAGCTTATCAACTCCCCGAACAGTACTATAAGAATCGGTACTGAACATCCCCCCTGTAATTGTACACGCTCCCATAGGAATAACATACTTTGGTTCAGGCATTTGTTCATATAATCTCACTAAGGAAGGAGCCATTTTCATTGTTACTGTACCTGCTGTTAAAATTAGGTCCGCCTGTCTAGGACTCGATCTTGGTACCAGCCCATAACGATCAAAGTCAAATCGGGAGCCTATTAATGAAGCAAATTCAATGAAACAACAACTGGTACCATAAAGAAGCGGCCATAGGCTGGAAAGTCTTGACCAATTTGAAAGATCATTTAACGTAGTTGAAATAACTGAATATTTGGTTGTTCGATCAAGTACGGGAAACTTAATGGAATTTATAATTGTTTCAATGTTTTTTTTACTTTTTTTATTGTTATTGTCCAAGTATTCAGGAAAGGAACTAAGACCATTCCAATGCTCCTTTTCGCCATGCATAAACTAAACCAAGAATTAGGATAAGCACGAAAATGAAAGCTTCTATAAAAGCGGATACCCCCAATACATCGAAACTCATTGCCCACGGATACAGAAAAACTGTTTCAACATCAAAAACAACAAAAACTAGAGCAAACATATAATAACGGATTCTAAATTGTAACCAAGCATTACCGATCGGTTCTATACCTGATTCATAACTAGAAAGTTTCTCTGGCCCCTTCCTAATTGGAGCTAAAACTCCGGAAATTAGAAATGCCAAAATAGGAATAGCACTTGATATTATTAAAAATGCCCAGAAAATATCATATTCGTAAAGCAGAAACATAGACGAACTCCTATGAATGTGGAAAATATACCCGATTAGTTTAATCGATTCGAATCAGAGTGGATTGGCAAGGAATATAGAACTCTTTAGTCAAAACAAAAATTCAGTTTAATCGAATCATTTATTTTCGTTTGTTTGCTTTCGTTTGTTTGCTGTCGTAGACGTCTCATTTTAAGATAAGATTTATTGATTGTAATCTTATTTTCAGTAAACTTATTACTTAATCTTTCTATCTTTCTAATATTAATACTTTCTAATATTACTGTAATTTCTAATATTACTAGAATTTATTACTATAATTAATAATATAATATTAATAATATTAATAACTAATATTATTATTTTTTGATTTCTGTTTAAAATTTTGTTTATGTTTTATTTATTTATAATTTATTTTAAAATAACTATCTTCGTTTTTCAAATTATGACGTATCAACAAATCCAGTAAGACTTTATCATACCCATCTTACTTAGTATTAGTAAGATTCAATTTTGATTTGGGTTGAATTAAATTATATTTCAGTTTTTAGGTCCGTGTCAGAATTTTTACTCCAAAAAGTTACCAAGATCAAGTGGAGATATAAAAAAAAGAAGTATTATGAACTCTTTCATTGTAGCCAGTAAAAGAGCAAAATTCATATAAAAAAATCCACCTAGGACTATAAAGTTAATGAAGAAAAATAGTTTATCCGAAATTAGAAGTAGCTATCTAGATATATCGATAGATAGTGATTGGATCCATTGAAATAAAATTAAGTTTTCCGTTTTGTTCTCAACGATCCCCAGGACTTATGATATGGGAATTTTTTTGATGAACCAAGCAATCGAAAGGAACCTGTTACAAACAATAAAAAATACAATAATTCAGTAAAAAAATTATACAATTATTTATATTTGAATGTCATTTATTAGAATCAATTTCTTAGTTAGGGCTATACGGACTCGAACCGTAGACCTTCTCGGTAAAAGAGATCGAACTTATTATTATCAAATCAAAATGATTCGAACTCTTTCAAAGACCCAACATGCATTTTTTTTTGCATTGGGCTCTTTCATTAACTGAAAGAAAGATCAGTTAGTCTACCAGATTTTTTTCTTAAAAAAAAGATAAGAAATGGTTCCAAGTACTCTGATTCATTATTTTTGAATTCTAATACAACACAGAAGAACTACCAAAGTGTTTCAAAGAAGGGTTCAGTTCTCTGGACGTAGGTTTGCTTTTGGTCTAGATCAACCTAAGTTAAATAGAGTCTCTAACATCCTGATTAAAAAATCAAATATGAAACTTCATACACCTTAAGGTTCATAGGACGAAAAGATAATTTTTGAGTTCCTTATACTCATTCTGCCTTGCATTGAGTAGACTGGGTATTTACCTTATCAATATCTCAAATCAATGATGGGTTCTATTCATCCCCAATCTAACGGGGTACCTTAATAGGACCGAATCTTTTGTCAGGTTATTGTTATCCTCTTTTGTTTCCTAAAAGTATGGAGTAAGACATCGATTTATTAATAAGATCAATCAATTCGTTTGATTACATGATCGACTCCTCTGAAAAACATTGGCGCACGTGTAAACGAGGTGCTCTACCTAACTGAGCTATAGCCCTTGTGTTTGTGATACACATTTTATCTTATCATGTAGATAATTTTTTGTCAAGATGAATATTACATGATCTAATATTATATCTTTTCGATCTCGTTATTTATTGGTATTGCTTAGAAATAATATTGGATTTATAATCCTATCGATGTGATAGGTATCCCTTTTCCTTCTCTTTACGATGATAAATGACCTACTTAACTCAGTGGTTAGAGTATTACTTTCATACGACAGGAGTCATTGGTTCAAATCCAATAGTAGGTAGAACTTATTAGACACCATAGATCATGGTGTCTAATAAGTTTTTGTAACCAGCTTCTTTTTCTTTTATTGTTTTTCTAGCTTTTCGATCCTATTTTTTTTTGTTTTGTTATATCAGAATTTGATTTTACTTGATTGTATTCAAGTGGTAGAATCAAAATTGGTCTGTCTATAAAAAGAACTTTTGTTTTTTTTTTTTATACAGTACAGAAGTTTTTTTTTGGACACGTCAGCTAGTTACAAAATCAAATCGTATTGAGAGCCTCGACTCGTGTCCGAGCTCGTCTGAGAGCTAAATTTGCCTCAATTGTTTGTCTCTTACCTTCAGCTTTTCTCAAGTTAGCTTCCGCTATTTCAAGAGTTTGCTGAGCTTCTTGTGGATCAATGTCACTACTCTTCTCTGCATCATTTACTAAAATAGTGATTTGATTATTGCCTATTCTAGCAAAACCACCCAACAGAGCCATCGTTAACCATTGGTTATTAAGGCGTATTTTCAAAATACCTATATCTACAGCTGTGGCAATCGGCGCGTGATTTGGTAATACGCCAATTTGTCCACTATTAGTAGATAAAATGATTTCTTTTACTTCGGAATTCAAAACAATTCGATTAGGAGTCAGTACACAAAGATTTAAGGTCATTTCTTCAATTTGCTCTCCATTTCTAAGTTCGTAGCCTTCGCAGTAGCTTCATCAATGTTACCTACTAAGTAAAAGGCCTGTTCAGGAAGAGAATCTAATTCTCCGGAAAGGATCAATTTAAACCCTCTAATTGTTTCCGCTAGACCAACATATTTTCCCGGAGAACCTGTAAATACTTCTGCTACGAAAATGGGTTGTGATAAGAAACGCTCAATTTTTCGTGCTCTTGCTACAGTTAAGCGATCCTCTTCGGATAATTCATCCAACCCCAGGATAGCTATAATGTCCTGAAGCTCCTTGTAACGTTGTAAAGTTTGCTTGACTCGTTGCGCGGTTTCATAATGTTCCTCGCCAACGATTCGAGGTTGGAGCATAGTTGACGTTGAATCTAAAGGATCTACCGCTGGATAGATACCTTTAGCAGCTAATCCTCTTGATAGTACGGTAGTCGCATCTAAATGTGCAAATGTCG
>CM071873.1:16980695-17005020 GCA_036759665.1 Gynandropsis gynandra
CTTCTTCACATCCACCGTGCAATGCATGCTGTTATTGATAGACAGAAGAATCATGCTATGCACTTCCGTGTACTAGCTAAAGCTTTACGTCTATCTGGTGGAGATCATATTCACGCAGGTACAGTAGTAGGTAAACTTGAAAGAGACAGAGAGTCAACTTTGGGCTTTGTTGATTTACTGCGCGATGATTATATTGAAAAAGATCGAAGCCGCGGTATCTTTTTCACTCAAGATTGGGTCTCACTACCGGGTGTTCTGTCCGTGGCTTCGGGGGGTATTCACGTTTGGCATATGCCTGCTTTCACCGAGATCTTTGGAGATGATTCCATATTACAATTCGGTGGATGAACTTTAGGCCACCCTTGGGGAAATGCACCGAGTGCCGTAGCTAATGGAGTAGCTCTACAAGCTCGTAATGAGGGACGTGATCTTGCAGTCGAGGGTAATGAAATTATCCATGGGGCTAGCAAATGGAGTCCTGAACTAGCTGCTGCTTGTGAAGTATGGAAGGAGATCAGATTTAACTTCCCAACCGTAGATAAATTAGATTAGTAATTCACGTTCGTTTTATTAGTTGAATTGCAATTAAACTCGGCTCAATCCTAATATAATAGGATTGAGCCGAGTTTATCTATTGTATATACTATTTTTGATAGATACATACTTATCTAGACTTATCTAGATTTACAAAATCTTAAATACAAAAAAAAAATAGAAGTTTAAGCACAACTACAATCTTCTATTGTAGTGTTGGGTCCACAAGAAATCCTATACTAAATATGGATTCTATGGATTCTTAGGATTGGTGTATTCTTTTTTTGAAGTTTCGTGTCAGGGCTTGAACCAAGTATCCCAACTTCTTCTACCCATCCTGCATGTTGTCCTTTTCATTCCGTGTTGGAATAAAAAAACTTTTTCTTTTATATTAATTTTACGAAAAAAGTTCTTCATATCTTTATATTCATAGGCGAAGAACAAATATTTCTTTTTTTTTTTTGAATGAGAATTTTACACAACATAGGAAAACCCTTAATTTTGATTTAGAATTGAAATTTTTTAATTTCAATTACTTAATAAATAATCTTAGTCTTAGCAATTGCATCGATATGCTTTGCTTACTCTGAATAGAAAATGAACTATTCAAAAAATTTTTCATTTTTCACATTTTTCATTGAATGACTATTCATCTAGTGTTATTGTATTTTCATGTAAATAGAGGTCAGAAGCTCCATGGAAAAATCGTGGTTCAATTTGATGTTTTCTAAGGGAGAATTAGAATCCAGATGCGAGCTAAGTAAATCAATGGTTAGTTTTGCTCCTATTGAAAAGACTACTATAAGTCAAGACCGGGTTATATATGATACGGGTAAAAATAAAAACCTTCATGGTTGGGGTGAGCGTTCTAGTTATTACAATAATGTTGATCTTTTAGTTAGTTCCAAGGACATTCGGAATTTCATATCGGATGAGACCTTTTTTGTTAGGGATAGTAATAGGAATAGTTATTCTATATATTTCGATATTAAAAATCAAAAATTTGAGATTGAAAATAATTTGAGTGACAAAAAATTTTTTTTATAGTTATCGTAGTTCTAGTTATATAAATAATAGATCTAAAAGTGACAATGATCTCCACTATGATCCTTACATTAAGGATACTAAATATAATTGGAATAATCACATTAATAGTTGCATTGACTCTTATTTTCGTTCTCACATCTGTATTGATAGTCACTTTTTAAGCGATAGTAACAATTATAATGAAAGTTACATTTATAATTTCATTTGTAGTGAAAGTATAAGATTCGTGAAAGCAAAAATTACAAGATCAAAACTAATATGAATCGTAGTGATTAAACGAGTTCTAAGGATTTTGATATAACTCAAAACTACATTCAACTATGGATTCAATGCGAAAATTGTTATGGATTAATTTATAAGAAATTTTTGAAATAAAAAATGAATGTTTGTGAACAATGTGGATATTATTTGAAAATGAGTAGTTCAGATAGAATAGTTTCGATTGATTGTTATGGATTAATTTATAAGAAAGTTTTGAAATCAAAAATGAATGTTTGTGAACAATGTGGATATTATTTGAAAATGAGTAGTTCAGATAGAATAGAACTTTCGATTGATCGGGGTACTTGGAATCCTATGGATGAAGACATGGTTTCTGCGGATCCCATTCAATTTCATTCGAGGGAGGAACCTTATAAAAAACGTATAGATTCTGCTCAAAAAAAGACAGGATTAACTGACGCTGTTCAAACAGGTACAGGTCAACTAAATGGTATTCCGGTAGCACTTGGGGTTATGGATTTTCAGTTTATGGGGGGTAGTATGGGATCCGTAGTAGGTGAGAAAATCACTCGTTTGATCGAGTCTGTTACCAATCAATTTTTACCTCTTATTTTAGTCTGTTCTTCCAGAGGAGCATGAATGCAAGAAGGAAGTTTAAGTTTGATGCAAATGGCTAAAATTTCTTCGGTTTTATATGATTATCAATCAAATAAAAAGTTATTCTATGTATCAACTCTTACATCTCCTACTACCGGTGGGGTGACAACTAGTTTTGGTATGTTGGGGGATATCATTATTGCCGAACCCTATGCCTATATTGGATTTGCGGGTAAAAGAGTAATTGAACAAACATTGAAAAAAGCCGTGCCTGAAGGTTCACAAGTGGCTGAATCTTTATTACGTAAGGGCTTATTGGATGCAATTGTACCACGTAATCCTTTAAAGGGTGTTCTGAGTGAGTTATTTCAGCTCCATGCTTTTTTTCCTTTGAACAAAAATTCAATCAAATAGAGCAGTTAGTTTATCAGAATTAAAAGAAAACCCTGAAAAAGGAATTTTGCTTTCGAATCATTTTTTTTATCCATATTATTTATTGTTTACTACTCAGTAAACCTCTATCAACAAGATAAAAAGTAAATTTTTCCTTTCGGGAAGTTCAAATTAGACCAGACAAAAATAAAACAAAGTTCATTTTCCTCTCTTGCTTGCATATGTATAGATAATTCAAATCTAGATATATACGGATCCATAGAGAGTCTTCCATTTTTTTAATTTTTTTGCATCTCCCGAACATTCCATTTTTACCCTAATCAATTTTTTGGAAATTTGTAATGGAATAAATTGATTCTTTATTAATTAAATATTATTATTAATTAATTACTATTAGAAAACAAAAAGGAACAATAAAGAATAAGAAATCTAACAAGGGGATTATCATACATATATTTCATTTAGAAAGATTAATCAGTCCATTTATGTAGTTTGACATTTCTTGTACCTATTTATTTATTCTATTTCGATTAGGTTCTATATATTTTTATTAGGTTGTATATTAGTATTAGATATATATTTATTTAATGATACTTAGTATAATTATATAATATATATAATACAAATAATACAAATACAAGATATTCTAAGATATCTTTAGAATTAAAAATATAACAATAACAGGTACAAATATTAAATTGAGGTGCCCATTCTATGACAACTTTCAACAAATATTAAATTGTATATTTCATTTAGAAAGATTAATCAGTCCATTTATGTAGTTTGACATTTCTTGTACCTATTTATTTATTCTATTTCGATTAGGTTCTATATATTTTTATTAGGTTGTATATTAGTATTAGATATATATTTATTTAATGATACTTAGTATAATTATATAATATATATAATACAAATAATACAAATACAAGATATTCTAAGATATCTTTAGAATTAAAAATATAACAATAACAGGTACAAATATTAAATTGAGGTGCCCATTCTATGACAACTTTCAATAACTTACCCTCTATTTTTGTGCCTTTAGTAGGCCTAGTCTTTCCGGCAATTGCAATGTCTTCTCTATTTCTTCATATTCAAAAAAATAAGATTTTTTAGATCTGATGAGACCTAATCCCTAATCTTAGTCACCCTTTTTTTATTTTCAACACTTCGATTCAATAAGACCCATTTGGTAGAATATTGTATAACCATAGATTCCTATAAACATAAATAAAAATAAAAGTTCTTATGCATGTGTAAACATATTATATGGGTAAATAAATTTTTGCTATTTTTAAAAATGGATCATCATCGGGCCCATGTATGAAATTAAAGTCAATGCATTTATTTGTATGTGTATATTATTTGTATGTGTATATTATTTGTATGTGTATAACTATAGGGGATCATATGAAGGAATGAGAGTTATTATTTTAGATATAACTAATTCTATGAATTACTCCTAAAGTAAAGGTTCACAGCAAAATAGTACTAGGTGATGAGAGTTACTTTGAAAACAAAAAAAAAGGAAAGTCATATTTTCTCAATTCAAAAAAATTGTACAACTGGATCTAATATATATGAGTTGGTGATCAGAATCTATATGGATAGAATTTATAACGGGGTCTCGAAAAACAAGTAATTTCTGCTGGGCCTTTATCCTATTTTTAGGTTCATTAGGATTCTTATTGGTTGGAACTTCCAGTTATCTTGGTAGAAATTTGATATCATTATTTCCGTCTCAGCAAATCATTTTTTTTTTCCGCAAGAGATTGTGATGTCTTTCTATGGGATCGCAGGTCTCTTTATTAGTTGCTATTTGTGGTGTACTATTTTGTGGAATGGGGGTAGTGGTTATGATCTTTTCGATAGAAAAGAAGGAATAGTACGTATTTTTCGTTGGGGATTTCCTGGAAAAAGTCGTCGCATCTTTCTACAATTCCTTATGAAAGATATTTAGTCCATCAGAATAGAAGTTAAAGAGGCCGTTTATGCTCGGCGTGTCCTTTATATGGAAATTCGAGGTCAAAGGGATATTCCTTTAATTCGTACTGGGGATATTACCCAGTATCGAATACTTCTTGCGTGTACCAATTGAAGTATTTTGAAATGAATTGAAGACTAAATGCTTTCGCCGGAGAAAAAAAACTAAAGAATTTCTTTCTTTTTTTTCAATATTTTGAATTGATACCTTAGACGTTAGATAGGGATCGATCCTATCTTGGAAACTATCTATACTAGATTTTGATTTGGTTTTGTCAATTGAACATTAATTTTTTCTTTTGTGCTCCTTCTTAATTTAATCACCAAGCAAGTGGATTTCTTCCTTCTAAAAAAAGAAAACTTTTTTGATTTTTTTTCATTAATTTTTTATCATCATAATATTCTTTATAAATTTTTCGCAATTTTTAGTCTATAGGGAATCGGTGGAAAATTGAATTTTTTTTGACATATTTGATAGTTTCTTCGTCTCGAAAATCGAATAATATTCATTATTTGAAACCCTTCTTTTAGTATTGATCGAAAAAAAGGAGGAATAGCTTCAATTTGATCCTGGAAACTAATTTTTTCTTCATTCAAATTTGAAGTGTATTCTTAGTCTATTTCTGGATTCTTTCTAGATTTTAAGCAAAGACTAAGTATTGAATAAAAAAAAATAGAAAATGGATTCTGGATTCATAGGCTCAATATATTCTATTCTAATTAGAATAGAAACTCATGCTCGATAGAAATATTAGATCTAATAGAATCAACAAATGAGGTAGGTTCATTAACAATTCACAGATTAAAAATGGCAAAAAAGAAAGCATTAATTCCTCTTTTATATTTTGCATCTATAGTCTTTTTGCCCTGGTGGATCTCTCTCTCCTGTAATAAAAGTCTGAAAACTTGGATTACTAATTGGTGGAATACTAGACAATGCGAAACTTTTTTGAATGATATTCAAGAAAATAGTGTTCTAGAAAAATTCATACAATTAGAGGAACTCTTCCAGCTGGATGAAATGATAAAGGAATACCCGGAAACCGATTTACAAAAATTTCGTCTAGGAATCTACAAAGAAACAATCCAATTCATCAAGATACACAATGAGTATCGTATCCATACGATTTTGCACTTCTCAACAAATATAATCTCTTTCATTATTCTAAGCGGTTATTCCTTTTGGGGTAAGGAAAACTTTTTGTTCTGAACTCTTGGGTTCAAGAATTCCTATATAATTTAAGTGATACAATTAAAGCTTTTTTGATTCTTTTATTAACTGATTTATGTATTGGATTCCATTCGCCTCACGGTTGGGAACTAATGATTGGTTATATTTACAAAGATTTTGGGTTTGCTCATTATGAGCAAATTATATCTGGTCTAGTTTCTACCTTTCCAGTCATTCTTGATACAATTTTTAAATACTGGATCTTTCGTTATTTAAATCGTGTATCCCCTTCACTTGTAGTGATTTATCATGCAATAAATGACTGAAAAATGATTCACTGATCTAATTAGAATCTTTCTTACCTTATACATCATAACCAAACCAAAGTATTCAACGTCATATTTACTTTACTCTTTTTACCCATGAGGGGGATTCCTTCTATATTTCAACAAATTTTTTTCATTTTTCAGTAAATGTAAATAGCAGAATTGTGGATAGGGAAGTATATTAGCGACCTACCTAAGTTTATTGTAGAAATTTTCGGGATAAATAATTGGACCATGCAAACTAGAAAGACCTTTTCTTGGATAAGGGAAGAGATTACTCGCTCCATATCTGTTTCACTAATGATATATATAATCACTTCGGCATCCATTTCAAATGCATATCCGATTTTTGCCCAGCAGAATTATGAAAATCCACGAGAGGCAACTGGGCGTATTGTATGTGCCAATTTCCATTTAGCTAATAAGCTCGTGGATATTGAAGTTCCACAAGCGGTACTTCCTGATACTGTATTTGAAGCACTTGTTAAAATTCCTTATGATATGCAACTGAAACAAGTTCTGGCTAATGGTAAAAGAGGAGCTTTGAATGTGGGAGCTGTTCTTATTTTACCCGAGGGGTTTGAATTAGCCTCCCCCCCCCGATCGTATTTCACCCGAGATTAAAGAAAATATAGGCAATCTGTCTTTTCAGAATTATCGCCCCAATAAAAAACAATATTCTTGTGATAGGTCCTGTTCCTGGTAAAAAATATAGTGAAATAACCTTTCCTATTCTTTCCCCAAACCCTACTACTAATAAAGATGTTCATTTCTTAAAATATCCTATATATGTAGGTGGGAACAGGGGAAGGGGTCAGATTTATCCTGACAGTAGCAAAAGTAACAATACCGTTTATAATGCTACGGCAACATGTATAATAAGCAAAATTTAACGAAAAGAAAAAGGGGGTATGAAATAACCATAGTGGATGCATCGGATGGACGCCAAGTGATTGATATTATCCCTCTAGGACTCAAACTTCTTGTTTTTGAGGGCGAATCTATTAAACTCGATCAACCATTAACGAGTAATCCTAATGTGGGTGGATTTGGTCAGGGGGATGCGGAAATAGTACTTCAAGATCCATTTCATGTCCAAGGACTTTTGTTCTTCTTAGGATCTGTTGTTTTGGCACAAATCTTTTTGGTTCTTAAAAAGAAACAGTTTGAGAAGGTTCAATTGTCCGAAATGAATTTTTAGATCTGTGTATTTAACTTTATCAAATTCGTAAAAAAGAACCAAATTCTTGTTCCTAATTTGGTCTAATCAAAAAAATTATGAAAAACCTTTTGCCTCTCTTTCGATTTTATATTCCTTTTCTACCAGATGTCAGGAATTACTTGTATCATAGTCCTAATTCTAGTATGTATATTGAGAAGAATTCACTTTACCGCCTCTTTTTTATTTTTCAATCCAAATTTGAAAAATTGGAAGGGGTGTGGTGTGACTCTGTGATTATTGACCAATTTGAAATCTTATAGAATGTATCAATAATCAAGAGTTTTGTTTTCTATTCTAATAGAAAACAAAACTAGATACTAAAATAAGATAAGGAAACCAAATGCAGAAAATAAAGGAAGGATAAATCTGCGAAACATATAATTATAGGAAGTTATAGGGAGTATTATTTGTGTTCCTAGTCTTCGACACAAGAAAAGGATATGTCAAATTTCTTTTCTTTTCTTGTGTCGATCTTGTCCTTTTGGATTCCATTCGTTAAAAATTCCTATTCTTAGTTTACATATATATTACTGTTTATATATATATATATATAACTTTTTACTTTTTTTACTATAACTCTTAATATTAGTTACTTTTTTAGTTTTTTTCCAGATTTATATATAATTAAATATGTAGTGGACAAACAAAAAAAACTAAGAGAAAGCATTTTTGAGAAAATAGAATTTCTTCAATGAACTATAAAATAAAAATAAACATTTTGAGAAAATAGAATTTCTTCAATGAACTATAAAATAAAAATAAACAAATTCAAATTTTTTTATTTTTTTGAATTTTGATGAAATACTAAATAAATACGAAATAATAAAACCAGAATAAACTTCTATTAGTATATTAGTATAGAGAAAATTTGAATGATATGTCTAATGACAAAAAATATTGTGTCATCCTGGAAAGCAGGAAAAGAAAATTTAGTGATTCTTTTTTTCTTCTATCTTTGAAAGTTCTAATATATAATATATGTTCGGAATCTATTAATTAAGTGAATTTTTCAAAAACATCATAAAACAAGAACTGGAGCTTTTTTGAAAGAAAAAAAAAGATTGATTTTTTTTTATCATTTATATGAGCAAATTGTTCTGATTATTAGAATAGAAGTTCAACGGGACCCCCTCGAATAAGACAAAGAAAGAAGAGTTGGGCCCCGTTGAGTTCTTATGCTTTCACGTCTACAACTCAGTTCATCCAATTTCTACAGGGACGAACCTAATCCTGAATATGAACCATAAAAGAAAATACCTATTAAACCGATCACAGGAATACCAGTTACAGTACCTATTATCCAAAGAGGAATCCTTCCAGTAGTATCAGCCATTTATCCCGATTCCCTCCACATTTCATCAAGTGGTCATGCTAGAAACATAAACAGTCAGAGATAATTATGATATATGATCCATCCGAATGGGATAAGAAAATTACTACTATTTCTTTTTTATTTTATTATTCTACGTTCTTTTCTTAATTGAAGAAATAATTTGAAAATAAAACAGCAAGTACAAAAATGAGTAATAATCCCCAATAGAGACTGGTACGATTTAATTCAACATTTTGTTCGTTCGGATTTGATTGTGTCATAGCTCTATAATTAAATTAGGTTTATCGTTGGATGAACTGCATTGCTGATATTGACCCCAAAAAAGAAACGGTAGGTACAGCTAGTCCATGAACAGCCAACCAGCGCACTGTAAAAATTGGATAAGTCCTATCTATAGTCATTGGGTCCTCCTAAAAAGATCTACTAAATTCATCGAGTTGTTCTAAAGGATCAAAACGGCCTGTTATTAATGGAATGCCTTGCCGGCTCTCTGTAAAATACTCGTTTGGACGAGGGCTTCCAAACACATCGTAAGCTAAACCGGTGCTGACAAATAACCAACCCGCAATGAATAGGAAAGGTATAATAATGCTATGAATGACCCAGTATCGAATACTGGTAATAATATCAACAAAAGAACGTTCTCCTGTACTTCCAGACATACTGAACTCCACATATTCTCGTAGGGGATCGATTCTGTAAAAGAGGAATCAGTAAATACAAATTTACTCAGATTTCATCTTCGTGAGATCGTCAATAAAATACCAAGGGTATTTTTAGAGTCTACCGAATCAGTATAGCTATCCTTCTTCTGACACAGCAAGGCAATTTGAATTAGTATCAAAATGAGGTGCTAGAGAATTTCTTTCTTCTTTTTTTCTTGCTTGTCCATGTATAACCATGTTCCAATTCTTCAAATTCCTGTACCTGTAATCTATAGGGGCTTTGATCCTTTATTGGTTTTCAACTAGAAACTGAAAATTAGATAAAATGCAAATCCAAGAAGTAGGTTTCTAATTCTAATAATTCATGAAGGAAATTCTCATATTTTCCCAATTCAATTGAATACGAAATCTATAAATTGAATACGAAATCTATAAATTTCATTTTCTTTGCATAATTGTAGAAGAGATTTTTTTTGTAATGATAATGTGATCCCCTCCTTTTGCTTTTTTTGTTTCATTTTAAAGAATTAATTAGTAGTCCAGTAACAAGAAAAAGAATAATAGTTTTGGATCAACTAAAAAGAAGAACAAAAAAAAAAAAGAATATTAAATAATAATAAATATTTATCATGCGTGCATTGTTTTGTTGTATTTGATTCAAAGGTTTTTTTCTTTCTTTAACTAACTACAAAGATGGGTTTTTCACTCTATTTTCTATATAATCTGGAAAGACAAAAAACCTAAAACCTAGAAAGGAAAATTTAGTTATCTTTTCAAATCTAGTTAAAATAAATAAAGATTTTTTTGAATGATCTCGTTCTCATTGTACGATACCCTTTTTCTTCTCATTCGATAGATTAAATGAATAAAACTACTCAACTATTGAATCTAATGAGTTCAAATTAAATTAAATAAAGTAAAAAAAAAAGTGACCTTAGAACCTCTAGAATACGCCTTTTTTTTCAAAAATCAAAAAAAGATTTGAACCAATAAAAAAAAGAATTAAAGAACTCATTTTTCAATTTTTTACATATTCATTCAAAAAAAAGTTACATGTTTTGAATGAAGTTACATAATAAAGTTCTTATTTGTTTAGGATTCATTTCCTAAAGAGTTTTTCGATGAATCAGTTGCGTTAATTCTTAATTCTGAGATGGCGCAGATGCCAAAGACAATGAATTGATTTCATTTTCTAGTTCTCATACTCGATTTTTGTTCATACAACCTATACTATAATGATAGATAATTCACAAATTTTCAATTGAATTTTTTTATTTTTGGAACTAGTATTTTTGTCTATCTCTGTCTCTTTAAAAAATGAAAAAATTGAAACTTAGGGAAGTACTTTAAAAACATATGTATAAAAAAATATATTTTATTTAGTCCCTTCATGCTTACTATAACTAGTTATTTTGGTTTTTTACTAGCAGCTTTAACTATAACCTCAGCTCTATTTATTGGTCTAAGCAAAATACGGCTTATTTGAAATTAATTGAATGAAGATTTTTTTTATACAAAAATCTTTCTGTCGTATTTCTTATGTTCGATAGTTCTTTACCGTATTAATTACCCATTTTTGGTCATTGAGATTTCTCGGCAATACAGATTAAGGTTTAGGGATAGATAGTACCTCTCTTTTCCCCCTTTCAAAAATGAAAACAAAAGAAAATATAAATGATTGAAGTTTTTTTATTTGGAATTGTCTTAGGTCTAATTCCTATTACTTTGGCTGGATTATTCGTAACTGCGTATTTACAATACAAACGTGGTGATCAGTTGGACTTTTGATTAATTACAATCTCTTTTTTTGATTGACCTCCTTCTTGCTTTCATATGCGGGAGGTCAAATTCAAATTAAGATTGCTGCTCAATATTTGAGAACAATGGAATTTTGACACAATCTAATAAACACTAATAAACAAGAATGGAATCACGCTCTGTAGGATTTGAACCTACGACATTGGGTTTTGGAGACCCACGTTCTACCGAACTGAACTAAGAGCGCTTTTCTTTTTTAGTTTTCTAAAAAAAAAAAAGAAAAGGTTAGAAAGAGGACATTCTTTAACCCCAATCTAGTTTGTACGTATATACTATATCATAGCATATCAGAAATTTCATAATTATTCGTATGTCCAATTTTCTAAAAAAAAGATAAATCTCAAATAGATCCCTCGTTACTGCTCAGAGGAGCAGTAATAGGTAGGGATGACAGGATTTGAACCCGTGACATTTTGTACCCAAAACAAACGTGCTACCAAGCTGTGCTACATCCCTTTCAATTGATTTACAATGTCATTGTAGAGAATTCCTGTCTTGTTTTCCTCATCCTTTTTTTTATTGATATACACAAACTTCATTTCTTCTTTTTTTTTGTCTCATATCAGATATCTCATATCAGATAATAAGCATATAATAAAAAAAACTTTTTTTCACGAGAATTCTCTCAATTTCAATTTCACATAAATAGGCCTTTCCGTTTGAAAATTTGATCTATATGATCGTTGTAGTATACAACATTTCAATTCTAATTTAGAAAATCAAGGGGTTGGGAGTTACGTATACAAATACAAGTACTCCTTAACTACATGTACATCTGTAGTTATATATTACTATAATGTAATAAATTAAAGAAAGAAATAAGAAAGAAAGAGGATTTAAAATGCGAGATCTAAAAACATATTATTCCGTAGCACCGGTATTAAGTACTCTATGGTTCGGTTCTTTAGCAGGTTTATTAATAGAGATTAATCGTTTATTTCCCGATGCATTAACATTTCCCTTTTTTTCATTCTAGTTATTAACATGAGAAAGGGCGTGAAAAAAATTAATTAGAGATACAATCACCGATCCGTGACTAATTCCCCCTCCCCTTTTTTCTTATTTTTTTTTTTTTCTACTTAATTCGAAAAAAAAAAGGGGGGGGAGAGAAAGAAAAAAAAAATTCAAGGTCATCAAAATGAGGGCTCAGGATCAAATGAAATAAATTAGTAATAGAGCGAAAACAAAAAGGTGGCTAGGGGAAGAGTATCCTATAAAATACTTAAAAAAATACTGTACAAGGATTTGAAATATAGTTTTCAAAAAATCATTGTATTGCTTATTATTTTTTTAATTACTAATTAATATTCATTGCAACGAAATATTTCAATTTTTTTAGCTAACAGCTTCTATTTTTTTGGTTCTTGTTCTTTCTAGATCCTAAAATAGAAGATTGGGGTGAATCATAAATCCAAAGGAGGTTTCATGGCCAAGGGTAAAGATGTTCGATTAACAAACAATTATTTTGGAATGTACCAGTTGTGTTCGAAATGATATTAAGAAACTGCGGGAATTTCCAATATATTACTGGAATGTACCAGTTGTGTTCGAAATGATATTAAGAAAGAATCTGCGGGAATTTCCAGATATATTACTCAAAAGAATGGGCACAATACCCCTAGTCGATTGGAATTGAGAAAATTCTGTCCCTATTGTTACAAACATACAATTCACGGGGAAATCAAGAAATAGATCAAATTGAGTGCTTGTATGTCAACTTTTAAGAACAAGAATAATGACAGTATCTATATATTATTACATATATATAAATATAAACAAATAAATCAATAGAAACAAATCTAATCCTATATTCTTAATTCTATATAGAAATAGAAATTGTTTTTGTTTTGATCCGATCGAAATAATGTTTTAGAGATCAGGAATAAACAAATTATGAATAAATCTAAGCGACTTTTTCCTAAATCCAAGCGATCTTTTCGTAGGCGTTTGCCCCCGATTGGATCGGGGGATCGAATTGATTATAGAAACATGACGTTAATTAGTCGATTTATTAGTGAACAAGGAAAAATATTATCTAGACGGGTGAATAGAGTGACTTTAAAACATCAACGATTAATTACTATTGCTATAAAACAAGCTCGTATTTTATCTTTATTACCTTTTCTTAATAATTAGAAACAATTTGAAAGAAGTGAGTCGACCCCTAGAACTACTAGCCTTAGAACCAGAAAGAAATAGACTTATTTTTCAATTGAATCAAAATACCAATCCGAAGGAATTAAAAAAGAGATTAATATTTTATTCGAAAAATCCAATCAAGAATCCTAATTTGATTGTTGTGTCTGTCATAAGAAAAAAAAGAAAAGAATCGTCGAAAAAGAATAAACCCGTTTTTAGCGAGTATATCCCCTCGTTTTGGTTTCACGTCTTTTATCATACTAATTTCTACTCTACCTTCCCCGAGCTCATTCTCCTTAGAAAACTCTATTTTTAATATTTTATTGGATTTCTTCTAATCCCCTTATTTTATGACTTCATTCAAAATCGTATAAAGACAACTCCTATTTAATAGAGCAATTTGTGCAAGTATTTTCCGATTAAGAAGTAACTGCTTCTTGTACAGATTGTGTATGAATCGGTTATAACTATTCAATACCCCGTTTTCACGAATTACTGCATTTATTCGAGTGATCCACAAACGACGAAAATCTCTTTTTCTCCTACCTCTACCCCGATGAGCCAAAACTAAAGCTCTTATTCTTTGTTGAGTTATAGTTCGTGTAAGTCGTGAATGAGCCCTCGAAAGCTTGATGCAAATAAACAAATTTTTGTTCTACGTCTCCGAGTTATATATCCGCGTTTAATTCTAGTCATTGAATAAATCAAACTTTGATGAATAAGTAATTCTTTTTTTCAGTTATTCTTTTCCCCTTTACTAGTCTGTTAATAACCAAACAAATTATTCCAATGTATAAAATAAAAATTGCAATGGCTTTTGCTACTCTAACCTTCCCCACCACAATTTTTTGCTAGGTATTTTCCTTTGCTTTGAAAGCAGCAATTCCATTGCATTGATACTTGATATCAAAAAAAAAAAAATAAAAAAAACAAAAAATAGAATAAATAGAAATGAATACATAAATAGTGGGTTCCATCGTTTCTATGGTTACTTCTTAAACGGTGAGGTCCTCTCTATACACCAGAGCTCCTTCTTTTAATTAATCAATACTATTGGTAACTTGTACATTTCACACTCTTTGGCTCTACTCCATTAATATTCTAGTAATAGGTCTTTCACAATGAGATCCACTTTATACAGTAACGGTATTTCATTTTGAAAATTTGTTGGGTAGTTGACCCTGTTAGTCCGTTCTTTTCTTTCAAGAGTGGAATCTTTTCTTTTAATAAAAAATTTCATTTCCCCCGCTTAATAGATAAGCATTTATTATCATTGGGGTTTTCTCAAAAATTTAGTTGATTGGATTTGCATCAATGTAAACCATAAGTTTCATAGACAATAGAAAATATGAACGATCCATCTTTTCCACTTTTTAAATAGTGAACGGAGTTCCTCCATTCTATTTTTTTTATTCCCAGGTACTGATCATTGATACTTCAAAAAGAATTTCCTCTTTTTAGCTCAATCTATGATCTGAACGAGTCGCACATACACCCTAGTACATGTTCCTCGTCGCTGAGGGCATCCCCGAAGCGCGGGGGATTTGGTGACATTTCGGATTGGCTGTCTTGTATTTCTAATAAGTTGTTTAATGGTTGGCATAGTGAACCATATAAATATAAATAATGGGATGGTTTAGATTGATTCTAACAGGGTAATTCAGAATTACTTCTCTTTCATATTCTCTTCAATATTCAAAAAAATATTGAAGAGAATATGAAACTAAACTTTTAATCTAAAAAGATATAAAATTTGAAATTGTAGATTTGCATGAAATCGCTCCTATTTTTGTTTTTGAACCGCTACATGATCAACAATTCCATGAGTTTGGGCTTCTGTTGCTGACATAAAAGCATTCGTTTCCATGTCTTCGGATACAACCCATATAGGTTTGCCCGTTCATTGTGCATAAACCCCTGTGATGGTTTCGCCAAGTTTTAGTAGTTCTTCCGCTTCCACGACAAATTCTCCCGTTTGTGTCAGATAAAGCGAACTTGCGGGTTGATGGATCATTACCCTGATGATATAATATAAAAGGTTCTTCTATTTCGCATGATGAGGTGAGATAAAGAAAAAACAGAGAAAATTGAATAACCGTACAGGCTTTTTTTGTGCATTGCATACGGCTCCACAATGGAATTTACGTTTTTTACCTTTCCTTTCATCGAAAGAAGGTTCTATTATACGCAAATCAATAAATGATCCAATTACCACCCTTCTTTTTTCGGAGGAGTTAAAAAAAAAAATACTATGATGGTTCCGTTGCTTTATATATATTTTTTTTTAATTCGTCTGTGATTCAGCAATCCCAAAGTGTCTTTTTTTTTTTTTTAATATTTATTTTGTAAATCGACTTTCGGTGTGAAAACAAAGTTTGTGACGCTGAAATGTGCCCACAACAAAATTGGTAAGATACCATTTGAAATACCCCTTTCTTATCTCATAATACTCTTTCGATACATAATCTAATATTAAAAAAATATATAAAAAATTGAATATCAAATTCGAAGTGCCATGCTATTATTACTTAACTAATTCGTATTTCCTATCTCGAAGGCATAGTCTTTTTTTCTCGAAAATAAAAAAACTCATTGGCGCCAAGCGTGAGGGAATGCTATACGTTTGGTAATTGCTCCTCCGACTAGGATAAAAGATGCTATTGAAGCGGCCAATCCCATGCATATTGTCTGTACATCGGGTGGCAAAGATTGCATAGTATCATAAATAGCCATTCCGGATATTACCCATCCACCAGGAGAATTTATAAACATATACATATCTTTATTATCCTTGTCCAAACTGAGATATATCATAAGACTAATAAGTTGATTTGAGAGTTCGCCATCAACCGTTCCGCCTAAAAAAAATAATCTTTCTCGATAAATTAGGTTGATTAGGATAGAATTGTATCCCTTAGGAGCCGTACAAGCACCTTTTGATGCATACGGTTCAACAAAAATTGTGAAAAAATCAATGTATAGATTCCAACCCCTTATTTCTTTTTTCATAGAAGACTTTTTTTTGTAACTTCTAATGGAAGGGCCTTTTTCCCCCATTTTTTTTTAAGAAAAAAGGAGTTTTCGTCCTTTTTATTAGATATTAGAATCCTATAATAAAACAATTCATTAAGCTTATCGGACTAACTTATCATTGATATTTTTTTTCATCGAGATCCAATCAAAATGGCGATGGCTTTTTCTTGTTTCTGAATGGGCTTCTTCCATATTTTTAGGTTTATGCTCTACTCCGAGTGTAAGGAAAGATCCGCCTGATTTTGATTTGCACATATAGGACTAATGAACCAAATACCACATCTTTTTTTTACTACCCCTTCTTTTTTTTTCAATTCATTTCTTTCCAATGTCTTCTGTCATATAAGTAGTATATATAAACAGATTACCCTGTTTCAATTTTTTTTTAATAGAATTATTTATCATAATTTCTCATATCATATAAGTAGTATATATAAATATATTATATATTAAATATTAATTTCCCATTGGGTTTTTGCTAAACGGAGCCTGGATACTTCATTTTATTGGTCCAATTACCTAAACCATAAAAGATTTTTGACAATATATAATATCAATCTAAAAACTCCTCCTCAAAAATGCATTAAATTCTACTTTTTTTTATTGCACTTTGGATTACAAATTTTTGCTAATTCAATCAATCTTTTTGGAAAAAACAGAGGATATCTCGATCGAGCGAGAAAATGGGGAAATCCCATATAGCCCAATATATCTGACAAGTCACACTATATGTCAACCTAAGCTAGTTCCCCGTCAGGACTTTGATAAAATACTCTTGGAACGCCAATAGGCATGAAATAAAAGAAAAGAGATTGAAGTTCTTGATTTCACTTTGATATGGAAACGTAAAAATGGGGTTTAGTTTTTTAATAATATTGTCCTTTTTTCCTACTTTATTAATCATATTTAATACATAAGTTGAATAAGCCCATTTTATATACAAAATAAAATATAAAATAAAGGTAAAGAATAAAGGTAAAGTAAGAAAGAATGAATCAAAATAAAGGAAATTTTTTACGAATGGGCTTTTGAATGATGAAAACCAATAGCTATTTTGGTTCATATAAAACAGGGTTCAGCCCCATTGCGTATTGGTACTTATCAGATATAGAATAGATCCGCTTCCCTTTTTTCCTATGAATCGAATTGTTAGATTATTACTAAGAAAAAAAAAGAACAAATATTAATCCTTTCTCCGAAAAAATTACCTAAAAAAAAGGGGGCTCCATAGCATAGTTTTTTCCAATGCAATAAAGTTACATAGTGTCTATTTTTCGTTGATAAAGGGGTATTTCCATGGGTTTGCCTTGGTATCGTGTTCATACCGTTGTATTGAATGATCCCGGTCGTTTGATTTTTGTTCATATAATGCATACTGCTCTGGTTGCTGGTTGAGCTGGTTCGATGGCTCTATATGAATTAGCTGTTTTTGATCCCTCGGATCCTGTTCTTGATCCAATGTGGAGATAAGGTATGTTCGTTATACCTTTCATGACTCGTTTAAGAATAACCAATTCATGGGGCGGTTGGAGTATTACAGGAGGGACTATAACGAATCCGGGTCTTTGGAGTTACGAAGGTGTAGCCGGAGCACATATCGTGTTTTCTGGCTTGTGCTTCTTGGCAGCTATTTGGCATTGGGTATATTGGATCTAGCAATTTTTACTGATGAACGTACAAGAAAACCTTCTTTGGATTTGCCCAAGATTTTTGGAATTCATTTATTTCTTTCAAGAGTGGTTGGTTTTGGTTTTGGTGCATTTCATGTAACAGGATTATATGGTCCTGGAATATGGGTATCCGACCCTTATGGACTAACCGGAAAGGTACAACCCGTCAATCCAGCGTGGGGCGTGGAGGGTTTTGATCCTTTTGTTCCGGGAGGAGTAGCCTCTCATCATATTGCAGCAGGGACTTTGGGTATATTAGCGGGCTTATTTCATCTTAGCGTTCGCCCACCTCAACGTCTATACAAAGGATTACGTATGGGCAATATTGAAACCGTCCTTTCCAGTAGTATTGCTGCTGTCTTTTTTGCAGCTTTTGTTGTTGCTGGAACTATGTGGTATGGTTCTGCAACTACTCCCATCGAATTATTTGGTCCTACTCGTTATCAATGGGATCAGGGATACTTTCAGCAAGAAATATATCGAAGAGTTAGTACTGGACTTGCCGAAAATCAAAGTTTATCCGAAGCTTGGTCTAAAATTCCTGAAAAATTAGGTTTTTATGATTATATTGGTAATAATCCAGCAAAAGGGGGATTATTTCGAGTGGGTTCAATGGACAATGGGGATGGAATAGCTGTTGGATGGTTAGGACACCCCATCTTTAGAGATAAAGAAGGGCGTGAACTTTTTGTACGCCGTATGCCTACTTTTTTTGAAACATTTCCGGTTGTTTTGGTAGACGGAGACGGAATTGTTAGAGCCGACGTCCCGTTTAGAAGGGCAGAATCAAAATATAGTGTCGAACAAGTAGGTGTAACTGTTGAGTTTTATGGTGGTGAACTTAATGGAGTGAGTTATAGTGATCCCGCGACTGTGAAAAAATATGCTAGACGGGCCCAATTGGGTGAAATTTTTGAATTAGATCGTGTTACTTTGAAATCCGATGGTGTTTTTCGTAGCAGTCCAAGGGGTTGGTTTACTTTTGGGCATGCTTCGTTTGCTCTGCTTTTTTTCTTTGGACACATTTGGCATGGTGCTAGAACCCTGTTCAGAGATGTTTTTGCTGGTATTGATCCCGATTTGGATGCTCAAGTGGAATTTGGGGCATTCCAAAAACTTGGAGATCCAACTACAAAAAGACAAGTAGTCTGATGCAACATTGCTTTTTTTCTTCTAGTTTCTATTTGCAACTTTAATAGGTAGGGTACTGGAGAAATCTTTATTTAACTTGATGTCGTTTCTTTGACACTTTTTTTTCTTTATCCGAGGGGGGGAGATGATCCCAAGTAAACAAAACAGGTATGAAAGCTATAATTGTAAACCACGATTTACTGGGTATGCTCTATATACTGCCTTTGGGCAACCCTCTCAACAACTAAGAGATCCATTCGAGGAACACGGGGACTAGTTGAAGTAATCAGCCTCCCAATATTAATATTGGGAGGCTGATTACTTCAACTAGTCCCCGTGTTCCTCGAATGGATCTCTTAGTTGTTGAGAGGGTTGCCCAAAGGCAGTATATAGAGCATACCCAGTAAAACTTACAAGTAACCCAGATATAGAGATGGCAACTAGGGTTGTTGTTTCCATTATTATAGAATTTCAAGACCACAATAGATCTATGCTAAGATCGTTTATTTACAACGGAATGGTATACAAAGTCAACATATTGTAATGAATACATAATAAGATTTATGGCTACAAAGAACTTCTGTAGGGGGTTTATTGAAACCATTGAATACCGAATATGGTAAAGCAGCTCCTGGATGGGGAACGACCCCTTTGATGGGTCTTGCAATGGCTCTATTTGCGGTATTCCTATCTATTATTTTGGAGATTTATAATTCTTCTGTTCTGCTGGATGGAATTTCAGTGAATTAGACTGACAAGAATATTGAAGTCCTAGCTTTTCGTTCGATACAAAAATGTGAAGTATGTAGGTCTCAAAATTGTCTTGCAATGGCTCTATTTGCGGTATTCCTATCTATTATTTTGGAGATTTATAATTCTTCTGTTCTGCTGGATGGAATTTCAGTGAATTAGACTGACAAGAATTTTGAAGTCCTAGCTTTTCGTTCGATACAAAAAAGTGAAGTATGTAGGTCTCAAAATTTTAGTCTATTTTGCTTTGGTAGTTCGACCGTGAAATTTATTTCTTTTTGCATTCTATATTTCCGGAATATGAGTGTGTGACTTGTTAGAATTGACCCCTATGGATAGTACAGAGAATGGGTCTGTCATCTTTATCAAGATGGTTTTACTTCGTCGGATATTCAATCTAGTATCTGGAACACGAAATAGATCAAATAGATCATAAAGTATTCGAACTATGATTCATACTTAATACTCAGACCTCGTAGCCGGAGTCCTTTCCGTTATATCTTATAAACTTTAATAAATCAAAAGATTTTTCTGCTTTGAAACTCTTATCTTGATCAAAGGACAAATGCTTCTTTGTATTTTTTTTTTGTTTTTAGTCATTATAGCTATTCTCTTATTTTGATCAAAGGACAAACGCTTCTTTGTATTTTTTGTTTTTAGTCATTATAGCTATTTTTTTTCATTGAATAAGTGATGATCCAATGGTTCTCACTCAGTGAACTTTGGACTTTGAAGGTTTCATTGAATCATCGTGGTTCTTGTATGAATCTGAGGTTTCAATTGATTAGTTAAGTAGGGTTTTAACAAGAGAATTCCTATCAATAATAAAGAAAAGCAGAGGAAATCCACATTTTATTAGTTAAGTAGGGTTTTAACAAGAGAATTCCTATCAATAATAAAGAAAAGAAGAGGAAATCCACATTTCCATTCCATACAAATACAAAATAAAAAAGACACTAAAGATAGGTAATCTAGAAGATTCAAGAGGCCTGTAATGATACCCACAACATAAAGACGAATGAGCTGACTTGATGTTTTAGAATTTAACCACAAAGAAGAGCTTTCGAATTTTTACTCTTTCGTATCTTTAAATAATATTGAATGAGAGAGAAGTTTCAAACTTTCTATTCCATATCCCTTTCAATCAGTATTTTGGCTTCTTTTTGTTTGAGCTGTACGAGATGAAAGTCTCATATACAGTTCTTAGAGGGGGGGTCTCCTTGGTTTACCTATCTCAATAAAGTTTATGATTGGTTTGAAGAACGTCTTGAGATTCAGGCGATTGCGGATGATATAACTAGTAAATATGTTCCTCCGCATGTCAACATATTTTATTGTCTAGGAGGAATTACGCTTACTTGTTTTTTAGTACAAGTAGCTACGGGATTTGCTATGACTTTTTATTACCGTTCAACCGTTATTGAGGCTTTTGCTTATGTTCAACACATAATGAATGAAGCTAACTTTGGTTGGTTAATGCGATCTGTTTATCGATGGTCGGCAAGTATGATGGTCTTAATGATGATCCTGCACATATTTCGTGTATACCTCACCGGTGGTTTTAAAAAACCTCGCGAATTAACTTGGGTTACTGGTGTAGTTCTGGCTGTATTGACCGCATCTTTTGGTGTAACAGGTTATTCTTTACCTTGGGATCAAATTGGTTATTGGGCAGTCAAAATTGTAACAGGTGTACCGGAAGCTATTCCGGTAATAGGATCGCCTCTTGTAGAATTATTACGCGGAAGTGCTAGTGTTGGACAATCCACTTTGACTCGCTTTTATAGTTTACACACTTTTGTATTACCTCTTCTTACGGCCGTATTTATGTTAATGCATTTCCTAATGATACGTAAGCAAGGTATTTCTGGTCCTTTATAAATAATCTAGATTCTAGATATTTGTAATTAATCATTTATTTTCTTACTTGGTGAAGGAACAATAGTATTTCATTGCTAGAAATATGGATTATTAAAAAAATAAGACATGTATTTGGATATTTCCCTTCAACTCTACAATATTGTATTATTTATTTGATATGAATAGTTGAAGGGAATTCTATGAAGAGAAAATGGATTATGGGAGTGTGTGACTTGAACTATTGATTGGGCCGTGCAGAAATATGACTTTATCTGCTACATTGAAATTCACAACCAAATGTGTCTTTGTTCCAACCACCGTGTAAGCCCCATACAGGGGATAGGCTGGTTTACATGAAGAGAATCTTTTCTATGATCAGACCCGACGATGTTGTGCATGAATGAGCTCCGTAAAATCCAGTAAACAGGGGATGTAACATAATCAGGATTTTGTTTTTAGCTTTTTTTTACTTAAAAAAAATGAAAAAAAAATGAATTAAAATAGTATGTAAATGCATTCATTTCCTCTGCATCGACTCGATTTATGATACTATCGGAGTGAAATACAGGATCTAACGAAGAGTAGAGGCTAGACTATATTAGTAACAAGTAAATCCTTTGTGTTTGAAAAATCTCGATATAATTTTTGAGATTAAGGACGAATTGCAAGGTATGAGACGATCCAGAAAGCACTTAATCATTATCAACTTTGTAAGCTTACGTGGGTATTGAGCATTGATAACACGTCATCCGTTGTAGTTTTTATATCATTCTTAGATTTAGTTTTGAGTAGATTACTTAGATTTCATACATTTATCGAGTTTATTCGAGGACTTCATCTACATTTCATTTTTTGCATAGGAAACGAAGACATGAGGAGAAACACGAGAGATTATGGCAATTTAACCCCGAAAAAATAGTTGAATGGCAAGGTTCAACTTGTGCAAGGCCATGGATTCAAGTGAACATATAAACACCGAGCGAAAGGAGCGGAAACAACATCTTAGGACATGCACGCTCGGGCATTGGAAGTGTGCCCGCTCGTGTAATTGATGCCAATACAACCCCGTAGCTTTGCATGACTCGGGTGCTCTAGGAACATGTTCGAGCATGTGTGCCCGCTCGGGTGGAATTGGAGTGCCCGCTCGGGCTAATTGTCACCAAAATTCGCTGTAGCTTTACACGACTCGGGCTGAAGAGGAACATACTCGGGCATAGGTGCCCGCTCGGGCTAAAATGGGTGTACACGGTCGGGCACAAGGCCTGCACGAGCGGGTAGAAGCTGTGCCCGCTCGGGTCCTTGTTTATCTCAACTAACTCCTAAGATTTAGAACGGCCAAACTAGGAGAGATCAGATCTAAATAAAGGGGATTCGAACCAGATTGAAGAGAGGGATGATTCAGAGACATTAGAGGATAGATTTGGAGAGATCGAGAAGGATGGAACGATGGATCCGAAGCATGGAGGATCTATTGAAGACATCGGTTGATGAATAGGGAGCATTCTTATTCTCTTTCTATGTTGGATTTAGTATTCTTTTATGTTTCGTTTTCTGAGTTCATGTCCAAGTAGATCTATTCCATAGGTTAGAGAGTATTGCCAACATGTAATGAAGTCTTGTGCTTAATGAATGGTGGATCTTAATGCTTTCATACTTGTACGCCACTCGATATGAATGAATTTGGTATTTGATCATGTTTTCAGATTGATTGGTTGATCTTAATGCTTCAATACTTGTACGCCACTTGATTCTTAATGCTTCAATACTTGTACGTCACTTGATTGATGATGTTAGAAGTCTAATAAATCTACGCCAGGGCATTAGACTTTGGAACTTAGCCATGATTTAGGGTTTTATCGGTTTAGAATCTACGCCAGATCAATCGATTGGATCTAGGGATTAGGATAGCGGCCGTAATGCGTCTATGCATGTAAGATGCGCAATAGATATATTGGTATATGCATGCTAGATAGTGGACAAGTCTACGCCAGTCAGTTCCTATAGGAAAGCTTGAATTCCCTGAACTCGTGATAGTATCTAAGACAATTTATCTTGTTAGAACTTCGTTGCATCGTTGTGCGATTCTCGATACCTATGGTGTTTAGTCGTTGAGTTATTCCTTTCATTAGTTTAGTTTAGTTTGCATTTGCATTCCATCCACTTATTGATTTCACACGTCTTATTCATTAGTTACTAGCTTTAGAGTTGCATCAATTCCTTTTGCTCGACCCTAGTTCCTACATGATCCGGTTTCTTGGGAAGCGTTAAGATCTAGGTAATTTATTACTTGAGTTAACGCACATCAAGTTTTTGGCGCCGTTGCCGGGGAATTGAGTACGGCTTTAGAGTTAGGAAACTTTTAGATTAAGACATAGTCCTTTCCGGAGTCTTCATTTGTTTTTCGTTTTTGTTTTCTTTCTTATAGAGT
>CM071873.1:17007179-17014679 GCA_036759665.1 Gynandropsis gynandra
GTGGGTCGTGGGTCGAGGCGCTATTCTACGTCCTAAGGGTTAGAGTCATGCGTATTCTTCATAAAAAAGAGAAGTAAAAAAATTCAGAAAAATAAGCTTCAATGACGCATCTCTTCACTCCGCTAAGGTTACGAGACCTTATGAGTGTGCCATAGGCAGCCTGGGTCTAAGTAGAAAGCCACCCTCTTCGACTTCGACGTCCTAGGAGCCAAGCGTGGAACTATAAAAAAGAAGAAAGAAAAAAGAATAAAAAAAAGGAATAAGAACAAGAATATGGGTTCAATGATATCTCAAGCTTAGGAGAGTTGGTATGAAGATCGCTTGGACGTTGTTTAGGAGTACGGATTAGACTTAGGTCATTGGTAGGATTGCATGGTTCTAGACTTTCGGTTGATAGAAGTCTAAACTTGGTACGCTTAGGCTTGCGTTCATGTGACGCGTTGTTTTGCATGATGGCTAATCCTTTCAATAAAGTTTATGATTGGTTTGAAGAACGTCTTGAGATTCAGGCGATTGCGGATGATATAACTAGTAAATATGTTCCTCCGCATGTCAACATATTTTATTGTCTAGGAGGAATTACGCTTACTTGTTTTTTAGTACAAGTAGCTACGGGATTTGCTATGACTTTTTATTACCGTCCAACCGTTATTGAGGCTTTTGCTTCTGTTCAATACATAATGACTGAAGCTAACTTTGGTTGGTTAATCCGATCTGTTCATCGATGGTCGGCAAGTATGATGGTCTTAATGATGATCCTGCACGTATTTCGTGTATACCTCACCGGTGGTTTTAAAAAACCTCGCGAATTAACTTGGGTTACTGGTGTAGTTCTGGCTGTATTGACCGCATCTTTTGGTGTAACAGGTTATTCTTTACCTTGGGATCAAATTGGTTATTGGGCAGTCAAAATTGTAACAGGTGTACCGGAAGCTATTCCGGTAATAGGATCGCCTCTTGTAGAATTATTACGCGGAAGTGCTAGTGTTGGACAATCCACTTTGACTCGCTTTTATAGTTTACACACTTTTGTATTACCTCTTCTTACGGCCGTATTTATGTTAATGCATTTCCTAATGATACGTAAGCAAGGTATTTCTGGTCCTTTATAAATAATCTAGATTCTAGATATTTGTAATTAATCATTTATTTTCTTACTTGGTGAAGGAACAATAGTATTTCATTGCTAGAAATATGGATTATTAAAAAAATAAGACATGTATTTGGATATTTCCCTTCAACTCTACAATATTGTATTATTTATTTGATATGAATAGTTGAAGGGAATTCTATGAAGAGAAAATGGATTATGGGAGTGTGTGACTTGAACTATTGATTGGGCCGTGCAGAAATATGACTTTATCTGCTACATTGAAATTCACAACCAAATGTGTCTTTGTTCCAACCACCGTGTAAGCCCCATACAGGGGATAGGCTGGTTTACATGAAGAGAATCTTTTCTATGATCAGACCCGACGATGTTGTGCATGAATGAGCTCCGTAAAATCCAGTAAACAGGGGATGTAACATAATCAGGATTTTGTTTTTAGCTTTTTTTTACTTAAAAAAAATGAAAAAAAAATGAATTAAAATAGTATGTAAATGCATTCATTTCCTCTGCATCGACTCGATTTATGATACTATCGGAGTGAAATACAGGATCTAACGAAGAGTAGAGGCTAGACTATATTAGTAACAAGTAAATCCTTTGTGTTTGAAAAATCTCGATATAATTTTTGAGATTAAGGACGAATTGCAAGGTATGAGACGATCCAGAAAGCACTTAATCATGATCAACTTTGTAAGCTTACGTGGGTATTGAGCATTTACCTGTACGAATGGAATTCCTGGAAATGTTTCGTTGCAATAACTTTGTAAAAAAAAAAAAAAAGGAATCGTATAATTCTTTTATTATATATTAAATATCTGTAGATAACATATAGATTTTTTTGTATGTATTAATTTAGTTTGGTTAATTTTTGCTCGAGCCGGATGATAAAAAATTATCATGTCCGGCTCCCTCGGGGGATGGATCCTTAAGAATTCACCTATCCCAATAACAAAAAAACCAGATTTGAATGATCCTGTATTACGAGCTAAATTAGCGAAAGGTATGGGTCATAATTATTACGGGGAACCCGCATGGCCCAACGATCTTTTATATATTTTTCCAGTAGTCATTCTTGGTACGATTGCCTGTAACGTAGGCTTAGCGGTTTTAGAACCATCAATGATTGGTGAACCCGCGGATCCTTTTGCAACTCCTTTGGAAATATTACCTGAATGGTATTTCTTTCCCGTATTTCAAATACTTCGTACAGTGCCCAACAAATTATTGGGTGTTCTTTTAATGGTTTCCGTGCCAGCAGGATTATTAACCATACTCTTTTTGGATAATGTTAATAAGTTCCAAAATCCATTTCGTCGTCCAGTAGCGACAACCGTCTTTTTGATTGGCACAGTGGTGGCCAAACCGTCTTTTTGATTGGCACCGTGGTGGCCCTGTGGTTGGGTATTGGAGCAACATTACCGATTGATAAATCTCTAACTTTAGGTCTTTTTTAATTAAATTGATTCAATTGTAAAATAAAAGATGTGGGTATCTAGGGAGGGAGTAGTCATTTCAAAATGAATTCTCCCTAGATACATATTTAATTAATTAAATTAATGAAAATAGGTTAGACTGAAAAATAGGGATTGCGTTGAAGGTTTAAACCATTTCAATTTCAAATTTACTTTTTAGTAAAGTTTTTTTAAATGCTTTTTCTATTTCTTTTCTAGAATGCCTAATATCTTTTTTACATCTTGTATGTGAAAATGTTCAATTTTCATAAGGTCTTCTTGACTGTTATTCAAAAGGTCCAATAATGTATGTATATTGGACTTTTTGAGACAATTATAGATTCTGGGAGGCAATTCTACATGGTCAATAAAAATATATTGAAATGCTAATCTTTTTTTTTTCTTAGTTTAATCAATCTATTATGAAACGGGAAAAGGGGTAAAGTAACCTTATGTTGATTATTCTCTAAATAGAACATTTCCTTTTCTACATGTAGAAAAGGAATAAATAAATTAATCAAATTTCGGGAGGCTTCATGAAGTGCTTCTTTAGGAGTTAAACTTCCATTTGTCCATATTTCTCGAAAAAGAATCTCTTGTTTTTCATTCCCAGTCCCATAAGAATGAATACTATGATTTGCATTTTGAATAGGCATATTTCTCGAAAAAGAATCTCTTGTTTTTCTCATTCCCAGTCCCATAAGAATGAATACTATGATTCGCATTTTGAACAGGCATGAATACAACATCTATAGGATAACTTCCGTCTTCAAAGTTATTTGGCATTTTTAGACTATATCCTCGATTCCTCTCGATTTGTAATCCAATACACAAATCAATTGGTTCCGTTAAGGTAGCTATATGCTGTGTATTATCAACGATTTCCACCGAGGACGGTAAAATGATGTCTTCAGCAGTTATATATCCGGGACCTTGGACACAAATAAGCGCATTGCGCGTTCCATACAAATTACTTCTTAATACAATCTCTCTCAAATTCATTAAAATTTCATGTACTGATTCTTGAATACCTATTATGTTAGAATATTCATGTGGTATGTTCTCAGATTTTGCACGTGTAATACATGTTCCTTCTATTTCGCCAAGTAAAGCTCTTCGCATCGCAATACCTATTGTGTCGGCTTGACCTTTCATAAGTGGACACAGAATAAAGCGTCCATAATAAAGACGCTTACTGTCTCTTCTTGATTCAACACACTTCCACTGTAGTGTCCGAGTAGATACTTTTACTTTCTCTCGAACCATAGTAATTTTATTTCATCAGATCATTGAATCGTTTATTTCTCTTGAAACCCTTTCAGCCTTTATTTAATAAATTTATTTCTGTTTCTATACACGTCTTTTTTTAGGGGGTCTACAACCATTATGTGGCATAGGGGTTACATCTCGTACGAAACTTAAACGTATCCCGCTTCTACGAATAGCTCGTAATGCCGCATCTCTTCCGAGCCCAGGGCCTTTTATCCTTACTTCAGCTAGTTGCATACCTTGATCCACTACAGCTCGAATAGCATTTCCTGCTGCGTTTTGAGCAGCAAAAGGTGTTCCTCTTTTTGTACCCCTGAATCCACAAGTACCCGCGGAGGACCAAGAAATCACCTGACCTCGCACATCTGTAACGGTCACAATGGTATTGTTGAAACTTGTTTGAACATGAATAACTCCCTTTGGTATTTTATGTGCATTTTTATGTGAATCACTACATTGAACATGAATAACTCCCTTTGGTATTTTACGTGCATTTTTACGTGAATCACTACGCGTATTCTTACGTGAACCAATTCTTAATATAGGTTTTGCCATATTTTTCATTTCACAAGGATAAGTGAGAAATATATGGATATATCCATTTTATGTCAAAACAGACCTTTTTTTTCGTCAGCTCTTTGTCTTTTAAGGAAGTCCCTTTTCCTTTAGTAAGATTATCCCTGTCTTTGTTTATGTCTCGGGTTAGAACAAATTACTATAATTCGTCCCTTCCTACGGATTAGTCGACACTTTTCACAAATTTTACGAATGGAAGCCCTTATTTTCATAGTTCTTATTCCTTCATTCTGTTAATCTACTTATTTTTTTTTGTTGGCAGAAAAAAAGTTTCTTGAAATTTTGAATCTTGAATTGTATCTTCATGAAAGGAATGTTGAAATTGAAAAACCCACTTAATAATTTGAATCCTTGTTATGGAGTCTATAAATTTTATGACCCCTGGTTAACTCATACATAAGAACTTACTAAATTTTTTTCTCCCAGTGGCATACCTATACAAAAATATCCCGGATCCTTTCAGAAGCATGACCTAGAATTACACAAATTTTCAGTCTCTAAACAAAGCCGGATCATGCCGTTCGAAAGTTATTTAGAAAGAAAACTTTTATGAATTCATCTTTTTTCTTTCATTCCAGGTAAAGCCTCTTCACTTATTTAGCTTATTTAGGAGGGGTGGTATAACTCCTTTTTTTTCACAAATGGTAAGTTCCGGATATACAATTTTGATATTAGAAGGATTACCATATATAACACAAAATTTCTCCGCCGATTCCTTTTAGTCGAGCTTCTCGGTCTGTCATTATACCTCTAGAAGTTGAAAGGATTACAATTCCTATTCCACCTAAAATTCGCGGAATTCGTTGAGAGTTAGAATAGATTCGTAGACCGGGTCGACTGATCCTCTTTAAATTTAAAATAGTTTTATAGGATTCTTTCTTATTTCGTGTATGTCTTAGGGTTAAAATCAAAAAATATTGGTGGTTTTCTCCATGTTTCCTTACGTTTTCGATAAAACCCTCCCGTAAAAGTATTTTAACAAAGTTTTCGGTGATGTTAGTCGATGCTATCCGAACCGTTCCTTTTCTATTCATGTCAGCATTTCGTATACAAGTTATTATATCAGCAATAGTGTCTTTCCCCATGATAAGTTCAAATTCCTTTTGTTCTCGAATTTTGATATAATCAACATGCTCTTTTTCTTTTTTTTTTTTTTATTTATATATATAGACGAATTAGATATTAATATATATATGAATTAAATTATATTATTTAATTTGAATTATACTATATTATTTAAATATTATTATTATTTAAATTATTATTATTTAAGGGTATATGCGTGATACACAATCTATTAATTAATTTGATTTAAATACTATTTTTTTTTAATCCTATACTAAATATCAATATTCAGGTTTCATTTTATAATACCTCAGGAGCTAATGAAACTATTTTAGTAAAACTTAATCTTAATTCCCGCAGGATCGCCCCAAAAACTCGAGTTCCTTTTGGATTTCCTTCTTGATCAACGACAACTGCAGCATTGTCATCATATCGTATTATCGTCCCATTGTTACGTTTGAGTTCTTTACAAGTACGTACAATTACAGCTCTGATCACCTCTGATCTTTCTAGAGGAGTATTTGGTATTGCTTCCTAGATCACAACAACAATAACATCACCAATATGAGCATATCGGCGATTACTAGTTCCTATTATTCGAATACACATCAATTCTCGAGCCCCGCTGTTGTCTGCTACATTCAAATAGGTTTGAGGTTGAATCATATCATTTTTTTTATCTCTTCTTTTAATGGAAAGGACGAAGTCAAAAAAATATTGTTTGTCAAAAAAGAAAACTGACAATCTTTTTAGCCCTAAAGATTCTTTAACTTTTTGATTCTATGTTCCTATTCAAAAATAATGAATTGAGTTTTTATGGGCATTTTTGATGCCGCTATTGAAATAGCCCTTCTAGCTATATTTTCGGGGACCCCACCCATTTCATAAAGTATTTTACCTGGTTTAACCACAGCTACCCAATACTCGGGGGATCCTTTCCCCGAACCCATACGTGTTTCTGCGGGTCTTACTGTAACTGGTTTGTCTGGAAATATACGTACCCAAATTTTTCCACCACGGCGTACATTTCGTGTCATTGCTCGCCGCCCTGCTTCTATTTGTCTAGATGTGATCCAAGCGGGTTCAAGTGCTTGAAGAGCATATCTGCCAAAACAAATACGATTACCACGATAAGAAATTCCTTTTAGTCTTCCTCGATGTTGTTTACGAAATCTGGTTCTTTTTGGGTTATAGTTGATGGTTTTTTTTCTAAATTTGAAATTCCATCTCTACTACAGAACTGGACGTGAGAGTTTCTTCTCATCCAGCTCCTCGCGAATAAAAGGACTAAAAAAGATTGTATTAAGATATAGATATAGTTAATGATTAATAAGGTGAATCATGGGATTTTTTGAGATTTCATCTGATCTATTCAAAAATTGTGTGTATGTCTTTTTTGAAAATGGAATTCAAGATAAATTCTATTTCTATTTTTGAATAAGGTAATATCATAATGTTAAATGTCGTTTTTATTGGAGTTATAATATTCTAACAAATCATTATATTTTTTTGTCTTTTTTGTTTCTTTATCATATTTAATCGACTCCAATTTTTGAATTTGAAAAACAAAAAAATAAACCTTTTGCTGGCGAATATTTACTCTTTCAATATCTATTTCAGTTTGATGGTTGTTCCCGGAGTTCTCCGAATCAAAATCAGAGTAGATAAATAAGTTTCTGGTTTATTCCGCCATCCCACCCAATGACTTATTAAGATTTTTTTTAATAGAATCTTCTATATTCATGGGTTCCATCGTTCCCATTGCTTCTTGATTAATCGTTAGGTCCGAATTCTACAATGGAGCCTTTAATTTAAAAATAAAAAATTTAAAATTTAATTTAATTAATATTTAAATTTAATGAATATTTAAATTAATTGAATTTGTTTTTGAGTCAATCTTCTCAGTTTTTATTGGCTCAAGGCTGCTCTTCATTTTTTGTTTTTGGAACATATTTATCTAATTAATATGAATGAATCTGTTCTGTATTGATGCTTTATTACATTGCTTTTCTTACACTGACCTCATAG
>CM071873.1:17044679-17057185 GCA_036759665.1 Gynandropsis gynandra
ACATACCGAGGGATCCTGCAATTCGTCCAAGAAAAGCAAAACATGTAGTAATTTTTACTGATAACCAGTCGGATAAGGATATTGATACTAATATCAAAGATATCAAAGATAAGGAAAATTCTGATGAAAGCCAAGACGTGGCTTTGATCCGTTATTCACAACAATCTGATTTTCGTCGAGAGCTAATTCAAGGATCCATGCGTGCACAAAGGCGTAAAACACTTATTTGGAAATTTTTTCAAACAAATGTCCATTCCCCAATTTTTTTGATAGAATAGACAAACCTTTTGTTTTATTTGATATATGGAGGTTGACGAAAAAAATTGTTAGAAATTTGATGTGGAAAAAGGAAAAAAAATTATAATTCGAATTATACCGAAGAAAAAACAAAAAAAAATTGAGAAAAAAGAAGACGAAAAAAAGGAAAAATCTAAAAGAAAAGAAAGAAGACGGATAGAAATTGCAGAAGCTTGGGATAGCTTGGTAGTTGCTCAAATAATAAGAGGTTCTCTCTTAGTAACTCAATCAATTCTTAGAAAATATATTATATTACCTTTATTAATAATATTTAAAAATATCGTCCGTATTTTATTATTTCAACTTCCCGAATGGTTTGAGGATTTAAAGGATTGGAAACGAGAAACGCATGTTAAATGCACCTATAATGGGGTTCAACTATCAGAAACAGAATTTCCAAGAAACTGGTTAACGGATGGTATTCAAATAAAAATACTATTTCCTTTTTGTCTTAAACCTTGGCACAAATCAAAATTCCAATCATCTCATAAGACTCGACTGAAAAAAACAAAAGGGCAAAAAATGATTTTTGTTTTTTAACAGTTTTGGGAAGGGAAACCGAACTACCTTTTGGTTCTACCCGAAAACAGCCTTCTTTTTTTGAACCTATTTAAAAAAAATTAAAAAAAATGAAAAAATTCAAAACGAAGTCTATAATGGTTTTAAAGGTTTTTAAAGAACAAGCAAAAATTTTTCTAAAAGTCGCACAAGAAATAAAAAACTGGATTATAAAAAGCTTTCTATTTCTAAAAGGAAAAATAAAAGACCTTTCAAAACAAAATCGGATTCCATTATTTGGACTGAGAAAAATATATGAATTAAATCAAATTAAAAAAGATTCAATAACGAATAATCAGATAATTGATGAACTGTCTATTCAAAATCGATCCATGGAATGGACAAATTCGTCACTCACTGAAACCAAAATGCAAAATTTGATTGATAGAACAAAGACAATTAGAAATCAAACTCACTGAAACCAAAATGCAAAATTTGATTGGTAGAACAAAGACAATTAGCAATCAAATAGAAGAAATTAAAAAAAAAAGAATGGCTTTGATCCGTTATTCACAACAATCTGATTTTCGTCGAGAGCTAATTCAAGGATCCATGCGTGCACAAAGGCGTAAAACACTTATTTGGAAATTTTTTCAAACAAATGTCCATTCCCCATTTTTTTTTGATAGAATAGACAAACCTTTTTTTTTTTTATTTGATATATGGAGGCTGACGAAAAAAATTGTTAGAAATTTGATGTGGAAAAACGAAAAAAAAAAAAATTATAATTCGAATTATACCGAAGAAAAAACAAAAAAAATTGAGAAAAAAGAAGACGAAAAAAAGGAAAAATCTAAAAGAAAAGAAAGAAGACGGATAGAAATTGCAGAAGCTTGGGATAGCTTGGTAGTTGCTCAAATAATAAGAGGTTCTCTCTTAGTAACTCAATCAATTCTTAGAAAATATATTATATTACCTTTATTAATAATATTTAAAAATATCGTCCGTATTTTATTATTTCAACTTCCCGAATGGTTTGAGGATTTAAAGGATTGGAAACGAGAAACGCATGTTAAATGCACCTATAATGGGGTTCAACTATCAGAAACAGAATTTCCAAGAAACTGGTTAACGGATGGTATTCAAATAAAAATACTATTTCCTTTTTGTCTTAAACCTTGGCACAAATCAAAATTCCAATCATCTCATAAGACTCGACTGAAAAAAACAAAAGGGGAAAAAAATGATTTTTGTTTTTTAACAGTTTTGGGAAGGGAAACCGAACTACCTTTTGGTTCTGCCCGAAAACAGCCTTCTTTTTTTGAACCTATTTTAAAAAAATTAAAAAAAAAAATGAAAAAATTCAAAACGAAGTCTATAATGGTTTTAAAGGTTTTTAAAGAAAAAGCAAAAATTTTTCTAAAAGTCGCACAAGAAATAAAAAACTGGATTATAAAAAGCTTTCTATTTCTAAAAGGAAAAATAAAAGACCTTTCAAAACAAAATCGAATTCCATTATTTGGACTGAGAAAAATATATGAATTAAATGAAATTAAAAAAGATTCAATAACGAATAATCAGATAATTGATGAACTGTCTATTCAAAATCGATCCATGGAATGGACAAATTCGTCACTCACTGAAACCAAAATGCAAAATTTGATTGATAGAACAAAGACAATTAGAAATCAAATAGAAGAAATTAAAAAAAAAAAGAAAAACATAACTAATAGTTCTAACAAACCAAGTTATCATTCTAAAATAATAGAATCATCACAAAAAAATTGGCAGATATTAAAAAGAACAAATAGTCGATTAATTCGTAAATCTCATTTTTTTATAAAATTTTTCAATGAGCGAGTATATAAGGGTATTTTTCTAGGTATCATTAATATTCCAAGCATGACTACGCAACTATTTTTTGAATCAACAAAAACCATTTTTAAAAAATATATTTATACGAATGAAGAAAAAAAATACCATTTATTTTATTTCGACTCTAAAAAATTTAATATCCAATAATAAAAAATGAAAAAATTTGTTATGACCTATCCTCTTTATCACAATCATATGTATTTTACAAATTATTACAAATTCAAGTTATTAACTTTTATAAATTAAAGAATGTCCTTCAATATAACAACAGATGCGTAACATCCTTTTTTGTTAAGAATCAAATAAAGCATTTTTTTAAAGAACAAGGAATCTTCATTATAAATTTGCAATATAAAACCTTTTTAAATTGCGAAATAAATCAATGGAAAAACTGGTTAAGAAATCATTATCAATACAATTTACCTCTGAGAGCATGGGCTAAATTAGTAGCCAAAAAATGGAGAAATAAAATCAAACAAGACGCTCTAGTTCCAAATGAAAATTTAAACAAAGAAGATTTATATAAAAAAGACCTATTTTATAATTACAAAAAACAAAATTATTTTGAGGCAGACTCATTATTAAATCCAAAAGAGAATTTTAAAAAAGATTATATATATCATGTTTTTTGCTGTAAATCAATTAATTCTAAAGAAAAAAAATTTGATATGCCTATAGGCATTCCTATAGATAATTATCTAGACTCTAGTTTTCTAGCAAAAGATTATACTCAGGGTATAGGAGAAAGAAAATATTTTTATTTTTTGATTGGAGAATTCTCAACTTTTGGTTTAGAAAAAAAGTAAAGATTCAGTCCTGGGTCGATACCAAGAGTAAAAAAAATATTAAGACTAAAGTTCATAATTATCAAAGAAATATTGCGAAAATAATTAAGAAGGGTCTTGCCAATGCCAATCAAAAAAGAAACTTTTTTGATTGGATGGGAATGAATGAAGAAATACTAAGTTGTCGTATAGCAAATCTGGAATTTTGGTTCTTTCCAGAATTTGTCTTAGTTTCTAGTACATATAAAAAGAAACCGTGGGTCATACCAATCAAATTACTTCTTTTCAATTTTAATGAAATTTTCCATTTTAATGAAAATAAAAATCTTAATAAAAATATCACTAGAAAGAAAAGAAAGAAACAAGGTTTTATACCATCAAATGAAAAAAAATCCCTTCGATTTTCTAATGTAAATCAAGAAGAAAAAAAATCTGTAGACCACGGAAAGTTTGCATCAAATAAAAAAAACAAAGAAATAATGAATTAGTTCTATCAAAACAAGAAAAAAATATTGACGAAAATTATGTAGAATCAAAAATAAAAAAATTCAAAAAAAAATACAAAAGCAATACAGAAGCAGAACTTTATTTCTTTTTTGCAAGGTATTTCCGTTTTCAATTGCAATGGAATGATTTTTTAAATCAAAAAATTCTCAATAATATAAAAGTATATTGTCTCTTGCTTAGACTGAAAAATCCAAACGAAATTGCTATATCTTCTATTCAAAGAGGAGAAATGCGCTTAGACAATCTAATAATTGAGAAGAATTTTACTTTTGCAAAATTAATGAAAAAGGGAATATTGATTATTGAACCTGTTCGTCTGTCTGTAAAACACGATGGACAAATTATTATATATAGAACCATAGGTATATGTTTGGTTCATAAAAATAAGCACCAAATAAGTCAAAGATACAAAAAAAAAAGCTATATTGATAGAAAGAATCTTGAGAAATACATGACAAAATTAAAAAAAAAAATTGGAACTGGAAATAGAAAGAAAAATCATTATGATTTCTTTGTCCCGGAAAATATTCTATCCCCTAAACGACGTAGAGAATTTCGAATTCTAATTTGTTTCAAATTCAAAAATATAAACGCTAGGTATATAAATTCAACATTTGATAAAAATATTCAAAACTGTGATCAAGTTTTGAATAAAAAGAAAGATCTTGCTAGAGATAAAAATAACCTAAGAAAATTAAAGTTCTTTCTTTGGCCCAATTTTCGATTAGAAGATTTAGCTTGTATGAATCGCTATTGGTTTAATACTAATAATGGAAATCGTTTCAGTATGATACGAATACATATGTATCCGCGATTTCAAATTCATTGATAATAGATCAAATTTCCTATATATAATATATAATGTATAATTTACGGTAAATGAAAAAAAATCTATGCACACATCAGATGGATTGTTTTAAATTCCATCTTTATACAAGAGATTAATTTAATGAATGACATAGATATCAATCAGATCCATAAATAAATAAATTAATGGAATCTTCTTTTTTTAGATCTAAAATTACATTTATTTTTTTTTTCTAAAAAAAAAAATAGCATGCGTTTTAGATACCTATCCGAATCAAACTTGGAATTAGGCTAATTTTTTTTATTTGAAAAAATTCAGAATTAAGAAGTTGATAATTAAATTAAGATCCTTGTACAAAAAAAACTAGCATTATTATTACTGATCAGTTAAATTCATATCTTTTAATTCATATTAAAAACGGAGAGGATTTCTTTTTATGATAAAAAATTCATTCATTTTATTTCAAGAAAAAAAAGAAGAAAACAGGGGATCCGTTGAATTTCAAGTATTCAGTTTCACCAATAAGATACGAAGACTTACTTCACATTTGGAATTGCACAGAAAAGATTATTTATCTCAGAAAGGTCTACGGAAAATTCTGGGAAAACGTCAACGACTGCTGGCTTATTTGTCAAAAAAAAATAGAGTACGTTATAAAGAATTAATCAATCAGTTGGATATTCGGGAATCAAAAAATCGTTAAATTCAAAAATTGTTAATTAGTTAATTTATTAAATCTTGAATTTTTTGATAAACTTCTTTTTCAGCAATTTAATTCATGCAAGAATAAATCAAGGAAAAACTTATGAATATACCAGTTACAGGAAAAGATCTTATGATAGTCAATATGGGGCCTCATCATCCATCCATGCATGGTGTTCTTCGCCTAATCGTTACTCTAGATGGTGAAGATGTTGTTGACTGTGAACCAATATTGGGTTATTTACACAGAGGAATGGAAAAAATTGCAGAAAATCGAGCAATTATACAATATTTACCTTATGTAACACGATGGGATTATTTAGCTACTATGTTTACAGAAGCAATAACCATAAATGGCCCAGAACAATTGGGAAATATTCAAGTTCCTAAAAGAGCCAGCTATATCAGAGTAATTATGCTAGAATTGAGTCGTATAGCTTCTCATCTGTTATGGCTCGGCCCGTTTATGGCAGATATTGGTGCACAGACTCCTTTTTTCTATATTTTCAGAGAACGAGAATTTGTATATGATCTATTCGAAGCTGCCACCGGTATGAGAATGATGCATAATTATTTTCGTATCGGAGGAATAGCGGCTGATCTACCTCATGGTTGGATAGATAAATGCTTGGATTTTTGCGATTATTTTTTAACAGAGGTTGTTGAATATCAAAAACTTATTACACGAAATCCTATTTTTTTAAAACGAGTTGAAGGAGTAGGGATTATTGGTGGGGAAGAAGCAATAAATTGGGGTTTATCCGGACCAATGCTACGCGCATCCGGAATACAATGGGATCTTCGTAAAGTTGATCGTTATGAGTGTTACGATGAATTTGAATGGGAAATTCAGTGGCAAAAACAAGGAGATTCATTAGCTCGTTATTTAGTACGACTTAGGGAAATGACGGAATCCATAAAAATTATTCAACAGGCTCTGGAAGGAATTCCGGGGGGGCCCTATGAGAATTTAGAAAGCAGAGGCTTTGATAGAAAAAGGAATCCAGAATGGAATGATTTTGAATATCGATTCATTAGTAAAAAACCTTCTCCAACTTTTGAATTGTCGAAACAAGAACTTTATGTAAGAGTCGAAGCTCCAAAAGGGGAATTGGGAATTTTTCTGATAGGGGATCAAAGTAGTTTTCCTTGGAGATGGAAAATCCGACCACCGGGTTTTATTAATTTGCAAATTCTTCCTGAACTAGTTAAAAGAATGAAATTGGCTGATATTATGACGATACTCGGTAGCATAGATATAATTATGGGAGAAGTTGATCGTTAAAATGATAATTGATACAACAGAAGTACAAACTATCAGTTCTTTTGTCAGATTGGAATCTTTAAAAGAGGTTTATGGACTCATATGGGTATTTGTTCCTATATTTTCTCTTGTATTGGGGATCACAATAGGTGTACTAGTAATTGTGTGGTTAGAAAGAGAAATATCTGCAGGGATACAACAACGTATTGGGCCTGAATACGCCGGTCCGTTAGGAATTCTTCAAGCTCTCGCAGACGGGACAAAACTACTTTTCAAAGAGAATCTTCGTCCATCTAGAGGAAATAATGGTTTATTTAGTATTGGACCGTCTATAGCAGTTATCTCAATTTTACTAAGTTATTCAGTAATTCCTTTCAACAATCACCTTGTTTTAGCGGATCTCAATATCGGTATTTTTTTATGGATTGCCATCTCAAGTATTGCTCCTATTGGACTTCTTATGTCAGGATATGGATCAAATAATAAATATTCTTTTTTAGGTGGTCTGCGAGCTGCTGCCCAATCAATTAGTTATGAAATACCATTAACTCTATGTGTTTTATCAATATCTCTACGTGTGATTCGTTGAAACAAAAACTTTTTTTCTATTCCTTTTCTTCTAGACAAATAAGTTGAAAGAATTGAATATTTATTTCTCTTTCAGGTTAATGTTAATAAAGGAAATTTGATAGTTATATATGAGTGAAAAAAAAAACGGCTTAGAAATTTGCAGTAAAAAGAAAAATTGAGTCTCATTTCCTATGTACAAAGGTTAAACAAAAATAAACATAAGCGTAAGAATCACTTTACCCCAAGATTGGTTGATTAGTCATCCTGCCTTGAAGCGGGTTCAAAAGATTAACCATATGACGTTTTCACTATCAGTTATATAGATTAAGATACATGTATTATCAAGTGAGGGGGGATTAGGCAAAAGTTAGTGGATGGTTAGAAACACCAAAATACACAAAAAATTAGTAATAGAGATTAAGAAAATTTAAAAGAATATTTATGCATAACATAAGATAACAAAAAAAAAAAAAGAAATTAAAGAAGGTTAATTGGGGCTTTAAATTGGTAGAAATGATCAGACAGTACTCCCCAAGATTCCGATTCAGAGTATGCTCCTATCCACCGATAAAGATAATTACTATCAGAAACGAAATAATCCTTTATTTTTAAAGTCCACCAACCCTTTTTTCTCAAAAAGAAGAATAGGAATGAACCAAGGATCTTTTTTTTTCCTTTCTTTCATATATTTCACAAACAAAATAGAGAATTTCTGTCATCAATAATAAACTAATAGGATGTCTAATTATTTTTCGTAATTAAAAATAACAATCGACTGAAATACCTATTGATATTTTTACAAGGAGTATTTTATTGAAGAATTAAGTTATTACTCAACAAATAGCAATTTAAATTCGTAAAGGATGAGATGAATTCCGAAGCACTTTTTGTTTATTTTTATTATTAGAGTTAGAGCAGACAGAATTCCATTGGTATAATTGGGACCCTCAGATAGATTTTTATTTCACCCATTTTACAACACACCATATCTATCTAAATAATACTAATCTGGTCCTTAGATTTATTTGTGGCCCTAGAGGAGCCGTATGAGGCGAAGACCTCATGTACGGTTTTGTAATAGCGGTGGGAATAGTAATGTTATCACCGACTAGGATTATCTAATAGTTTAAGTACAGTTGATATAGTTGAGGCACAATCAAAATATGGTTTTTGGGGATGGAATTTGTGGCGTCAACCTATAGGTTTTATCATTTTTATAATTTCTTCCCTAGCAGAATGCGAGAGGTTACCTTTTGATTTACCAGAAGCCGAAGAAGAATTAGTAGCAGGTTATCAAACTGAATATTCAGGTATCAAATTTGGTTTATTTTATGTTGCTTCCTATCTAAATCTATTAGTTTCGTCATTATTTGTAACAATTCTATACTTGGGCGGTTGGAATATTTCTATTCCGTATATATCTATTCTTGAGCTATTTGAAAGGGATCAAATTATTGTAACAACAATTGGTATCTTTATTACATTAGCTAAAACTTATTTGTTCTTGTTCATTTCTATCACAACAAGATGGACTTTACCTAGGCTAAGAATGGACCAACTATTAAACCTTGGATGGAAATTTCTTTTACCTATTTCCCTCGGTAATCTATTATTAACAACTTCTTTCCAACTTTTTTCACTGTAATAAAAAAAAAAAAAGATGAATCCAACATTCATTACTTCTTTTAAACATCTTTTAAACAAGAGAAAGAAACAAAGATAAAATTATTCATAGATATTTATGATATGTTTCCTATAATAGGAAACAAGGGAGAAAAGGAAAGAAAAGGAGAAGGAAAGAAGAGGAGAGGAGTGAGAGGTCGAGCTTATTCACTCAGTTTTCAGTTCTTGAACGAGAGGAGAGAGTAGAGAGAAGGAAGAAGCTTCTTGCGAAGGAGACTTGCAAGGAGAATTGGAGATCAACCCCACACTTGGGTTTCGTTTGGTTTTCATGTTCCATAGACCATCTATTTCGTTGAAGTTTGTTTACGGACACATGAGCGAGTAGTTTGTTTGTTCTAGGAGAAGGGATTAGCCCATGGCTATCCCGGAACAACTTTTGATTTATCTTTGAATGCATCTTCCCGTTTTTGTTTATCTATTCTTTATCTGAGTGCTTAATTTACTTGTGTTTGCACTGACCACGTCGATACATATGTTAGTGATTAGGAGAAGGATCGAAAGGAGAATTCTAGTCCTAGAAGATCAGGTTTAGAACAACCGAGGTTAGGCCACGAAAGTAGGGTAGCAGCGGTTGAGGGTAAAACTGATGAATCACAGATCTTATGGGTTTAGTTCAAGGTGTCAGCCACGAAAGTATGGGATCACTTGACTAGATCACGTGTCTATGCCTCAAGAGAGGGTAGATATCATATTAGGATCGTCTGCCTTAGATAACTTGACAGGGATTGCATGATAGATAGGTTGATTGTTAGTTTTGGGTAGTCTTATGGTGAAACCGGTTTCCTGGAACGTTTGTCTCATTCTTAAGAACTAGTTTGTTTATTTGCTTTTAGTATTTCATTCTTAAAACCATATTCCGTTCGTTAGCAAGTTTGATTCATAGTTTGAGTTTAAATTGTGTTGTGTAGTCCCTGTGGGATCGACACCTGAAGTACTACACACGTGCCGTGCACTTGCGGGTAGTTTAGGTTATTTGTTTAACTTTGATAACGCATCTAGTTTTTGGCGTCGTTGTCAGGGACTATTGTAAACACGTCTTAGATTCGAGCCTAGAGTCTTTCTTGTTTGTTTTAGATTTTGTTTTATTTTATTTCATTTCTTTCTAACTAATTCTGTCTATTTGTCTTTTGTTGGTTTATGACCAGGTCTCAAGGTGCTTCAAATCTACTCCAAATCGACCTAGAGATCGAGCGATGAATACGTGGTGCCGAACATGAATAACGTGCATACAACCATAAGGATGTCTGCTGTTGGGAAAGAACAGTTTGAGATTAAGCCGGCGATGATCAACATGCTTTATCAGAAGCAATTCATGGGTGGAAATCACAAGGATCCCCATCAGCATCCCAGAGACTTCCTTGACCTTTCAAGTACATTCAAGATACACGGAGTCTCAGCAGACGCGAGCTTACTGAGTCTCTTCCCCTTCTCAATTGGGGGATGAGCAAAAACATTGCTGCAATCGCTTCCCGCTGGTTCTATCACTACTTGGGTTCAGCTCTGCACATTGTTCTTATCACGCTTCTTTCCTTCGAGCAAGACAATTCAGATTAGGGGGAAATCACAACGTTTAGATGCAGAGATGGGGAAATGTTATTTGAAGTGTGGGGCAGATTTAAGGATCTTCTACATATTTGTCCACACCATGGTCTCGAGCAGTGGTACGTTATCGAAACCTTTTACAACGGAATTTCAGATGAGCACCGAACAACGTTGGATAACGCTGCTAGAGGATCATTTATGGATCTGAACGTCAAGGAGGCATAAGAGCTGATCGATAACCTTGCCATGAACCACACCATGTGGTCAACACCGAGAGTTATGCCTAACATCACTTGTCGTCTATATGAGCCGAATCAGAGCAGGGCAACGGGCAATGCAGGAAACGCCATGTACTGTGTGAACTATGGAGATACAGAGCATGTAGCATATCAGAGGAATCACCTCAATTCGGGAATACCTACAACCCGAATTAGAGGAATCACCTGAATCTTTCGTACCGAACGACTCAACCGGTAAAGTATTCGGGGTTTCAGCAAAGGCAGCAAACTTTTCAGCAAGGAAAGCTTTCCTTACGTGTCAGAGATGAGACGATAGAATTCAACTTGTCCAGCCCCATGAATGGACCCTTATCCAAGGAGTCTTGCTTTACAGTCGATTCGATGGACGAGTTATCAAATGACACGCGTGATCAAGTAGGTGTTTCCAATCTTCTTATGCGATGCTTAACACGAGGTTGCGATAATGCCGGATTTTCGTACGAAGTAGCCAAGCTGTACACGAAATTCATGAGTGCTATTGCAGCACTAGGAGACGCCCCACGTGAGGACACACGACATGAAACAAACACTGGATTCGTAATGGAGAAGACGTCCAAACTTGAGCCCGAGCCACCTCCATCTTCTTTTCCATATGAGTACGTTGAACGCGATAAAATATATTATGCGGTTATGAATGCTAACTTGAGTGCAGATGAGGTGAGAAAACAACCCACACGCGTAAAGAAGCGTAGGAGAGTCAGCTCTTCAATGTGTATGCACGGAAATTATACGGAAGACAACCACGAACCTTCCACCGAAACTCAAAAGAGGCTGCACCCGCACTTGCACGAGGTAATGGAAAAAGACGTCATAAAACTTTTCAATGCAAATACCATTTATCCAACCTCGGGCAGCGAACGAGTGAAACCCGTGCATGACGTGCCAAAGAAAGAAGAAATGACTAAGGGATGACGCGACAAAAAGATCCTACCTCATGACTTCCGACTAGCTGACTGAGTTCTACTGTTCAATTCTCATCCTAAGTTTTTCTCGGGCGACCTACGGTCTCCATGGTCTGGTGCTTTTCAGGTACGAGAAGTCTTCACACATGGAGAGGTGGAACTGTGGAGCGATTCAAGTGGGACGTTCAAAGCTAATGGACAATGGCTAAAGCTCTACCAAGCCGCCCAAACGATCGAAAGTGAAAACTCCATTTCCCTTTCTGATCCACCCGTCGCGCACGCATGAGGAATGGAGACGTCAAAGATTAAAGACGTTAAATAAGCGCTTTCTGGGAGGCAACCCAACTGTTTGCGTTTATTTTTCTTAGTTTTTAGTTTGAGACTCGGTTATTCATGTTCGTTTAAAAAAATAGAAAAACACAAAAAAATACCACTACAAACGTGCTTTTTCCCTTACCCTCCATCGGAGCTTCACGTCGAGGACGCCGTTGAATTCAAGTCTGAGGGAGCAGCTCACGTTTGTCCGGTGATTTCGTTTCATTTTCTTTCATTTTCTCTTTGATTTTGTAGTTTTTAGTTTGTTTTTGCTTTCTTGAGTCAGATTCGTCCCAGGCACTTTTCCAGTGCCATGTTTTGAGATGAACCCTAAACCTAGGATGCTTAAGAAGTTGGCCTTTTCTATGAGATTTTTCATGTCTGAGCAAGGTTTTCCCTAAGAGTTAGAGCTTATTAGTCGGCTGAAAAACAACAGGTCGTAGTTCTTTAGGAATCCTAGTGTTGCTTGTGGGAGGGGGG
>CM071873.1:17058027-17072912 GCA_036759665.1 Gynandropsis gynandra
GAATTTGCTCTCGACGTGCTAGTTGATCGGTTAGGTTCGCTTTAGCGATATTTCTAGGAGAAAAAGGAATTCTCAGATTTTGTATACCCCACGTGTTCCAAGTTTACGTTTGCTTAGGGACAAGCAAACATTCAAGTCTGGGGGATTTTAATCATCTTGTTTTCATACGTATTTCTTGCACAATTTTAGCCATGTTTATGATATAGATGCAATGCTTTACGTATGATTCCGTATCCGTTTTACTTGTTTTCGTGTTTTCATGTTCTTACAGGTATTTGTGTGTATTCGGTTCATTTCGAAGCTAAAGGATGTGCACGAGACAAAAAATCAACATCGAGGATCATCACGGGACAAACGAGACGAGAATCAGCAAGGAATAGCACTACTCGCGCGGGTAACTCCCTAGCCCGAGCGGGCATTTGTTACGGCGATTTTGGCCAGCGAATTGAGCATGAGTCGGGCAAGAAATACCACGCCCGGGGCCTTAGCCCGAGCGGCCTGCCTCATTCTCCATCGCGTTCTTGCACGATCTTCCGCGTCATACCGGAGCGGGTCACTTACCCTGCCCGCGCGGGTCGTGATGTGGTTAATCTCAAGTAATAATTTACCTAGACTAACGCTTCTGCAAGAATACGGATCGTATAGTACTAGGGTCGAACACGAGGAATCGATGCAACTCTAAAGCTAGTAAACTAATGAATAAGATGTGTGAAATCAATAAGTGATGGGAATGGGAATGAAACTAAACTAAACTAATTGACGGGATAAACTCAATGACTAAACACCACAGGTTTCGAGAGATGCAGGATGATGCAACGAAGTTCTAACAAGATCATGGTTATAGATATTGTTACGTATTCAGGGAATTCAAGCTCTTTTCTAGGGAATGACTCTCCCGATGCCTAAACCGACTATCTAGCATGTGTACCACCAATCTCACAATTGTGTAATCTCACCTACTAGATGCATTAAGATCGCTATCCTAATTCTTAAGTTCGATCAACCGACCGGCCAGGGTTCTAAATCAATTGAGACTTCATATCATGGCTACGTTTCAAAATCCAATTCATCTCCCAATGCAATTAGATTTTTAAATCATTCATTCAAGCTACCAACAAGAATAAAAGCATTAGGAACAACCAATCAATCCGAAACGAACAAATATTATAAGCAAGCATTAAGAACAAAACTTCATTACATATCGGCAAAGCTCTCTAACCCATGGCTATGGACCTACTCGGACATGAACTTAGAAAACAAAACACAAAAGATAACTATATTCAACATGGATAAAGAATGAGATCCCTCCCTATTCTATTACCGACGTCTTCAACAGCTCCTCCGCACTCCGGCTTCGTCGCCCCGTCCTTCGCCACCTTTGCTATGTTTTCTCACTTATTTCTGTCTGAATTCGTCCCTCCAGCTCTCCCCTCGTTCGTTACAGCAGCCACCCCTCTTTTCTTGCCTTTTCTTGAGTTTTCCATTACTTGATTAAGTTGGCAACGTTTCCATTACTTTGTCCAGCGAAATATCACTTATTCATCTTCTCTAAAGGCGTTTTCCTTATTGTATAAGTCCCCAACAAACTCCCATTTGTTTTAAGTTAAATTAACTTATTTGGAGTTGCAGGTGATGGACGCGACCCGCGCGGGCAGGGTAAATGACCCGCTCGGGTACGGCGCGGAAGATCGCACAAGAATGCGATGGAAAAGAGGCAGCCCGCTCGGGCTGAGGTGCTGCTCGCTCGGGCTGCCCGCTCGGGCTGAGGCCTCGGGCGTGGTATTACTTGCCCGACTCTTGCACAATTCACTGGACAAAATTGTCGTAACAAATGCCCGCTCGGGGTAGGGAATTACCCGCGCGGGTAGTGGCTATTCCTTGCCGATTCTCGTCCCGTTTGTCCTGTGATGATCCTCGATGTTTGTACTTTGTCTTTGCACGTCTTTTAGCTCCAAAATGACTGAAAACGAGATGATCATGATGCTTAATACTTGGTAAAACCCTAATAAATGATGAAACTAACTATGAAAATAGATTAAAATACTAGAACAAAATAGACGTTATCAGAACGTTTGTCTCTTTGTTTAGAACTCACTTATCCACTGCATCATCCTCATTGCATATCATCATCCTTATCCTTTTGCAGCAAGCACTGATTCTACTTTTGATTCCTAGATCGTGTTACGTTAGTCCTTGTGGCATCGACACCTTAATTACCACACATGTGCCGTGCACTTGCGGGTAGTTTAGGTTAACTTGTTTATCTTGACACGCATCAAGTTTTTGGCGCTGTTGCCGGGGATTAATTTTCAACACGCCTTAGTTTCAGATTTAGAATCACACTTGTTTTTGTTTTCCGTTTCTTTCTACTAATTCTTTTTACTTATCTTTCGCAGGTGCATGACCCGATCTCAAGGTAATTCGAATTTGCATTGAATCGATCCTGAGATTGAGAGAACAATTATTAAGCGAAAGAAAGGCAAGGGAGAAGAAAGAGTAGACACGACCAATCCACGAGCAATGAACAATCAATACGATATATTGGATGGTTACGGACAGCCGCAATTACTCGTAGGTAATGTGGCGCAATTACAGAAACCGCAGGCTCCTCCACCACGTCGTCTCCGTGATTACGTGGTGCCGAATATGAGTAACATCCAAACTGCGATAAGGATACCCGCTGTTCCAAGGGAACAATTCGAGATCAAGCCAGCGATGATCAACATGTTATACCAAAAACAATTCATGGGCGGAAATCACAAAGACCCTCATCAACATCTACAAGATTTCCTAGAGCTTTCAAGCACATTAAAAATTCTTGGAGTCTCGGAAGATGCGATCTTGATGTATCTCTTCCCCTTCTCAATTGGGGGAAGAGCGAAGACGTGGCTACAATCTCTTCCCGCTGGTTTGATCACTAATGGAACCAGCTTTGCACGACATTCCTATCAGGGTCTTCCCTCCAAGCAAGACGATCCAAATACAAGGAGAAATCACAATGTTTAGAAGCCGAGAGGGAGAGACCTTATTTGAAGCATGGGGAAGATATAAGGACCTTTTGCAAATGTGTCCTAATCATGGTCTAGAGCAGTGGTACGTGACCTAAACATTCTATAATGGGATCACGTATGAGCATAGAACAACATTAGACAATGCTGCTCGAGGATCAATCATGGACTTAAGCATTGAAGAGGCATACAAGCTTATTGACAATCTTGCCATGAACCACACCATATGGTCTACACAATGAAGTATGCCGAACAAGACATGAGGTCTTTACAAAGTTGATTAAAGAAGCGCGATGGGCAGTGCGGTGAATGCCATGTATTGTGCAAATTGTGGAGAGACAGATCATATGGCTTATCAATACACAATCCTAGTAGGCATGGAACAAGTGAACTTCTCCCAGCAGCAAGGAAACACACAATTCGGGAACCACGACGCAACCGGTGAAATTTTTGGGTTTTCAGCAAAGGCAGTAGCCATATCAGCAGTCGCAGCCACTCCAGAAATCTCCTCAACCTCCTCAAATTCCTTCGTCAAGTCCTGAGGCGGTGATGCTTGAATTCATCAAGGAACAAAGGCAGCAACAATCACTCCAAACGAAATTCAACGAGGAAATGGGAACTGCGATCAACGAGATTAAAACTCAAATGGAATCCTTGAGCACGCATCAATCGTCTAAAGAAAAATTCAATGCGAAAATGGGAGTGGCGATGAATGAACTCAAAACTGAAGTTGAGACTGCAATAAATGAGCTGAAAACTCAAATGGACTCCTTTAGTACGCATGTGAAGATGCTAGAAAATTCCATTGCACAACAAGCTGCCTTATCCTCCCGGAATTCTGGGATGCCACCCGGAAAGCCCGATCTCAACCCGACAGAGCACGTAAACATCATCACTTTTTGCAGCGAGAATAAGAACAAGAATCCGCCCTCCAAATTGGAAAAGAACGTTGCTGGATAAGAACAAGAATCCGCCCTTTTGAGAGAGGGCTAACGCATGCTTACAATGCTGCACGACTTACCAATGAATGGGCCAAGGTCTACACGAAATTCATGAGTGCCATTGAGGCATTGGAAGACGCTCCACATGAGAAGACGCCGCACATAACGATCACTGATTTTGCGGTAGAGAAGGCGTCTAAGCTTCAGCTCGAGCATCTTCCTTCCTCTCTTCGGCATGAGACGTGAAAGCCGCCCATTTGTCTCAAGAAGCGTAGGAGAGTGAGCCCTTCAATATGTATGCGCTGGATGCCTAAAGAGGACAGCCGCGAAACATCCATCGACGATGAAAAGAGGCTGCACCAACGTTTGGAAGAGAAAGGAGCGGTGAATGCAATGCGCAATGAGAAAGGCAACCGAGCTAAAAGATGGCAGATACAAAGACCATACCTCGTGGCTGTCGGCCAGGTGATTTTGTTCTACTTCTTGAATATTGTTTTAATTCTTTCCCGGGCATATTACATTCCCGTTGGGATGGTCCATTTCAGGTACGAAAAGTCTTCACACATGGAGAGGTAGAACTATGGAGCGATTCGAGCAGAACGTTCATAGCAAATGGGCAGCAACTTAAGCTACATCAAGCCGCTCCATCGATCAAAAGTGGAAACTCCATCTCCCTATTCGATCCACCCATCGCGCACACATGAAGCATGGAGACGTCAAGCTTAACGATGTTAAACAAACACGTTCTGGGAGGCATTTTTTTCTTCTTATTCGTATTTCAGACTTTGTTAATTTTGAAAAACATAAAAAAAAAGTAAAAACATAAAAAGAAGAACACCTACAACCGTGATGTCACCTTCCTTATCCTCCATCAGAGCCTCACGTCGAGGACGCCGTTCATTCAAGTCTTAGGGGAGTAGCTCATGTTTGTCAGGTGATCTCGTTTCATTTCTTTTGTTTTTCTTACATTTTGTTTTTCAGTCAGTCATCCCAGGCACTTGTCCGGTGCCATATTTTTAGATGAACCTTGAACCTAGGATGCTTAAGAAGTTGCCTTTTTCCGTGATATCTTGCATGTTAGAGCTTATTAGTTTGTTGAGGAACGAGTTGGTCAAAAGTCTTTGGGAATCCTAGTGTTACTTATGGGATGTTTAGACGATGTTGCTAAGTTACTTTCTTGTTTATTCTTTCTATCGAAATGATTATACTTCATATTCACGATGCTTATTTGTTTTTCACGAAAACGATTTGATCGCATGAGTTGAGCTTCTTTTGCAGAACATAAGAGCACACACTAACACTTCGCTATCGATAGAAACAATGCCTAAAAAGCATGATCTAAAATCGATATGAGTGCATCGACCTTGGTACATTTCGATGGTTAGAGTCTAAGTGGTGAGTTGGCGATCATCTTTCTACATCCTAAGAGCAAGGCACATAAAAATGCTATCTACTCCAGTGCACTCTTGAACGAGGTGCAAGAGTATACCATCATCGGTAGCTTGGGTCTAAGTAGAAGTTGAATCCCTTCAAATTCGACGTCCTAGAAGCCTAGTGTGTTCACAAAATCAATAAAAGAAGAATAAAGAAAGAAAGAAAGAAAGAAAGAAAAAATGAAAAAAAATAAAGAAGCTTGAGAATAAAACAAGTATCCTCTTTGATTATGTGATTAGCATTTGTTTGAAGTCTCGTTTGGTAGAGAGAGTGTGGTTTCTCACTTAAGCTCGTCTTTGATTTATATTCTTATAGGTAGCCATGGTGAACCTAAGATGAAGACCGAAAGTTATTAGACCAAAATTTTCTCTAACTTGTTTGTTGATCAATTAGGTTTGCTTTAGCGGTATTTCTAGGGGAAATGGGAATTCTCACACTTTATATCTCACACGTGTTCCACTTTTACGTTTGCATAAGGACAAGCAAACATTAAAGTCTGGGGGATTTTGATCATCTCGTCCATACACGATTCTCGCATGATTATAGATAAGTTTATGAGGATAGTTGGGATGTTTACGTGTGATTTTGTATGTGTTTTACTTGTTTTTGTGTTTTAATGTTCTTATTGGTTTTTATGCATATTTGGTTCATTTTGGAGCTAAAGAACATACACGAGACCAAATTATGAGCATAAGATATTATAACGGAGCAAACAAGATGAGAAACGGACAAGGAATGCAACACGAATTCAGGAGACAAGGTCCCCCATGGGGTGGTTTCCTTAGCCTGCTCGGGCTGAACATCCAGCAGCACTTGCCCGAGTCGTGCTCCTCTTCAGCACGCATGGATTGAGCTGCATGAGGAGCCCGCGCGGGGTGGTGTTCCAGCAGGTTGAGCCCGAGTCGTGCTAACCCTTAACATGCGCGGGTTGTTCAAAAGCAAGGGAGCCCGCGCGGATTACCCCCTAGCCCGCATGGGGGATGGGTGTAACAACTTCCCTAGAAGTTCTCTAACGGGGAATTTGTATAAAAAGGGACCCCAAATTGAGTTCAGAAGCAAGAAAACACAGGGTAGAACCCTAGGAGGGTACACCACATCGATCCATTCATTCATAAGCCCTCTTTGACGGGAGATACAACAAGGAGTCGAGAATCGATTGGGGATCGCATTGCTCATTTGATAATTCTATGCTCCTTACTCTACCGTTTCATTTATGTTTTTTAGACTCATGATCTAGTAGTGTATTTTTTCCAGAAGAAGGAATTAGCCCATGGCTATCCTGGAACCATCTTTAATTTGTTTATGAATGCATTTCCTTGGTTCGTTTATCTATTCTTTGTATGAGCGCTTAATGACTTGTGTTTACAAATGGCCACATATATGCATATCTTAGGGATTAGGGGAAGGATTGAAAGGTAAATTCTAGTCCTAGAAGATCAGGCTTAGAACAACCGAGACTAGGTCACGAAAGTAGGGTAGTAACTGTTGAGGGTTGAATCGGGCGAATCATGAATCATAATGGGGTTTAGTTGTGTGTGAGGCACGAAAGTAGGGTATAACTCAATCTAGCTACGTTTCTATGCCTTGAGAGAGGGTAGGTTCTACATTAGGATCGTTCGCCTTAGATATCTTGATAGGGAGTGCACTATTAGAAGATCAAAGATAGGTTTTGGAGGTTATGCGGTGAAACCAGATTCTAGAAAGTTTGTCTCTTTCTTTACAACTCATTTTTCCACTGCATCATCATCATTGCGTCTCATCATCCTTATTCTTTTGCAGCAAGCATTGATTCTACTTTTGATTCTTAGAGTGTGTTATATTAGTCCTCGTGGGATCAACACCTTAATTACTACACACGTGTTGTGCACTTGCGTGTAGTTTAGGTTAACTTGTTTAATTTGACACGCATCATCCATCTTGACCAATTGAGAGCATTTCCTTCCATATGAGCTAAGGCTATATATACCTTCTACCATTGTGGTGTATCATTTAAGCCAAAAAAAAAAAACTTCTCAGCAATATAGACCGAATCATCAATATATGCTCACAAATAAACATAGGCATTTCTGCCTTTTTTATTGTATTTCTTCCATTTTATATTTCATTCTGCAAGTTGTTCAACATTCTCTAAGAAAACTTGGAGGTTCTTGAATTGGGGCACAACTGTCTTGTCCCTCCTCACGAACTACTGACTTCCCTAGGTCAGTAAGTTATTTTTCATTCCATTATGTCGCCATCTTCGTCATAGCATCCAATGCCTCTTTCATAGATGTCGTCTCACTCAGTAAAATTTCAAACTGCTTATTGGTGACTGTCAACGATGTCGTCACAGCTTCCTCCGATGTAGATTTGGAAGAATTATTCCCTCTATGAGTCATTTCCGCAACCTAAGGCTCTGATAGCAATTTGATAAACTAAAACTCAGCATACGAGAATCTGGTTTTGAAAATGAGGAAGAATTGTGGTGTATTTGAGATCACCAATCTCCAAGAATTAATAACAAACAATGCTTTTGCATTTCATCATATAATACAGGTTTATATTACCTTTTCAGCCCTAGTCTTACATTTGAAAATGAATTAAAACTGATCAACAATTAACATACTTGAAACAATAGAATAGCTTTTCCCACGAAAACTTCAACAGGCTTTTATCCCATGTTTCAGTCTTGTTCCAAGTTTCTTCTTGTCTCATGGCATGATCTTGTCTTTCCATTGATTTTTCTTCCTTCTATCATACCTCTTTTGAGTTTTCAATCGTGCCAGGAAAACAAAGAGTCTATCAAATTCCCATCTAGTTGTTAATAAAAACTCACGCAGTCTTATGGAAGCTTGGAATCTCATTCACACATGGTTTCCACCATTTTTTAACATTTACACAACTACAAAACAAAATAAAAACAACTCCAAATGTTGAATGTCACAAATAAAAAAACTAATTTGACGTGCAAAACACTAGGGATTCACCTGATGAGCGAATAACCACAAAAGAGCACTTATTCTCTCATGAAGAGATTCGATAATCATCCTCTGAAGCAGTTTCTTTTGTTGGTTAATTTCTTGATGTTTTTCTTATTTTTCTCAAGTTTATTTGTTACTAGATTAGTGGTGTGAGTGGGTCATTTACTAGAGATAATGGGGTTAGTGGGGTTAGTGGTTCATTTACCATTGTTAGTGAGTTTATGGATAATTTACTACAATGTAATTTTTCTCATATAAATAGGGATCAAATGGAATGAAAAATCACAACTTCAACACCTATCTTTTTATGTTCTTCTTCCTATCCTTTATATTCTTCTCTTAGAGAATCAATATTTATAACAATTGGTATCTGAGCGAGTGTAATTGATCCATTGAGCAATGACGTCGATCTCACACAACGTTGGAGCACCAAGGAGTCCCAAAAACACAAGACAATATCAACATTTTATTTCTCCTCCTCCACTACGTGGTCGACGTCAACATAATGGTAACCACATAGTGCAGAAGGTGGTGCAAAAGGTGGGAGGTGAGACATTTCTAATGCTCGTGAAGATTATTTATGGGGATTGTTCCCTAATGATAAAGGTGATGCTCTGAGCACATGGACTTTGGGCAGCCGTCGAGCTAGGCACCAATGATGCGCAGGAAGATCAGATTGCGCTTGATGCCATTCTGCACGGCGTGATGCCAGAGATGATCTCTTCGCTCGCTGTAAAGAAGAATGTGAAATAAGCTTGGGAAGTGGTTGAGTCTATGGGTGTCGGTTCTGATTGGGCATGTAAGGCTAGCGCGTAAAAAGTGTAGAAGGAGTACGAGATAATAGCTTTTTGTGATGATGAGACGGTGGATGACTTTGCCATGCGTCTCTTCGAAATAGTCAATCAGCTACCAATTCTCGGAGATCATAAACCACCACACAAGGCTATCGAGAAATATCTACGAGTCGTCCCTCCCGGTTTTGGATAGATCGCATTGTCCATGGAAACTTTGTCGGATCTATCAACACTTTTGTTGGAAGAGGTAACTGGGAGATTGAAGTCTGTAGAAGAACGGTTTGAGCTATTGGAGCCCACATCGAGGGGAACTAAATGAATGAAGGAGCAAAATAAAGAGATAGATCTTTTGGAGGCTCCAAGTTAGAGAAACATCGTTGAAAAAAACAGCGTCATAAATCCGTAGTGATGGTGGATTTGGTTCTAGAGTGAACCGAGATATAAAAAAGACAAGTGTCAAAAATGAAGAAGAACATCTGGCCCACAGGGATGACGACAAGCCTACGCTCCTTATGACCAAGGTGTGTGAGACAACATTAGATTCGCCGACATCACGACTTACACCGTCAGGGTCACCACCACAACATATATGGCCTATCCACCTTGTGGATGCGAAGGTTACTGCTCATCTTAGTTTTGACGAGGATTGAAAAGGAGATATGTGGTTCTTTGACACCGGGCGGCGAACCACATGACAGGTGTGTGTGCTATGTTTTCTGAATTTGAACAATCAATGGTTGCAACCGTGAAGTTTGGAGATAGATCTATTGTCCAGATTGAAGGACGAGGAAGGATATTATTCTCATGAATGAACGACGAGTATCATGCACTCATGTGAGTCTACTACATTCCTCGCCTCACCAAACTTGATCAATGTGGGGCAGTTGGATGACTCTGGATGCTAGACGATCATCGAAAGGGGCATCTTGACTATAGGAGATCCACAAAAATGACTATTAGAACGGGTCCAAAAATCCTCCAAAAGGCTCTATTTGATCTGCCTCAACATTGCACAACCTATGTGCTTGACATCAAGAAGCACCGAAAAAACATGGAAATGACATGCAAGGTACGACCATGTTAGTTTTAATGCACTATGTAAGCTCGTGCTACAAAACATGGTGTCTGGGTTGCCACATATTGGTCAAGTTGAACAAGTGTGTGTCAGTTGCCTCGTGGGGAAGCAAAGGCAGAACACGTTTCCAGAGAAGGTACGACAACGTGTTGTAGATTTATTGATCTCGTCCATGGTGATCTATGCAGGCCCATCACACCGATTACACCAATAGGAAATCATTAATTCCTATTGCTCATAGATGACTTGAGTCATTACATGTTGCTCACTCTTCTTGCAAGTAAGGACCAAGCTCCTGTGGCAATCATGGCGAAAGCTCAAGGTGCTTTGCACTGATCAAGGAGTCCAACGATAACTCACGGCCCCCTACTCACCACAGTAATATGGAGTTATTGAACGATGCAATCAAACCATATTTGCCATGGCCCGGTGAATCCTGAAGGCAAAAGGTCTTCCAAGAGAGTTCTAGGGCGAAGTCGTGACCACTGCAGTCTTTATCCTCAATTGCGCCCCATCACGTAGTCTTGATGAAAAGACACCATACGAGGCTTGGCATGGGGTAAACCCGACACACCATTTCCTTTGTTCATTCGGTTGCATTTCACATGTTAAAGACACATAGCTATATTCAAGAAGCTCGACGATCGAATCACACCAATGATATTTGTGGGGTACAAATTTGGGTCAAAGGCATATCGTTTGTATGACCCAGTTAGCAAATTGGTGCATGTGACACGCGATGTTGTCTTTGATGAAGTGGCTCAATGGGATTGGAAGACCCATGGCAAAGGTGGCACTATCATTTCAATGGAGCCATTTAATATTGTGTATATCACTATGAGTGAAATAGGCCCAAGAGAAATTATTTAAGAGTCCCCTTGAACTTCTAATGCAACATTAGAGGCAGTGGAGTTTGCGTCGCCACTGAAAAACATCAAACTAAACCTTGATGTAGATCATGATGATGCACCTCTTCACTTTTGCATGATCAATAACATCCTTGAACCATCATCACCATGGGGGTTGCACATCATGCCTTACAGGCTAAAGAGTTGCACTTTACCACGGTAGAAGAGCCATCATCTATTGCTGGGGCATAGCAACACAAACATAGGCAACAAGCAATGCTCGAGGAGATCAAAGCAATCAATGATAATGATACTTTGGAGCTTGTTGACCTCCTTTCGGCCATCGAGTCGTTGGACTCAAATGGGTTTTCAAGGTGAAGCGTGATGAATTAGGATTGATTTCGATGAAGTCTTTGCGCATGTGGTATGCATAGAGTCTGTGTGACTATTGTTAGTCTTAGCCACAAAGAGAAGGCCTTACGTCTGCAAAAGGCCCTTTATAGACTTCGGCAAGCACCACAAGCTTGGAACGCCAAGTTAAATGCCAGTGTACAGTCACTTGGGTTAAAACAAGTACCTTGGAGCATGGTATATACACCTGAAATAGAAGAGCATCACGACTTATCGTGGGTGTCTACGTCGATGAATTGATAATTACCGGGTCCAAGAAAGACGATATTAAAGCCTTCAAGACCGAAATGAGACTTTGTTCCAGATGAGAAATCTCGGTTGTTAATATTATCTTCGGCTTGAGGTCTATCGAAGTACAATTGGCATTACGTTCTGCCAATCAACATATGCGGAACTACAACCCATGCATGGCGTCTATGAAAGAACATCTGAAGCTTAGCAAGGAAAGTTCTAGTCCATTGATCGAAGCCACCAAATATCGAAGTATAATTGATGGACTTCGGTACCTTGTGAACACACGATCAGACCTTGCTTATGCGGTAGTTATGCATTCCAAGTTAAACAAATATTGACCTAAACTACTGACAAGTGCACGACACGTGTATAGTACTCTAGGTTTCGATCCCATAGGGACTACGCAATAAAACCTAAACTCAAATTAGGAATCAAACTTGCAAACGAATGAAATATTGGTTTTAGGAATGAAATACAAAAAAAATAAACTAACGAGTTCTTAACAGAGAGACAAACGTTCTAAGAATCCGGTTTCACCACAAGACTACCGAAACCAACAATCAACCTATCTAATCATGCAATCCCAATTAAGTTATCTAAGATAGACGATCCTAATATGATATCTACCCTCTCTCAAGGCATAGACACGTGATCTAGTAAAGTTATCCCCTATTTTCGTAGCTGACACATTAAGCTAAACCCATAATTTATGTGATTCATCCATTTTACCCTCAACCGCTTCTATCCTACTTTTGTGGCCTAACCTCGGTTGTTCTAAACCTTATTGGAGGTTTAGACGAGGTCGCTAAGCTAATTTATCATTTATTCTCTCTATCCAGATGGTCATACTTCGTGTAGACAATGCTTTACTTCTTTTGATGAGAATTATTAGATCGTATGAAATCGAGCTTGTTTTGCAGAATAAAGAGGCACACTAATACTCCACTATCGATAGAAATAATGCCTAAAAGCATGAGCTAAAATCTATATGAGTGCATCGACCTTGACATTTTTTTATGGTTTCAGTCTAAGTGGTGGATTGGTGATCATCTCTCTACGACCTAAGGGCTCGGCAAAAATGCCACCTACTTCGCTGCACTCTTGAACAAGATGCATGAGTATACCGTCATCGGTAGTCTGGGTCTAAGTAGAGCTACAACCTTCAAATCCGACGTCCTAGAAGCCTAGTGTATCTGCATAACATAGAAAAAAAAGAAAAAGAAGACATAAAAAGAAAAAAAAAAAGAAAAAATAAAAGACAAAGGAAGAAAGAAGGTCGGAAAAGAAACAAGTATCCACAATTGTTCTACGTTTAAGCATTTGTTTGAAGTCTTGTTTGGTTGAGAGGGTTACGGTGACTTGTTTATTTTGCCTTCGATTTACTTTCTCGTAGGTATCCTTGGTGAACCTAGGATGAAGATTGAAAATTTAATTAGGCTGAATTTGCTCTCGACTTGCTAGTTAATTGATGCGTATCAGAGTTAGATATAAATAACCTAATCTACCCGCAAGTGCACGACACGTGTGTAGTATTTTAGGTGTCGATCCCACAGAGACTACGCAACACTACCTAAACCCAAACTACGAATCAAACTTTCTAACGAAAGAATGGTGATAAGGAATGAATACTAAATGTTAAATAAACTACTTGGGTTCTAACGATAAGACAAACGTCCTAGGAATCCGGTTTCACCACAAGACTACCAAATCCGACGATCAGCCTATCTATCATGCAATCCCGATTAAAGCTATCTAAGGCGGACGATCCTAACATGATATCTACCCTCTCTCAAGGCATAGACACGTGATCTAGACAAGCTGCCCCCTACTTTCATGGCTGACACCTTGAACTAAACCCATAGACTCTGTGATTTGCCCGTTCACCCTCAACCGTTGCTACCCTACTTTCGTGGCCTAACCTCGGTTGTTCTAAACCTAATTTTCTAGGACTAGAATTCTCCTTTCGGTCCTTCTCTTAACCCCTAACACATGCATCTACGTGATCAGCGCAAATACAAGTAAATTTAAGCATTCAGATAGAGAATAGATAAACAAAAACGGGATAGCCAAGGGCTAATCCCTTCTCCTAGAACAAACAAACTACTCGCTCATGCGTCTGTAAAGAAACATAAACATAGTAGAAAGTCTAAGGAACATAAAAAACAAACAAAACCGAAGTGGTGGTGCTTGATCCTCAATGCTCCTAGCTTATCTCCTCGCAAGAATCTGCTCTATCTTTCGCTGACTTGTTCTCCTCTGTAAGCTTTCTCTAATGACGTCTTTTTGCCTCCTTATAAGCCTCCTAAACCGGTCCAATTGTTGCCCAAATTGCCTCACGAGTTCCCTTATGTTTTAAGTTAATTTAACTTAAGTTTTGAGCAGGTTCGGGTCGCGACCCGCTCGGGTAGTGAGTGTGCCCGCTCGGGCGCGGCTAGGGTAAGTCGTGCAGCTGTGTTTGCTGGAATATGCCCGATCGGGCATGGTGTGTGTGCCCCATCGGGCACAAGGCAAAATGCTCGGGAATGCTTGCCCGAGTCGTGCTAAATGGTCCACACAATTGGCCGTAGGTTTTGCCCGATCGTGCAAGGGTTGTGGCTCAATCTCGTCTCGTTTGTCCCGTGATGATCCCCGAAGTTGCTCCTTAGCTCCGTGCATGTTCCTTTAGCTCCAAAATGGTCCAAATACGCGTAAAAACCTGTAATAACATGAAAAGCATGAAAGCAAGTAAAACGGATACGGAATCATACGTAGAACATCACATATGTATCAAAACGTCTCCTAAATCGTGTAAGAAATACGTATGAAAACGAGATGATCATTAATCGGTTAGGTTCGCTTTAGCAGTATCTCTAGGAGAAAGTAGAATTCTCGGTTTTTATATACCCCACGTGGTCCACGTTTTCGTTTGCTTAGGGACAAGAAAACATTCAAGTCAGGGGGATTTCTGATCATCTCGTTTTCATACGTATTTCTTGCACGATTTAGGAGACGTTTTTGATACATATGTGATGTTTTACGTATGATTCCGTATCCGTTTTACTTGCTTTCGTGCTTTTCATATTCTTACAGGTTTTTACGCGTATTTGGACAATTTTGGAGCTAAAGGAACATGCACGGAGCTAAGGAGCAACTTCGGGGATCATCACGGGACAAACGGGACGAGATTGAGCATGGAGAAGC
>CM071873.1:17111290-17125211 GCA_036759665.1 Gynandropsis gynandra
TCGGGTGCGGCTAGGGCAGTTCGTGCGCGTCCTGTGGTGCTGGAATGGTGCCCGATCGGGCATGGCATGTGTGCCCGCTCGGGCACAAGGCAAAATGGGCACAATGCTTGCCCGAGTCGTGCTAAATGGTCCACACAATTGGCCGTAGGTTTTGCCCGATCGTGCAAGGGTTGTGCCCGACCGGGTGAGGGTTTTCCATGCTCAATCTCGTTTCGTTCGTCCTGTGATGATCCCCAAAGTTTCTCCTTAGCTCCATGCATGTTCCTTTAGCTCCAAAATGGTCCAAATACTCGTAAAAACCTGTAAGAACATGAAAAGCACGAAAGCAAGTAAAACGGATACGGAATCATACGTAAAACATCACATATGTATCGAAAACGTCTCCTAAATCGTGCAAGAAATACGTATGAAAACGAGATGATCACGTTTATCTCGAAAAGATGAATGAATGTGAAAAATCATGTAATTCGGAGCTTCGTACGCAAAGTTATGGTATTTCAAAGTCCGTCGTACAATTCATTATTGTAGTCATCTAATCACATGAAAACAAAAACAAAAAGTAGAAAAGGGATGCAACACGAGAGACAAACGCAGTTAGGAAATTGTAAACAAACTAAATATCCCAGACACAAACGCAACGAAAGCGGCGTATTGACAAGAAATAACATACGTTACCTAAGAAACTCAAAAAGGGTATCTCCCGGCTCTAAAAATCCAACGTATTGATCTAAATAAAGGATTTTGAGTTTGAAAACGGGGTTGGGCTGCTTTCAAAAACTTGTGGCGTCGTTTATCTTGAAAAGATGAATTATATATGAAAAAATCATGTAATTTGGAGCTTCGTATGAAAAGTTATGGTATTTCAATGCCTGTCGTACAATTCATTGTTGTAGCCGTCTAATCACGTGAAAACAAAAACAAAAAGCGGAAAAGGGGTGCAACAGGATAGACAAATGCAAATAGGAAATAGGAAGCAAAAGGCATATCCGAGAGACATATGCAACGCGAGCGGCGTATTGATAAGAAATGACATTTGTACCCTAAGAAACTCGAAAAGGACATCTCATGGCTCTAAAATCCAACGCATCAACCAAAATAAAGGATTTTGAGCTCGAAAACGGGTTCGGACTGGCTTCAAAAATCTGTGGTGACGTTTATCTTTAAAAGATGAATGAAATGTGAAAAAATAATGTAATTCGGAGCTTTATACACAAAGTTATGGTATTTCATAGATCGTCATATAATTCATTGTTGTAATCTTCTAATCACGTGAAAATAAAAACAAAAAGCGGAAAAAGGGGTGCAACTTGAGAGACAAACATAAATAGGATATAGGAAGCAAAATGAATATCCAAAAGACAAACACAACGCAAGCGTCGTATTGACAAGAAATGACATTTGTATCCTAAGAAACTCAAAAAGGGCATCTGTCGGCTCTAAAAATCCAACGTATCGACCTAAATAAAGGATTTTGATCTAACAAACGGGGTCGGGCTGCCTTCAGCAACCCAGAGCGTGGTTTATCTCAAAAACAGGAATGAGATGTGAAACAATCATGTAATTCTGAGCTTTGAACTCAAAGATATGGTATTTCAAAGCCCTTCGTGCAATTCATTGTTCTAGTCATCTAATGACGTGAAAACGAAAACTAAATACGGAAAAGGGGTGCAACACGGGAGAAATATGAAAATAGGAAATAGGAAGAAAAATGAATATCAAAGAGACAAACGCAACGCCAGCGGCATATTAACAAGAAATGACATTCGGATCCTAAGAAACTTGAAAAGGGCATCTCTCGACTCTAAAAATCCAATGCATCGACCTAAATAAAGGAGTTTGAGCTCGAAAATGGGATCGGGCTGCCTTCAACATCCCAAGGAATTGTTTATCATGAAAAGATGAATGAGATGTGAAAAAATCATGTAATTCGGAGTTTCGTACGCAAAGTTATGGTTATTCAAAGCCAGCCGTACAATTCATTGTTGTAGACATCTAATCATGTGAAAAAAAAAACAAAAAGTAGAAAAGTGTGCAACAAGAGAGACAAAATAGGAAGAAAAACGAATATCCGAGAGGCAAACACAACGCAAGCGTCGTATTGACAAGAAATGACATTTGTATCATAAGAAACTCGAAAAGGGCATCTCCCGACTCTAAAAATCCAATGTATCGACCTAAATAAAAGATTTTGAGCTCAAAAACAGGGTCGGACTGCCTTCAGCAATCTGAGGCATCGTTTATCTCGATTAGATGAATGAGATGTGAAAAAAATCATGTAATTCATAGCTTCGTACGCAAGATTATTGTATTTCAAAGCCCATACAATTCATTGTTGTAGTCATCTAATCACGTGAAAACAAAAAAAAAAACAGAAAAGGGGTGCAACACGAGAGACAAACGCAATTAGGAAATAGGAAGCAAACTGAATATCCGAGAGACAAATGCAATGCAAGCGGCGTATTGACAAGAAATGAAATTCGAATCCTAAGAAACTCAAAAAGGGCATCTCCCGGCTCTAAAAATCCAATGTATCGACCTAAATAAAGGATTTTGATCCAAAAAATGGGGTCGGGCTGCCTTCAGCTACCCAGGGTATCATTTATCACAAAAGATAAATGAGATGTGAAAAAATCATGTAATTCGGAGGTTCTAAGCAAAGTTATGGAATTTAAAAGCATGTCGTACAATTCATTGTTGTAGTCATCTAATCACGTGAAAACAAAAACAGAAAGCAGAAAAAAGGTCCAACACGAGAGACAAACGCAAATAGGTAATAGGAAGAAAAATTAATATCCGAGAGACAAGCACAACGCAAGCGTCATATTGACAAGAAATGACATTCGTATTATCCTAAGAAACTCGGAAAGGGCATCTCTCGGCTCTAGAAATCCAATGAACCGGCCTAAAAAAAGATTTTGAGCTGCGAAACGGGGTTGGGCATCCTTCCACAACCTATGGCGTTGTTTATCTCAAAAAGATGAATTAGATGTGAAAAAAATCATGTCATTCGATGCTTCGTACGCAAACAAATGGTATTTCAAAGCTCGTCGTCCAATTCATTGTTGTAGACATCTAATCACGTAAAAAAATTCAAAAATTGGAAAAGGGGTGCAACACGAGAGAACGCAAATAAGAAATATGAAGAAAAAAGAATATTCGAGAGACAAACACAACGCAAGCGGTGTATTGACAAGAAAATGACATTTGTATCCTAAGAATCTCGAAAATGGCATCTCCCGGCTCTAAAAACCCAACATATCGACCTAAATAAAGGATTTTGAGCTTGAAAATTGGGTCGAGCTGCCTCCATCAACCCGGGGAATAATTTATCTTGAAAAGATCAATAAACTGCGAAAAAATCATGTAATTCGAAACTTCGTACGCAAAGTTTTGGTATTGCAAAGCTGTGTACGATTCATTGTTGTAGAAATAGGAAGCAACAATAAAATCTTAGAGATAAACGCAACGCATGCCGCGTATTGATGAGAAATGACATTTGTATAAAAGCATTACGAACAACCAATCAATCCGAAACGAACAAATATTATAACCAAGCATTAAGAACAAAACTTCATTACATATCGGCAAAGCGCTCTAACCCATGGCTATGGACCTACTTGGACAAGAACTCAGCAAAAGAAACACAAAAGATAACTATAATCAACATGGATAAAGAATGAGACCCCTCCCTATTCTATTACCGATGTCTTCAATAGCTCCTCCGTGCTCTGGATTCGTCGCTCCGTCCTTCGCCCTTGTGTGTGTGTGTTGCTTTCCTCCTTTCTCTCTCTGTGTGCTCTCTCTTGTCTCTAACTTTCTGTCTGAATTCGTCCCTCTGAAGCTCTCCCCCTTCGTTACAGCAGCCACCTCATTTTGTTGCCTTTTCTTGAGTTTTCCAAATCTTGATTAAGTTGGCAACGTTTCTCTTACCTCCTCCAGCGAAATATGAATGTATTCCTCTTCTCTAAGGGTGTTTTCCTTATTGTATAAGTCCCCCACGAACTTCCCCTTCATTTAAGTCAAATTAGCTTATTTAAAGTTCCAGGTGATGGCCGCGACTCGCTTGGGCAAGGAAAGTGACCCGCTCGGGTACGACGCATACGATCGCGCAGAAACACGATGAAAAAGGGGTGCCCGCTCGGGCTGGCATGCTGCCCGAATCGTGCACAAATTGCTGGACAAAATTGCCGTAACTTTTGCCCACTCGGGCTAGGGAAGTGCCCGCGCGGGTAGTGGCTTTTCCATGCCGATTCTCGTCCCGTTTGTCCCGTGATGATCCTTGATGTTTGCACTTTGTCTTGGCACGTCCCTTAGCTCCAAAATGACTGAAAACGGGATGATAATGATGTTTAATGCTTGGTAAAATCAAACGAATGATGAAACTATGAAAATACTAGAACAAAATAGACGTTATCAAACTCTCCCAGACTTGAACCTTTGCTCGTCCTCGAGCAAGACTAAAAAGAAGCAGGAGAGGAGTTAGACAACAACCGGAAACTAGCACTATCAACTTGAAAAGTCAGCCACCCTACACAACAACGTATCACACGAACATAGATCTAAGCGCACCGATTTTAGACCCCTATCTACCGAAAGCCACTAACCGTGCAATCCTACACATGTCCTGAGTTCATTTCACTAACCCCTAGACAACATCCAAGCAATCTCCATACCTATTCTAATGCACAAACAGTTCGATACCATTCTTAAGACAATTATTTTTCTTCTTTTTCGGTTCTCTTTTTCTTCTCTTTTTTGTTTTTCTCTTCGATTTCCATACATTTTTTTGAAGATTCGCACTTGGTTTCTAGGTTGTCAGACTTGAAGAGGACAGCCTTCTATTTAGACCCAGATTGCCAATTGGCACACTCATAAGGTCTCGTAACCTTAGCGGAGTGAAGAGGTTGCGTTTTTCTGATTTTTTTCTTTTTGATTAACTAGTGTGAATACGCATCAACTCTAACCCTTAGGACGTAGAAAAACGGCTTTGACCCACCACTTAGACCAGAACCATCAATATTGATGCACTCATGTCAATGTAGGGCTGAAAAAGTTAAAGAACTTAGTCTATTGACAGCGGAGTGTAAGTGCGTGGAAATATAATGATCGAAACAAAATAAAGAATGAAAGGTATGCTCGGAGATATGAGTGCTTGGGATTTAAGCCTAAGGGAAGGAATGCAACTATAGGCCATGGATTCATGCACGATCACTAACAAATCGATATCTAAAGGTATGTTTCAACAAACCTAGACTTTTGTTCCCGATTCGACAAAGTTGCATAAGGTGACTAAAGTTCGAAATTTTTCGTACTAGATATACGTCCGTCTAATCCTAAAAAAACAAAACGAAGAGCTCAACATCTAAATCCTAACAACAATCATGACACTCGAAGAATACCCACCCCCCCCAGACTTGAACGGAACACCGTCCCGGTGTTTAATACCTAAGAGAACGACTATCATGCAAAAACTCGGGGAAAAATATTATAAATAGGAACGTGTGCACCTGATGTGTGCTTGCTGTCCCGAGTTGATGCAGCTGGGCGTACGCATCTTTCCTTATGTTGTGGATGATTTTGAAGTGGAAAACCTGTAACAAAAGTCACACAATCCTATGGGGATAGTACGATACATCGGGGTTGTTGGTAAGGAGCATGCTTGTGAAAAGAATAAGAGTCGAATTCTAAAAAAAACTAAAACGAAATAACTAAAGGATACGGAGCTCGGGTTGTCTCCCAAGAAGCGCTTGTTTAAGGTCACGAGCCTGACCAAAACGTGCTACTCGTTAGTTGGACGTCCTCGACGTCGTCGTGTGCGTAGGGTCTCGCGTGCGTAGTGTGCTCGAGTGGGTATAGCACGCGGATAAGTTAGATTCCTTGCACGATCATTCATATCCTCGCTAAGCTTAGTCGTTTTGTTACCTATGTTGGGGGCTAGATCGTGCTGTCCAAAGAATTTATTTGAGCTATCCACAAGTCCGGCTATGAACTCCATGAAACCGGTTAGGCGTTCATCGCTTGTTTCCTTCAATGTTTCCGGAATTTGTTGGTGCATGAGCCCTTGCGGTGAAGGCTTCATCTTAACCTTTGATGCCTTATCAATGTCCCAATTAGGTGATGGACGTTTGGCGTGGCTGTTAGGCATCTCGGGAGTTGTTGAACTCGCGCTACCTGCTGTTTGATGCGCGCTGGAATCTGCCTTCGATGTGCGGAGATTTGCGCACTGATTTAGGACGTTTTCATGATTCAAATTGATGTCCAATCGAGCTGTACTTATGTGTTTGTGGGTTGAGCACTTCTCTTGATAAGGATTATCCGAAATTTCACCTTTTGCTTTGCTTACGAACCGTTGTGATCGGATCGCACAGAATTCTGCTCGGAGTGCGTCTAGCTCGGTGTTTGGAATCTCCTTTGTCTTTTCTTCGTGCATCAGCTTATTACAGTATGTTGCATTGTTAGGGTCTTTATACACTTTTTTTTCAGCTGCTAAAAGAGCTAACTCAACAGAATCCATATTCTTGAACTCGTCAAAGACTTCTTCGGCTAGTCTCTCTAGGACGTCGATGTAGAATACCGAATCCACCATACAAGGTTGCTTGAGCGTGTCGCTCAGATTGAATTCCACTTCTTCATTCCCAAATTTAAGTGTGAGTCTACCTTCAGCCCAATGTATGATCGTCTTTGCCGTATTCAGAAACAGCCTACCGAGAATAATTGGGATTTTCTTGTCCTCCTCCATATCCAAGACGACGAGATCGACCGGGACGAAGAACTTCCCACCTTGTAATGGCACGTCTTCCAGCATCCCCTCGGGTATCCTAACACTTCGATCAGCCATGGTGAGCGCCATTCGTGTAGGATTAAGATCCAACTTGTCCCTAAGATCCAGTTTTTCGTATAATGGCAATGGTAGCACGCTTACGCTTGCTCCGACATCAATTAGTGCATGGCTAATTTCATAAGCACCTATTTTACAAGGGATGACGAATATACCTGGATCAGGCATCTTCTTGGGTAGGTTTGGCTGCAGCATCGAGTTAATCACCATGACGGTTTCCATCTCTACGTCTCGTTTGTTCGCGAGCACCTCCTTCAAGAACTCAGCGTATGAAGGCATCTTCTTCAACGCCTCGTGGAATGGAATGGTAATTTACATCTTCTTTAACATCTCAGCAAACTTAACAAATTGAGCATCCTCGTTCTTTTTGCTTTGACGTTGGGGAAACAGCAAGGGAGGCGGTCTTGGATCGGGTTTTACGTATTTCGGCTCTTCCTCCTCCTCGGGTTTCTTTTTGTGCTCTTCGACGCTACTGCCCTTTCCCATTACTGTACCGGACTGTTCACCTATGTCAAATGTCGAGGGAATGGTCTGATCCATCAATCTCTTACGTTGACATTGTGGGAATGGAAAAGGAGGCGGTCTTGGTTCGGGTTTCACGTATTTTGGCTCTTCTTCCTCCTCGGCTTTCTTCTTATGATTTTCATCATTTCTGCCCTTCTCCACTGTTGTACGAGGTGCTTCATCCCTTTTAAAAATCAAAGGAACAGGCTGATCTACCGTCTTACCACTCCGTAGATATATGGCATTGACGTGCCCAAGAGGATTTGCCTCCGGTCGCGCCGGTAGAAGTCCTTGCGGTCGTGCTGCCCTTTGTGCAAGTTGTGCGACTTGCGTCTCCAATTGTCTAATATGAGTTGAAAAACTCTCTAGCTGCTTCTGGGTGTTCTCTTGATTCCTCACCAAGTTACTCTGACTTTGTTGAATTTCCGAAATCGAATTAGCTTGAGTTTCTTGGATTTGGAGGATACGAGTGAACAAGGCGTTTGAAATCGGGGGTTGCATCGGATTGGTTTGGCTGTGATTGCTGATTGCGTTGCATCAAACGCGGTTGGAAGTTCCCCGATGAACGTTGTGCATTGAATACACCGTCGGAATTCTTGTACGAAAGATTGGGGTGATTTCTCCACTCGGGGTTGTAAGTGTTACCCAAAGGCTGATTGTTGCTCACATAAATCACCTCCTCGTACCCATGAATTCCTTGCTCTTCCGGCTGCTCAAAACTCTCGGTTGATTCGCTTCGGACATCATATTGAAGAGCCCACTGATTTGACCTTTATTTCAGCTAGCTCGGCATATATGGTATGTGTGTCGTTCACATTAGCTACCCTTGCTGGAGTGTTGCGATTGTATTCTCCACCGGCGTTGCTGCCTTCATCAGCCATACGATCGATTAGGTCTTCGATCTGTGGAAAAGTAAGGTTGCTCAAAGAACCTCCAGCGGTGGCTATGATCAAGATCCTCGTGTTATCCATAAGTCCTTGCAGAAAGTTATGTATGAGATAACCCTGATCCATGCCGTGATGTGGGCAAAGGCGCTGGTAGCCGTTGAATCGCTCCCACGCTTCGTATAGACTCTCACCTGCCCTTTGAACGAATGTCTTGATCTGATTCTTGGCAAGCTGAGCCTTACTCTGAGGGAAGAATCGCATCATGAACTTTTCCTCTAGCTGCCCCCATGATCCTATAGAGTTTGTCGGTTGGGAGTACAACCAGTCTTGTGCTTTATCCTTCACTGAGAATGGGAAGGCAGCGAGCATGACGTCCTCATCCGAGATTCCTTCTCCGATTCCGATGGTTTGACAAAGCATCTTAAAATCAGTAAGATGCTGATTTGGATCCTCGGTGGGCCTCCCTCTGAATGCTACCGATCGTGGTTTTGCTTGCCCAAATGGTGCACATATTGCTGGACAAAATCGCCGTAACTTTTGCCCGCTCGATCTAGGGAAGTACCCGCGTGGGTAGTGGCTTTTCCATGCCGATTCTCGTCATGTTTGTCCCGTGATGATCCTCGATGTTTTCACTTTGTCTTGGCACGTCTCGTAGCTCCAAAATGACTGAAAACGGGATGATAATGATGCTTAATGCTTGGTAAATTCAAACGAATGATGAAACTAACTATGAAAATAGATGAAAATACTAGAACAAAATAGACGTTATTAGTAGTCGACTAATCATGTGAAAACAAAAACAAAAAGCGAAAAAGGGGTGCAACACGAGAGACAAAACCAAATAGGAAATAGGAAGAAAATTGAATATCTGAGAGACAAATGCAACGCAAACGGTGTATTGACAAGAAATGACATATGTATCTTAAGAAACTCGAAAAAGGGCATCTTTCGGCTCTATAAATCCGAAGTATCGACCAAAATAAAGGATTTTTAGCTAGAAAACAGGGTCGGGTTGCCTTGAGCAATCCAAGTCATCGTTTCTCTCTAAAATATGAATAAGATGTGAAAACATCATGTAATTCGGAGCTTCGTACGGATTCATTGTTTCTCTCTTAATTATGAAGGAAAGTGAAAAAATCATGTAATTCGGAGCTTTACGCAAAGTTATGGGATTTCAAAGCCCGTTGTACAATTCATTGTTGTAGTCGACGAATCACGTGAAAACAAAAACAAAAAGCAGAAAAAAGGGTGCAACACGAGAGACAAACGCCATTAGGAAATATGAAGAAAAATTAATATCCGAGAGACAAACGTAACGCAAGTGGCACAGTGACAAGAAATGACATTCATATCCTAAAAAACTCAAAAGGGCATATCCCGACTCTAAAAATCCAACGTATCAACCTAAATAAAGCATTTTGAGCTCAAAAACGCGGTCGAGCTGCCTTCAGCAATCCAAGGCATCATTTACCTCAAAAAGATGAAATGTGAAAAAATCATGTAATTCGGAGCTTCGTAGGCAAAGTTATGGTATTTAAAAGCCCGTCGTACAATTCATTATTGATGTCGTCTAATCACGTGAAAACAAAACCAAAAAGCGGAAAAGGGGTGCAACACGAGAGACAAACGCAAATAGGAAATATGAAGCAAAACTAATATCTAAGAGACAAACGCAACGCAAGCGGCGTATTGACAAGAAACGACATTTGTATCCTAAAAACTCAAAAAAGGCATTTTCCGGCTCTAAAAATCCAACGTATCGAACTAAATAAAGGATTTTGAGCACAACCATGGGGTCGGGTTGCCTTCAGCAGGCTGGGATGTCATTTACTTCAAAAAGATGGATGAGATGTGAAAAAGATTATGTAATTTTGAGCTTCGTTTGCAATGTTATGGTATTTCAAAGCCCGTCAAACAATTCATTGTTGTAGTCGACTAATCATGTGAAAACAAAAACAAAAAGCGGAAAAGAAGTGCAAAACGAGAGACAAATGCAAATAGAAAATAGGAAGCAAACGAAATATCCGAAAGACAAACGAAACGCAACCGGCATATTGACAAGAAATGACATTCGTATCCTAAGAAACTCGAAAAAGTGCATCTCCCATCTCTAAAAATCTAACGTATCGATTTAAATAAAGAATTTTGAGCTTGAAAACGGGGTCGGGCTGCCTTTAACATCCTAGGGCGACGTTTATCTCAAAAAGATGAATATTATGTGAAAAAATCATGTAATTCATAGCTTCGTACGCAAAGTTATGCTATTTCAAAGTTCATCGTACAATTCATTGTTGTAGTCGTCTAATCACGTGAAAACAAAAACGAAAAGCGGAAAAGGGGTGCAACACGAGAGACAAACGCAAAGATGAAAAAAGAAGCAAAATGAATATCCGAGAGACCAACGCAACACAAGTGGTGTATTGATAAGAAATGATATTCATCTCCTAAGCAACTCGAAAATGGCTTCTCCCGGCTCCAAAAATAAAACTTATGGACTTAATTAAAGGATTTTGGACTCAAAAACGGGGTCAGGCTAGCTTCAGCAGCCAGAGGCTACGTTTAACTCGGAAAAAAGAATGAGATGTGTAAAAATCATGTAATGCGGAGCTTCGTACGCAAAATTATGGTATTTCAATGTCGGTCATACAATTCATTGTTGTAATCATCTAATTAAGTGAAAAAAAAACAAAAAGCGGAAAAAGGGTGCAACACGAGAGAATATTTCAAATAGGAAGTAGGAAGCAAAACGAATATTCGAGAGACAAATGCAACGCAAGTGGCGTATCGACAAGAAATGACATTAGTATCCTAAGAAACTCGAAAAGTGCATCTCCCGGCTCTAAAAATCCAATGTATTGACCTAAATATTGAATTTTTTGTTTGAAAACGGGGTCAGGCAGCCTTCAGCAACCCGGGGCATCATTTATCTCAACAAGATGAATAACATGTGAAAAAATCATGTAATTCGGAGCTTTGTACGCAAAGTTATGTTATTGCAAAGCCCGTCGTACAATTCATTGTTGTAGTCGTCTAATCACGTGAAAACAAAAACAAAAAGCGGAAAAAGGGTACAACACGAGAGAGACACGCCAAGCAGAAATGGGAAGCAAAAGGAATATCCGAGAGACAAATGCAGTGCATCCAGCGTATTGACAAGAAATGAAATTCGTATCCTAAGAAATTCGAAAAGGGCATCTCCCGGCTCTAAAAATCCAACGTTTCGACCTAAATAAAAGCTCTTAAGCTCGAAACGGGGTCAGACTGCCTTCGGAAAATTGAGGTGTCGTTTATCTCGAAAAGATAAAATGAGATGTGAAAAAATCATGTAATTCAAAACTTAGTACGCAATGTTATGGTATTTCAAAGCTCGTCATACAATTCATAGTTGTAGTCATCTAAGCATGTGAAAACAAAAACAAAAAGCGGAAAAAGGGTGCAAAACGAGAGACAAACGCAAATAGGAAATAGGAAGCAATAGGAAAATCCGAGAGACAAATGCAACGCAAGCGGCGTATTGACAAGAAATGACATTCGTATCCTAAGAAACGCGAAAGGGGCATCTCTTGGCTCTACAAGTCCAACGTATCGACCTAAATAAATAACTTTGAGCTTAAAAAAGGGATCGGGCTGCCTTCAGCATCCCGTAGTGTCGTTTATCTCGAAAAGATGAATGAGATGTGAAAAGATCATGTAATTTGAAGCTTCGTACGCAAAATTATGGTATTTCAAAGCCCGCCGTACAATTCATTGTTGTAGTCGTGTAATTACATGAAAATAAAAACAAAAAGCGGAAAAGGGGTGCAGCAAGACAGACAAACGCAAATACAAAATAGGAAGCAAAAGGAATATCCGAGAGAGAAACGCAATGCAAGCGGCGTATTGATAAGAAATGACATTCGTATCCTAAGAAACATGAAAAGAGCATCTCTCGGCTCTAAAATTCCAACATATCAACCTAAATAAAGGATTTCGAGCTTGAAAATGGGGTCGGGCTACCTTCAGCAGCCCACGGTGTCGTTGTTCTCAAAACGATGAATGAGATATGAAAAAACATGTAATTCGGAGCTTCGTATGCAAAGTTATGGTATTTCAAAGCCCGTCATACAATTCATTGTTGTACTCGTCTAATCACGTGAAAACAAAAACAAAAAGCGGAAAGGGGGTGCAACACGAGAGACAAACACAAATAGAAAATAGGAAGCAAAAGGAATATCCGAGAGACAAACGCAACGCAAGCGGCATATTGATAAGAAATGACATTTGTATCAAAAGAAACTCAAAAAGGGCATATCCCGGCTCTAAAAAACAGACGAATCGCCCTAACTAAAAGATTTTTAGCTCGAAAATGGGGTCGGGCTGCCTTCAGCGCATTGATGTGTCGTTTATCTCAAAAAGATGAATGAGATGTAAAAAACTTATGAAATTCGAAGCTTCATACGAAATGTTATGGTATTTCAAAGCTTGTCACACAATTCATTGTTGTAGTCGTCTAATCATGTGAAAACAAAAACAAAAAGCGGAAAAGGGGTGTAAAATAAGAGACAAACGCAAATAGAAAATAGGAAGCAAAAGGAATATCCGGGATACAAACGCAACTCAAGCGGCGTAGTGAAAAGAAATGACATTCTTATCCTAAGAAACTCGAAAAGGGCATCTCTTGGCTGTACAAATCCAATGTATCGACCTAAATAAAGAATTTTGAGCTTGAAACCAGGGTTGGCTGCCTTCAGCATCCCCCGGGATCGTTTATCTCAAAATTATGAATGAGATGTGAAAAAATCATTTAATTCAGGGATTCGTACGCAAAGTTATGGTATTTCAAAATCTGTCGTACAATTCATTGTTGTGTCGTCTAATCATGTGAAAACAAAAAAAAAAGCGGAAAAGGGTGCAACACGAGAGACAAACGCAAATAGGACATAGGAAGCAATAGAATTATATGAGAGACAAACGCAACGCAAGCAGCGTATTGATAAGAAATGACATTCGTATCCTAAGAAACTCCAAAACTGCATCTCTCGGCTCTAAAATTCCAACGTATCGACCAATATAAAGGATTGTGTGCTTGAAAACGGGGTCGGGCAGCCTTCAGCAACCGGCGGTGTCGTTTATCTCGTAAAGATGAATGAGGTGTGAAAAAATCATGTAATTCGGAGCTTCTTACGCAAACTTATGGTATTTGAAAGCACGACACTCAATTCATTGTCGTAGTCAGTTTAATCATGTGAAAACATAAACAAAAAGGGGAAAAGAGGTGCAACACGTATAATAAATGCAAATGGGAAATCGGTAGAAAAATGAATATCCAAGAGACAAACGCAACGCAAGCGGCGTATTGAAAAGAAATGACATTCGTATTCTAAGAAACTCGAAAAGGGCATTTCTCGGCTCTAAAATTCCAACATATCAACCTAAATAAAGGATTTCGAGCTTGAAAATGGGGTCGGGCTACCTTCAGCAGCCCACGGTGTCGTTGTTCTCAAAACGATGAATGAGATATGAAAAAACATGTAATTCGGAGCTTCGTATGCAAAGTTATGGTATTTCAAAGCCCGTCATACAATTCATTGTTGTACTCGTCTAATCACGTGAAAACAAAATAACACTGAAAGTGTATCATTATTAGGAGAGGTTTTTACATCATTTTCGCATGATTCTTACATCGTCTACATACTTATCCGATTCTATTTTG
>CM071873.1:17132083-17149136 GCA_036759665.1 Gynandropsis gynandra
CTTTTTCTTACATTCATTGATATTCGGATGCACATTTAGAGCGACATGATTAGATTAGGATTAGGATTTAGAAATAAAATGGATCTAGAGAAATTTTTTTTCGAATTTAGTCATATTTTTTATAAGAAATGACATTTATATCCTAAGAAACTCAAAAAGGGCATCTCCCGGCTCTAAAAATCAGACGAATCGCCCTAAATAAAAGATTTTTAGCTCGAAAATGGGGTCAGGCTGCCTTCAGCATGTTGATGTGCCGTTTATCTCAAAAAGATGAATGAGATGTAAAACAATTATGAAATTCGAAGCTTCATACGAAAAGTTATGGTATTTCGAAGCTTGTCACACAATTCATTGTTGTAGTCGTCTAATCACATGAAAACAAAAACAAAATGCGAAAAATGGGTGCAAAATAAGAGACAAACGCAAATAGAAAATAGGAAGCAAGAGGAATATCCGAGATACAAACGCAACTCAAGCGGCGTATTGAAAAGAAATGACATTCGTATCCTAAGAAACTCGAAACGGGCATCTCATGGCTGTACAAATCCCAGGTATCAACCTAAATAAAGAATTTTGATCTGGAAAACAGGGTTGGCTGCCTTCAGCATCCCCCGTCGTCGTTTATATAAAAAATATGAATGAGATGTGAAGAAATCATTTAATATAGGGATTCGTACGCAAAGTTATGGTATTTCAAAGTCTGTCGTACAATTCATTGTTGTGTCGTCTAATCACGTGAAAACAACAACAAAAAGCGGAAAAGGGTGCAACACGAGAGACAAACGCAAATATGAAATAGGAAGCAAAAGGATTATCTGAGAGACAAACGCAACGCAAGCAGCGTATTGATAAGAAATGACATTCGTATCCTAAGAAACTCCAAAACTGCATCTCTCGGCTCTAAAATTCCAACGTATCAACCAATATAAAGGATTATGTGCTTGAAAACGGGGTCGGGCAGCCTTCAGCAACCTGCAGTGTCGTTTATCTCGTAAAGATGAATGAGGTGTGAAAAAATCATGTAATTCGGAGCTTCTTACGCAAACTTATGGTATTTGAAAGCACGACACTCAATTCATTGTCGTAGTCAGTTTAATCATGTGAAAACATAAACAAAAAGGGGAAAAGAGGTGCAACACATATAATAAATGCAAATGGGAAATCGGTAGAAAAATGAATATCCAAGAGACAAACGCAACGCAAGCGGCGTATTGAAAAGAAATGACATTCGTATTCTAAGAAACTCGAAAAGGGCATTTCTCGGCTCTAAAATTCCAACATATCGACCTAAATAAAGGATTTCGAGCTTGAAAATGGGGTCGGGCTACCTTCAGCAGCCCACGGTGTCGTTGTTCTCAAAACAATGAATGAGATATGAAAAAACATGTAATTCGGAGCTTCGTATGCAAAGTTATGGTATTTCAAAGCCCGTCATACAATTCATTGTTGTACTCGTCTAATCACGTGAAAACAAAAACAAAAATTGGAAAAGGGGTGCAACACGAGAGACAAACACAAATAGGAAATAGGAAGCAAAAGGAATATCCGAGAGACAAACGCAACGTAAGCGGCATATTGATAAGAAATGAAATTTATATCCTAAGAAACTCGAAAAGGGCATCTCCCGGCTCTAAAAATCAGACGAATCGCCCTAAATAAAAGATTTTTAGCTCGAAAATGGGGTCGGGCTGCCTTCAGCACGTTGATGTGCCGTTTATCTGAAAAAGATGAATGAGATGTAAAAAAATTATGAAATTCGAAGCTTCATACGAAAAGTTATGGTATTTCGAAGCTTGTCAAACAATTCATTGTTGTAGTCGTCTAATCACGTGAAAACAAAAACAAAATGCGAAAAATGGGTGCAAAATAAGAGACAAACGTAAATAGAAAATAGGAAGCAAAAGGAATATCCGAGATACAAACGCAACTCAAGCGGCGTATTGAAAAGAAATGACATTCGTATCCTAAGAAACTCGAAACGGGCATCTCATGGCTGTACAAATCCAACGTATCAACCTAAATAAAGAATTTTGATCTGGAAAACAGGTTGGCTGCCTTCAGCATCCCCCGTCGTCGTTTATATCTAAAATATGAATGAGATGTGAAGAAATCATTTAATATGGGGATTCGTACGCAAAGTTATGGTATTTCAAAGTCTGTCGTACAATTCATTGTTGTGTCGTCTAATCACGTGAAAACAACAACAAAAAGCGGAAAAGGGTGCAACACGAGAGACAAACGCAAATATGAAATAGGAAGCAAAAGAATTATCCGAGAGACAAACGCAACGCAAGCAGCGTATTGATAAGAAATGACATTTGTATCCTAAGAAACTCCAAAACTGCATCTCTCGGCTCTAAAATTTCAACTTATCGACCTAAATAAAGGATTGTGTGCTTGAAAATAGGGTTGGGCAGCCTTCAGCAACCTGCAGTATCGTTTATCTCGTAAAGATGAATGAGGTGTGAAAACGTCATGTAATTCGGAGCTTCGTACACAAAGTTATGGTATTTGAAAGCCCATCACTCAATTCATTTTCGTAGTCAGTTTAATCATGTGAACACATAAACAAAAAGGGGAAAAGAGGTGCAACACGTAAGATAAATGCAAATGGGAAATCGGTAGAAAAATGAATATCCAAGAGACAAACGTAACGGAAGCGGCATATTGAAAAGATTGACATTTGTATTCTAAGAAACTCGAAAAGGACATCTCTCGGCTCTAAAATTCCAACATATCGACCTAAATAAACGATTTCGAGCTTGAAAACGAGGTCGGGCTACCTTCAGCAGCCCACGGTGTCGTTGTTCTCAAAACGATGAATGAGATATGAAAAAACATGTAATTCGGAGCTTGGTATGCAAAGTTATGGTATTTCAAAGCCCGTCGTATAATTCATTGTTGTACTCGTCTAATCACGTGAAAACAAAAACAAAAAGCGGAAAAGGGGTGCAACACGAGAGATAAACAGAAATAGGAAATAGGAAGCAAAAGGAATATCCGAGAGACAAACGCAACGCAAGCGGCATATTGATCAGAAATGACATTTGTATCCTAAGAAACTCGAAAAGGGCATCTCCCTGCTCTAAAAATCAGACAAATCGCCCTAAATAAAAGATTTTTAGCTCGAAAATGGGGTCGGGCTGCCTTCAGCACATTGATGTGTCGTTTATCTCAAAAAGATGAATGAGATGTAAAAAAATTATGAAATTCGAAGCTTCATACTAAAAGTTCTGGTATTTCAAAGCTTGTGACACAATTCATTGTTGTAGTCGTCTAATCACGTGAAAACAAAAACAAAAAGCAGAAAAGGGATGCAAAATAAGAGACAAACGCAAATAGAAAACAGGAAGCAAAAGGAATCTCCGAGAGACAAACGCAACACAAGCAGCGTATTGATAAGAAATGACATTCGTATCCTAAGAAACTCCAAAACTGCATCTCTCGGCTCTAAAATTCCAACGTATCGACCAATATAAAGGATTGTGTGCTTGAAAAAGGGGTCGGGCAGCCTTCAGCAACCTGCGGTGTCGTTTATCTCGTAAAGATGAACATTCCCCGGGATCGTTTATCTCAAAATTATGAATGAGATGTGAAAAAATCATTTAATTCAGGGATTCGTACGCAAAGTTATGGTATTTCAAAGTCTGTCGTACAATTCATTGTTGTGTCGTCTAATCACGTGAAAAGAGAAACAAAAAGCGGAAAAGGGTGCAACACGAGAGACAAACGCAAATAGGAAATAGGAAGCAAAAGATTTATCCGAGAGGCAAACGCAACGCAAGCAGCGTATTGATAAGAAATGACATTCGTATCCTAAGAAACTCCAAAACTGCATCTCTCGGCTCTAAAATTCCAACGTATCGACCTAAATAAAAGATTTTATGGTTGAAAACGGGGTCAGGCAGCCTTGAGCAACCGGGCGTTGTTTATCTTGAAAAGATGAATGAGATGTGAAAAAATCATGTAATTCGGAGCTTTGTACGCAAAGTTATGGTATTTCAAAGCTCGTCACTCAATTCATTATTGTAGTCAGTATAATCACGTGAAAGCCAAAACAAAAAGCGGAAAAGAGGTACAACACGAGAGACAAACGAAATAGGAAATTGGAAGAAAAATGAATATCCAAGAGACAAACGCAACGCAAACGGCGTATTGACAAGAGATGACATTCGTATCCTAAGAAACTCGAAAAGGGCATCTTACGGCTCTAAAAATCCAACGTTGAGGAAGAAAATGAGAAATTTCAGTTTGTGGCTGTACTGCCTAAAGGCATTAGCTACTATCTCTGGCATTGATGTACCTCCCGAAGATGGTGGAAATGTGCTGCAGTTTTTGGAATTTGTTCAGCTTTTGGAAAGGTGTTGTTATGTCTACGTCACCTCTTATGTTGATAATTAATATAGAAGCTTTTATATTTTTGATGCCGCTTATGATAAATAATCAAGTTATCTGGACCTTATCTTTCATGATTACTTGCATTTGTCGAACAAGGAATGCAATCCTGAAAATTAATGTAAACCCTTGTAGGCTTCAATGTCTTATCGTCTTTCGTTTGCCAATCATTCAAACTTTTTGGTGTGCGAACTATCAAGCAATAAATATGCCTAATATCCACTTACTGCAAGAGTACGGATTGGTGTAATACAAAGGTCGAACTCTGGGGACTAATGCAACCTAAGCTAAGAATACGACTAAACTAAGACGGATTGAATTGATGGTGATGTGGGCCAGATTTCTAAAACACTAAAATGGATAATGACAGCGATGAGGAGATGTGAAAAACTTGATAATTAAGAACACTATGGGTTTCGGGTTACCGGGATTTGCAAGGATGCAACTAACGAAAGATCATGAACCTATAAAATTATCTTGATGACGGGGAATTCATGCTCATAAATAAGGAATGGTTCTCTCGAAACCTAAACCTCCTAACCATAACAACGTGCAATCCTACCTTCCAGCATTGATTAACTCGTGATTACGGTAGCGTTAAGCGCACAATCCTAATTCCTAAATCGATTAACCGACCGGTTAGATTCTCATTAATCAAGCTTAATCTACAATCAATTGTTCTGAATTCATAATCTAACCTTCCAGCTAAACACAAATTCCTAGATTACTGAGCGGTCAGCACAAGTATAAGACATTTACGATGTTGATTGTAAATCCGAAATACAAGAAAACTTTGAAAGGTCTAAGCATTAATGCATAATTACAAGCATCCATTTCAAATCCGGCAATCCTAACCCATAGCTAGAGGCTTAGTCACTCATGAATTTTACTGTAAAACAAGAGAAATAAACCCTAGACATGATAAAGCGTAAGAAATATGATTCCTCGATCTTCCCTATCTTGTTACCGATGTTCGGATTGTCATTTCTATTCTTCTATACCTTCTCCTGAGTTTCTCCTTCTGTTTTTTAGTCCCTCTCTTGGCCTGTGTGTCGTCCTCCTTTACCTAGATCGCTTCTCCTCTTTTTAATTCATGTTTGAAATCCTAAAAGAAGTTGTTGCTGAAAAGGGGGCCTGCGCGGGCTAAGGCTCATCTTGCGTGGGGTGAGTGCTTCTCCACCAGCCCGAGCAGGCTCTTCATCAGCCCGACCCGTGCTCTTCTTGCTGGTCATGGCAGCCCGCGTGGGCTCCTTAGCCACCCCGTGCGGGGTCATGTTCTATTGCCAAATCCATTCATGCTGATCAGCTCCCCGACATGTGCAAACTTTGCTGGAGTTGCAGCCCGCGCGGGGCCTCTTCCAAGCCCGAGCGGGCTGTGTTTACTTCCTATTTCCGCTCCTTTCGCTCGATGCTCGGGTGTTCCATTTGGTTCCGTGGCCGTGCAAATATTTTATCTAATCACTTGGTCACGTTTTCGGGGTGGATTTGCTGTAATCACTCGTGTTTGCTTCATGTATTCGTTTCCTACACAAAACAAAAAAATAGTAGATGAAGTTCTCGAATATACTCAATAACTCGGTAAAGTCCAAGAAATCTAATCAAAACTAAACCTAGGAATCATGAAAATACTATGACGGATTACATATATCAAACTCCCCCAGACTTAACATTTGCTCGTCCTCGAGCTACATATATCAACTCCCCCAGACTTAACATTTGCTCGTCCTCGAGCAAATCTAGAGTCGAGTACAAGAAGAGTTAAACAACAATGGACACTAGCACGAAAACTTTGAAGGGATAGCCATCATGCAAAACAACGCGTCACATGAACGTAAGCCTAAGCGTATCTAGTTCAGACTTCTATCAACCGAAACTCACGACCCATGCTATCCTACCAAATTACGTAAGTCTATTTCATACCCCTAGAAAACGTCCAGGCAATCTCCATACCAATTCCCCTAAGCTTGCGCGAGATATCATTAGGCTCGTGTTCTCATTCTTATTCTCTTTTCTTCCTCTTTTTTATATAGATCTGCGCTTGGTTTCTAGGATGTCGAATTCGAAGAGGATGCCTTTCTACTTAGACACAGGCTGCCGATGGCACACTCAAAAGGTGTAACCTTAGCGGAGTGAAGAATTGCGTCATTGAAGAATTTTTTTTTAACTGAATATTACGCATCAAGTCTAACCCTTAGGACGTAGAATAGCGCCTCTGCCCACCACTTAGACTCGAACCATCGATCTCGATGTACTCATGTCAATGTAAACCTGAAATAGTTAGAAACTTATCCAAGGTGACAGCGGAGTATAAGCGTGTGGAATCTAATAATCCATGAACGGTAAAATATATCAAACAAAGCAAGGGATAAACGGTACGCACGGAGATAAGGATACTTGGTACTGAAACCTAGGAGGTGAAATGCAACTATAGATCATGGTTTCAAGCACAACTACTCGACCCAAAAGACTTCTTAGCAAACTTAGACTATTGTTCATGACAAAGTTGCACAATAATGACTAAAGCTCGAAAATTCGTACTAGGTATCCATCCGTTTCTTCCTAAAAAACAAAAAAATCAACATCTAATCCTAATCACATGCATGTTACTCGATGAGTACTCCCCCAGACTTGAATGAAACACCGTCTCGGTGTTCAAGACCTAAGTGAAAATCTGGCACACCAAAACACAGGAAAAGAAGGATAGAACGTGTGCACCTTGTGCCTCTTGCTGTCTCGGGTTGGTGATGTGGCTAGACCTTGTACGCATCTCCTTCTTAAGGGATGATATCGACGTCGGAAAACCTGTGACAAAAATCACACAATCCCAAAAGAAAATACAACATAATAGCTCATCGAGTACATCAATGCAAAAAGAATAAGAATAGGTCTGATAACATGTAATCCGTCATAGTATTTTCATGATTCCTAGGTTTAGTTTTGATTATATTTCTTGGAATTTACCAAGTTATTGAGTATATTCGAGGACTTCTTCTACGATTTCATGTTTTGTGTAGGAAACGAAGATATGTTAAGCAAACACGAATGATTACAGCAAATCTACCCAAAAACGTGACCAAGTGATCAGATACAATACGTGCATGGCGACGGAACCAAATGGAACACGCGAGCGTCGAGCGAATGGAGTGGAAACAGCAAGATAACATAGCCCTCTTGGGCTTGGAAGAGGCCCCGCACGGGCTGCAACTCCAGCAAAGTTTGCACGACTCAGGGAGGCTTGGAGCACGCACGGATTTGGCTGCATGACCAGCAAGAAGAGCACGGATCAGACTGATGAAGAGCCCGCTCGGGCTGGTGGAGAATGATAACACGTAAAGTGTATCAATTTTAGGCTAGGTATTAGTGTCATTTTCGCATATATTTCTTAGTTAGAGTTACATTTCCGATATGATTCTTTGTTACATACGCCCGTTTTGTTGGTTTTCAGGTTTAAAGGCGACAAGGCCTAAACGAGCACAAAAAGGCGAATTCCTGAGTAAAACCACACATTTTGAAGACAAATTCACTCGGAGCCAAAATCAAGCCTCTGAACTCAACGGAACACCCGAGCAACGAGCGAAAAATAGCAAAATCCAGAATTGAAGAGTGCCCGTTCGGGTAAAACCTACAGGGTTTAATTGCAACACATTGCATGACCCAGGCACGAAGACTACATGATCGAGTAGTGAAACCCGATCGGGCGCAAACAAGGTACCCGCTCGGGCGTTAATTGTTCCTGAAAATCCCCGAGAGTTTACACAACTCGGGTTGTTCAACCACACCATCGGGAAGCAATGCCCGATCGGGCAGGACGGAGTACACGACCGGGCGAGGCTCTACACGACCGGGTAAAAGGTGTACCGGAGCGGGCCGCCTTTCTCGCAACAAACTAGATCTTGAATCCAAACGAGCTAATTAATAGACCAGAACGGATCTAGATTCAAGGGGGCGACGCCTAGGGCAAAAAAAAGGCTTGGAAATCATCAGGAAAGGCTTGGGAGACGCTGGAGAAGGAGAGAAGCATCAAACCACACATCGGTAACACAATAGGGAAGATCGAGGCATCGAGTTTCCTAGGGTTTATCATGTTTAGGGTTGTGTTATTTCCTTTGTCTGTAAACTCCATGAGTGAGTAGATTCCCAACTATGGGTTAGGGATATCGGATTGTAACGGATGTACAAATTTATGCGTTAATGCTTAGATTTATCTTATTCATCTTAATATTCGGGTCTACAATCAACATCATCACTCTTATACTAGTGCTGCCCGCTCAGTAACATAGGAATTCATATTTTTCTGGAAGGTTAAAGTATGAATCCAAAACCGTCGAGTTGTAGGTTAAGTTCGATAAATGAGAATCTGACCGGTCGGTTAATCGACTTAGGAATTAAGATTGCGCTCGTAAAGCTGACATAGTATGGGTTAATCGCTGCTGGAAGGTAGGGTTGCACGTACGTATGGTTAGGAGGTTTAGGCTCGGAAGAATCACTCCTCACCTTAGAGCATGAATTTCCCGTTATCAAGATAATTTGATAGCTTTATGATCTTTAGTTGTTACATCCATACGATTCCCGGTATCTCGACACCCGTAGTGTTCGTCCTAGCCAAGTCTTCCCCAACCTCTATCGTTGTCATCATTTAGCTTAGTCTTTTAGATATTTCGCACCACGCCTTCATCTACTTTTCACCATCTTAGTTTAGTGATATTCTTAGGATAAGGCTGCAGAAGTCCCTAGAGTTCGACCCTGGTACTACACGATCCATATACTTGCGGTGAAGTGGTCTAGGAAATATATTGCTTGAGATTTCCAACATCAAGTTTTTGGCGCCGTTGTCGGGGACTAATAACGTCCTAGACTAGGAATTAGCTAGATTAAGATCTAGTCCTTTCCGGAGTCTTCTTTTGTTTTTCGCATTTTCTTTCCGTTTTTCCTTTATCGAGTCTATTCTATCTACCGCGGATTTACTCTTTGGTGTTTTTGTTTCTTGTTGTGCAGGAGCCTTGCATGAGAAGCTCCACTCAAAAGCTCCTCATTACGATCCCGAGGTCGAGCGAACTTTAAGGAGCCTGCGCAAGAAGAGAAGGATTGGAATAGCGGATTCAGATTCCGAGGTAGAAAGAGCGAACAATCACGAGACATACGCCTCGGAAGAGGAAGAAACCAATAGTGCAAGCAGCGGAGAGGACAACGCAAGTAACCCCGACATGGCTGCTGACGATGAGACTTACGGAGCCTACACCGCTCCGAAGCACATGCAGTTACTTTCGTGCATGGCCCGCACGATCCATAAGCAGGTTGAGCTACAACCGGCCTTCCTACAAATGCTCAACAACTCGGCCTTTAGAGGAATGGAGAACGAAGATCCGAACTCCCACCTTACGGACTTCAAGATGCTTTGCAGCACTACGAAGGTTGGAACGGGAGTTACTCGGGAGGATCTCTACTTGATGGCGTTCCCTTTCTCACTCAAGGATGCGGCGCAATGTTGGCTGTTCAACTTGCCGGCTGCATCAATTACGTCGTGGGATGATATGGAGCAACGGGTCATGCAACAATTCTTCTCGGATCATAGAACGTTTCCCGCCAAGAGTCGCATTAATTCTTTCAAATCGCCCGTGGTGCACAGAGGAACCGTCGAATTTTGCGCGGCGATTTTTCCTTCGCGCGACACCTCTCGCGCGATGCACTGTGGCGATCGAATCGCCTGCGCGTGAGTCGCGCGAAATCGTCGTCCGTCCGCCGCATCTTTGCCGTTTCGGGTCTGGAAAGGCCGGCTGACCCTATGCCCGCGACCGACGACCCTCGTCCGGCCGGCTAGGGTNGGTGGTTCCCTCAGCAACCTTACGTTCAATCAGCTCGAGAACTTGATCGAGAGCATGGCGAGGAAAGGAGGCAAGAAGGTAGGGGAATACAATCGCAATTACCCATCTAAAGCGGCTATGAACGAGCTAGGCATCGCCAACCCGGAATTAACGGACTTGAAGCAACAAGTTGGCGAAATACATCGGATGATAGTTGGACTTCATGTGGACCGACACGACACATCCGTAGGCCAAGGGATGGAGGAAGTGAACTACGTTAGCAATCGGGGCTACCAGCAAAATTATATCAAGAGCCATCCCAACCTCTCATATGGCAACACGAGCAATGTAGCGAATCCGCAAGACTTCCAACCGCGGATAATGGCGAGAACCCAGAATCAAGGTTTCCAGCCGAGAGGAAGTGGCCAAGACTACGGATATCAACCTCGCTCACAATCTTCAGGTGATTCTGAGATTCTTTCTATGCTCCAATTGATGCACCAAGAGCAGAAAAGTGCGCTTGGAGGGATAAGGGTTGAGCAAGAGGATATGAAGAAGAGAATGGAGGGATTTCAGACACATTTGAGACTCCTCGAAACGCAAGTGGCACAACTAGCTCAAGGATCGAACCGACAACCTGGACAGCTTCTCGGAAAACCCGAAGCGAATCCCCACGAGCAAGTAAATGCCATTTTCTTAAGGAGCGGGACAAGGTAGGGCAACCAATGCCTCTCACGGCTGCAAGAGAAGAGCCTTTGAGTGATAAGATCGAACAACCCATCACTCCAGCCGTGGAAGAGAAGGCGACCGAGGAAGAAGAGAGGGTGTTACCCTACGTAGCACCTCCCCCGAGGGTACCACCGTTACCCTTTACGCAGCGTCAAAGGAAGCAAAGTGACGAGGTCCAATTCTCTCAATTTGTGGAACTCTTGAGGAAGCTACAAGTCACCATCCCCTTCTACGACGCGCTCACAAAGATCCCATCATATGCAAAGTTCCTCAAGGATATCATAATGAGGAAGAGAACCGTGGACAACGAGATGGTAATGGTAACGAACTCACTTATACAGCCTCCTACCATGGTCGAGAAGATGCCCGATCCTGGTAACTTCGTCATTCCTTGTAAGATTTATGACTACGAAATTGAGCATGCATTAATAGATATCGGAGCGAGTGTGAGCTTGCTACCACTATCCCTCATTGAAAAGCTCAATAGAGTAGGAGATCTTCAACCCACACGAATGCAAATCACATTGGCTGATCAATCCGTACGAAGTCCCGTGGGTATATTGACAAATGTTGCCATGCAAGTGGGTGAATTCTGGTACCCCGCAGATTTTGTCGTTGTGGACATGGAGATCAATCCGAAGATCCCCGTCATTTTGGGATGATCATTCCTCAACACGACAAAGATGGTCATCTATTGCGCGGAAGGCACGCTAGTGATGAAATTCGGGGACGAGTCTATCGAGTTCAAACTCGACGAGGCATTGAAGAAGTTATATATGACCAAACCCGTAATGCACGTTACCACGACGGATGCACCAACGGAGAAGATTGAACGTGTACATCGTGACATTCATCCAAAGGAGATACCACTATCCGAGTGCACCGGGAGTCAATTTTAGTCACAAGCAAGATCGGACGCACTCACGCAGTTCGAGGAGAAGCCAAAATTCCCTCTGTAGGGAAGTGACCCGAGCGGGCAACACACTCCACCCGCGCGGGCAGAGCCGAATTTAGGAGACCAGGTCGGGCAGCCACATAGCCCGACTCGGGTAGTATTCACGGGGATAAATGTGATAACACGTAATCCGTTATAGTATTTACGTGATTCTTAGGTCTAGTTTTGAGTAGATTACTTAGATTTCACCCATTTATCGAGTTTATTCGAGGACTTCATCTGCATTTCGTGTTTTGTATAGGAAACCAAGACATGAGGAGAAACACGAGAGATTATGGCGCTTTAACCCCGAAAACGTAGTTGAATGACAAGGTTCAACTTGTGCAAGGCCATGGATTGAAGTGAACACTCAAACACCGAGCAAACGGAGCGGAAACAACAAATCAACGAGTGCCCGCTCGGGTGGAAAAGGAGTGCCCGCTCGGGCTAATTGTGGCCAAGAATTCCCCGTAGCTTTGCACGACTCGGGCTGAAGAGCCACACACTCGGGCATAGGTGCCCGCTCGGGCTAAAATGAGTGCACACGGTCGGGCATAAGGCCTGCACGAGCGGGTAGAAGCTGTGCCCGCTCGGGTCCTTGTTTTTCTCAACTAACTCCTAAGTTTTAGAACGGCCAAATAAGGAGAAATCAGATCTAAATAAAGGGGATTGGAACCAGATTGAAGGGGGGACGATTCAGAGACATTAGAGGAGAGACTTGGAGAGATCGAGAAGGACGGAACGAGGGATCCGAAGCATGGAGGATCTATTGAAGACGTCGGTATATGAATAGGGAAGAACCTCTTTCTTTATCAATGTGGAATATAGTTTTCTTTTGTGTTTCGTTTTCTGAGTTCATGTCCAAGTAGATTTACAGCCATGGGTTAGAGAGTATTGCCAATATGTAGTGAAGTCTTGTACTTAATGAATGGTGGATCTTAATAGATAGTCTTGTGCTTAATGAAGCCTTGTGCTTAGAGAGTATGTAAGATGCGCAATAGATATATTGGTATACGCATGCTAGATAGTGGACAAGTCTACGCCAGTCAGTTCCTATAAGAGAGCTTGAATTCCCTGAACTCGTGATAGTATCTAAGACCAATTATCTTGTTAGAACTTCGTTACATTGTCGTGCAACTCTCGATACCTATGGTGTTTAGTCTTTGTGTCATTCCTATCATTAGTTTAGTTTAGTTTGCATTTGCATTCCATCCATCTATTGATTTCACACGTCTTATTCATTAGTCTAATAGCTTTAAAGTTGCATCAATTCCTTCTGTTCGACCCTAGTGCTACACGATCCGTATTCTTGCGGAAGCGTTGGTCTAGGTAATTTATTACTTGAGAAAACGCACATCAAAATGCTTCAAATGGCCACCCGAGCGGGTGGTTGAGTGAACCCGATCGGGCTGAGGGATTGGATGAGAACCCGCCCGGGCGACCAGACAGCCCGACGCGTGCACACCGCACGGGGGTAAATGTCATGTTTAAGGACCCGACCGGGGGACAGAAGGAGCCCGATCAGGCACCAGAGAAGAGCCAAGATTCGCGTGGTTTGATCGAGACTTCTACGTGAGCAACGGTTCTAAGGCCACGCACATCATCTCCTACACCCCTCAGTGACCCACATACACTCCTATCCTGCATGGAAGACCGAGAAAACGGTCAACCAAAACCGAGTTTGAAGGAGATACGAAAGAGTCATGGGATCGAACGAGAAGAACCGAGGATCGCAAGTGAGAAGCCCTCCAGGGTTCGAGTCGCGTCACTGATCAGCTAGAGGACGGAAGAGGCATACCTCCTCTCTCCGACATCACACGCGTATGAAGACGCTAGGGTCGAGCTAAAGACCGATAACAAGCGCTTCTCGGGAGGCAACCCGAGCCCCGTATCCTTTCATCGTTTTCGTTTTATTTCTATATTTTTGAACTCCTTTTGATTTTTTTAGGTTAGGAAAATTTTTCTAGGATTTAGGATTTTAGTGGTCTATCGATTTTTGCTGCATGGTTTTCCTCGAAGATTTTTCTATTTTGCAGCACAACCCACTCGGGCAAACACCTCCACTCGAGCGGGCAACGTCAGATTCAAAGGAACCCGGTCCGGCAGCATCAGAGGACCCGAGCGGGTAGGTCAACACGAGAGACGCCCGATCGGGCAACACAGAGTACCCGATCGGGCACCGTAAAATCTGCAAGGTAAGTTATATTTCGAGTAACCCGAGCGGCCACCCTCACTTCAAAAATTCAACCCGATCGTGCTCCTAGAACTTTCAGCCCCTCACGCCACAATCTCACCTGCCGGAGTCGCTCGTGCGCCGCTGCCGTTCACCACCGTCACCGGTTACTCGAAAATACCTTTCTTCCTCCCCTCTCTTGAAAAACCCGAAAATCTCTCAAATTTTCTCTCGAATCTTAGGTATATTTTATTTTGTGATTTGGACTGCTATGGGTTAGATCTAGGTCTGATTAGGAAAGATTTAGGGCAAAATCGTTGATTGAATCACGAAACACGAACTGCAGGTCGCAATATCGTGATCCAACCCGACCGGGCTAGGTTTACTACCCGGTTGGGCATCCTGGATTTGTACCCGATCGGGCAGCTTTGTCGCCCGAGTTGGACAGTGCCTACGGGGGTAATTAGACGAATTAGAACCCGACCGAGCAACACCTCCTACCCGATCAGTCATCATGCAAAAATGTGATTATCGCTTATAGTTCTTCTTCGATTGTTTTGCAGATTGCCCCGAAGATCTTTCAGAGCTCAAAGAAACGCCGATCTGACGCATATGACCCAGAGCACGGATGGCCAGCGAAATCGGATGTCGTCACGGATTTGACGCCGCACATGCCAATAACAACATCCCACCAGCAATACAACTACCGGACGACAACATTCTTGTCTGGTCAGAATTCGAGATTCACCGAGCTTCAGCCGCGAATTTTCCTGTCCCGCTTCTTATCCTCCGAAGCGATGAGTGCTCTCCACATGGAGGAGCACATCGATACCATCTTCAACACGTTGGGATGGACGGGACTGAGGGACACGCAGGAATACACCTACCGCAACCTCCAACGGAGTTCTATGCATCGTACGCAACATTCTCACGTTGGGAACGGGACTGAGGGACACGCAGGAATACACCTACCGCAACCTCCAACGGAGTTCTATGCATCGTACGCAACATTCTTCCCTGAGTCCGAAGATCGGGAGAGAGCCTTCATGGAGTTCCGTCTGCTAGGACAGAACTACTGGCTCAGGGCGAGACAATTCGCAATCATTCTTGACGCTCCGCATTGCAACTTCACGAAGATGCCTGAGCACAACCGGAGCTGTCAAGCGCAATTCTGGGCTCAGATTCCCTACGGTGATTATTCGACGAGGTCAAAGGCCAGCCATAAACGCCACCCCGCCCTAAGGTACTTTCATTACTTCCTAGTCTCATCCATACTAGGAAAAGGAGCGCAAGGCGGATGATAACACTGAAAGTGTATCATTATTAGGATAGGTTTTTATATCATTTTCGCATGATTCTTACATCGATTCATACTAATCCGATTCTATTTTGAGCTTCACACACCCGTTTTATTGGTTTTCAGGTTTCTAGGCGACAAGGCCTAAATGAGATCAATATGAAGGATTCCTGTCGAAAACCACAAGATTTGAAGGAAAATCTACTCAGAGCCGAGACCGAGCTCCAGAACCCAAAGGAACACCCCAGCAATGAGCGTAAAAGAGGAATATCAAGATCACAAGGGTGCCCGGTCGGGCACTATTCTCCACCTGCTCGGGTAAAGCCTACGGGGTTTTTCCATGCAAGAATACACGACCGGGCACATGAACAAGGAGATCGGGTGATCACTACCCGATCGGGCGTGTTCTGGATACCCGCTCGGGCAATCAGCCACCCATTCTGCCCCGAAAGTTCACGCGACTCGGGCTCCTCAACCACACGATCGGGTGATCACTACCCGATCGGGCGCAACGTTCAACACGGTCGGGCAAGCCTTTACCCGACCGGGCAACACCACTGCCCGAGCGGGCCGCGTAATCCGTAACAACCTAGATCTAAGTTTCAAACGAGCAAATAAAAGGAAAGGAAGAGATCTAGGGCAAGGGGGGCGACGAACAGGGAAAGAAAAGACTGGAGAACATCTGGGAAAGCTCGGGAAGCATCGGAGAAGAAGAGAAGCACTAATCCGTACACCGATAACGCATTAGGGAAGGTCGAGGCATCGAGTTCCTTAGGGTTTTATCACGTATTGGTCTGTGTTATCTTCTGTTTTCATGTATTCCATGAGTGAGTAGAGTCCCTACTGCGGGTAGGGTTATCGGATTTGTATGTATGAACGATGATTTTCTTTAATGCTTAGTTCTATGATTCTTACTCTTGATTTACGGTTCTATGCTTAGCAATATCAATCATATGTTAGTGCTGACCGCTCAACAACAATGGATGTCGAACCTTGCTGGAAGGTTAAGGAACGAATCCGGTCCGCTAAGTAGTAGATTAAGTTTTGGCTAATGAGAATCTGACCGGTCGGTTAGCCAACTTAGGGATAGTGATTGCGGTCTTAATGCTGCCATGGTGCGTGTTAATCGGCTGTCGGAAGGCAGGGTTGCATGTATCCATGGTTAGGAGGTTTAGGCTCGGAAGAATCACTCCTCAACCGTAGAGCATGAATTTCCCGTTGTCAAGAGTAGGTTGTAGATCTATGATCTTTAGTCGTTCGTGTATGCAATATCCGGTATCCCATACACCCGTAGTACTCATCATATCTAGTTCATCTTTACCCTCGTTCCGTTGTCTCCATTAGGATAGATTTAGGACCATTAGAACCATATCCCCTCCTATCATCTCTCTTCCTAGTTTAGTTTTGTTCTTAGTTTAGTTGTTTTAGTCCCTAAGATCGACCCTGGTACTACAAGATCCGTATACTTGCGGTGAAGTGGACTAGGTTAATTATAACTCGCGTTTCCACACGTCACTAGACCATTATCCACGATTCAACAAAGTCGCAAAAATATGACTAATTTCGAAAAAATTTCACTAGATCTATCTTATTTCTAAACCTAATCCTAAATCTAATCAAGTCGCTCTAAGTGTGCATCCGTATCATATCAATAAATGTAAGAAAACCCCCCAGACCTGAACGGAACACAGTCCCGGTGTTCTAGACCTAAAAGGGACCTCTAC
>CM071873.1:17166689-17171689 GCA_036759665.1 Gynandropsis gynandra
CGAGTCGTGTGAAGCTACGGGGTTGTCATGGTATCAATTACCCGAGCGGGCACACTTCTGATGCCCGATCGTGCATGACCTAAGTTGATGTTTTCGCTCCTTTCGCTCGGTGTTTGCATGTTCTCTTCAATCCACGGTCTTGCACAAGTTGAACCTTGTCATTTTGGGGTTAAATTGCCAATTTCTCTCGTGTTTCTTGACATGTCTTCGTTTCCTACACAAAACACGAAATGTAGATGAAATCCTCGAATAGACTCGATAAATGAATGAAATCTAATAAATCTACCTAAAACTAGACCTAAGAATGATATAAAAACTACTACGGATTACGTGTTATCAGACTACATGATCGGGTAGTGATACCCGATCGGACGCAAACAAGGTACCCGCTTGGGCGTTAATTGTTCCTGAAAATCCCCAAGAGTTTACACGACTCGGGCTGTTCAACCACACGATCGGGAAGCAATGCCTGATCGGGCAGGACGGGGTACACGACCGGGTAAAAGGTGTACCCGAGCGGGCCGCCTTTCTCGCAACAAACTAGATCTTGAATCCAAACGAGCTAATTAATAGACCAGAACGGATCTAGATGAAAGGGGGCGACGCCTAGGGCAAAAAAAGGCTTGGAAATCATCAGGAAAGGCTTGGGAGACGCTGGAGAAGGAGAGAAGCATCAATCCACACATCGGTAACACAATAGGGAAGATCGAGTCATCGAGTTTCCTAGGGTTTATCATGTTTAGGGTTGTGTTATTTCCTTTGTCTGTAAACTCCATGAGTGAGTATATTCCCAACTATGGGTTAGGGATATCGGATTGCAACGAATGTACAAATTTATGCGTTAATGCTTAGATTTATCTTATTCATCTTGATATTCGGTTCTACAATCAACATCATCACTCTTATACTAGTGCTGCCCGCTCTGTAACATAGGAATTCATATTTTGCTGGAAGGTTAAAGTATGAATCCGGAACCGTTGAGTTGTCGGTTAAGTTCGATTAATGAGAATCTGACTGGTCGGTTAATCGACTTAGGAATTAGGATTGCGCTCGTAAAGCTGCCATAGTACGGGTTAATCGCTGCTGGAAGGTAGGGTTGCACGTACGTATGGTTAGGAGGTTTAGGCTCGGAAGAATCACTCCTCACCTTAGAGCATGAATTTCCCGTTATCAAGATAATTTGATAGGTTTATGATCTTTAGTTGTTACATCCATACGATTCCCGGTAACCCGACACCTGTAGTGTTCGTCATAGCCAAGTCTTCCCCAACCTCTATCGTTGTCACCATTTAGCTTAGTCTTTTAGATATTTCGCACCACGCCTTCATCTACTTTTCACCGTCTTAGTTTAGTGATATTCTTAGGATAAGGCTGCATTAGTCCCTAGAGTTCGACCCTGGTACTACACGATCCGTATACTTGCGGTGATGTGGTCTAGGAAATATATTGCTTGAGATTTCCGACATCAGAGAACACCCACCCCGCACGGGTTGTGCCTTAGCCCGCGCGGGTTGTGCCTTAGCCCGCGCGGGCCCCTTTTCTCTCAACAACCTGTTTTGAATTTCAAACTTGAATTAGAAAGAGAAGGGGCGATCTAGGGCAAGAAGGAAGACGTACATGCCAGGAGAGGGACTGAAAAACACAAGGAGAAACTCAGGAGAAGCTGGAGAAGAAGAGAAACAACAATCCGAACTTCGGTATCAAGATAGGGAAGATCGAGGAATCGTATTTCTTATCCCTTATCATGTCTAGGGTTTATTTCTCCTGTTTTACAGTAGATTCTTTGAGTGACTAAGCCTCTAGCTACGGGTTTGGATTTCCGGATTTGTAGTGGATGCTTGAAATTATGTGTTAATGCTTAGACTTATCGAAGCTTTCTTGAAATTCGGTTTTACAATCAACATCGTAAATGTCTTATACTTGTGTTGACCGCTCAGTAATCTAGGAATTTGTATTTAGTTAGAAGGTTAGATTATAAATCCGGAATAGTTGATTGTAGATTAAGCTTGATTAATGAGAATCTGACCGGTCGGTTAATCGACTTAGGAATTAGGATTGTGCGCTAAACGCTACCGTAATCACGAGTTAATCACTGCTGGAAGGTAGGATTGCACGTTGTTATGGTTAGGAGGTTTAGGTGTCAAGAGACCCATTCCTTATTTATTAGCATGAATTCCTCGTATTCAAGATAGTTCGATAAGTCTATGATTCTTTGTTTGTTACACCCTTGCAAATCCCGATAATCCAAAACCCATAGTGTTCTTAATTATCAAGCCTTCCACATCTCCCCATCGTTGTCACGATTCACTTTAGTGTTTTAGAAATTCATACCACACCATCATCAATTCAACCCGTCTTAGTTTAGTCGTATTCTTAGCTTAGGTTGCATTAGTCCCCAGAGTTCGACCCTTTTATTACACTGATCTGTACTCTTGTGGTAAGTGGATATTAGGCATTTTATTGCTTGATACTTCACACATCAAGTTTTTGCCGCCGTTGTCGGTGACTAATTACGGCCTAGATTAGGAATTAGCTAGATTAAGATTCAGTCCTTTCCGGAGTCTTAGTCATTTGTCTGCATTTTTTCTTTTCCATTTATCGAGTCATTTCTATCTACATCAAATCTGCACTTTGGTTGTTCGTTTATTGTTATGCAGGTACCATTGTATGAGACGCTCCACACAAAAGCTACTCATATACGATGCCGAGGTTGAAAGAACAATACGGAACTTGCGCAAAAAGAGGAGAATTAGACCTGCAAACTCTTAATCTGAAGTAGATAAAGAGAGCATCCCAGAGACACGCGGTTTCGAAGAGGAAGGAACTGACAACGAAAGCCCCAGCACAAGCAGCGGAGAAGGAAACACCGATAAGCACGAAATGGTTGCTGCTGAAGAAACGTACGGAGCTTACACAGCTCCAAAGCACACCCAATTGCTTTCATGCATGGCACGTCTGATAGAAAACCAAGTTGAGCTACAACCTGCTTTCATCCAGATGCTCAACAATTCCGCTTTCAGAGGAATGGAGAATGAGGATCCAAATTCACACCTCACGGATTCCAGGATGTTACAGATGTGAATTACGTTGCCAACAGTCCATACTCCAAGACCTAGAATCCGGGCTAGAAGAATCATCCGAATATGTCATATAAGAACAACAACAACATCTTGAACCCTTTACAAGGAAGCTACCAGCCGAGCCGTTTCAAAGTTAGGTGCAGAACAAGAATTTTCAGCCTAGAGCGCAAGGGTATCAAGAGTATCAGCCGAGAGGAGTATCAGCGCCACTTCCGCAACAAGATGGAAACAACGAGATCACATCTATGCTTGCTCAGATTTTACAATGCAGAAAGATCAACACTTTGAGCTGAAAGATATAAGACGGGATCAAGAAGAGGCGAAGAAGCAAATGGGGGAAATGGAGACGCATTTGAAAATCTTAGACACTCAAGTGGCACAACTTGCAGAAAGCGCTTCTAATAGGCAAGGAATTCTACCGGCAAAGCGTGAGCCGAAGCCCCGTAAGCATTGCAATGCCATCATGTTGAGAAGTGGGCAGAACTTGCGGACGTCACACCCCAATTCGAGAGAGGAGAATGCTCAAAGAGTTCAATGATGAAGCCTAGCGACTAAGAGCATCACAAGGAAGCACGAGATGAGGAAAAAGAACCGGTTTATGTAGCACTGCCACCAAGACCTCCTCCACTTCCATTTCCTTGTCGCCAAAGGAAATGAGCCGATGATTCACATTTTGAAAAGTTTGCCGCGAGGTTGAAGAAGTTGGAGAACTATATGCCGTTCCACGAAGCTATCATGAAAATTCCATCTTACGCTAAGTTCCTCAAGGAAATCCTCAGCAAAAAGAGTAAAGTGGAAGAGGAGGAGACAGTGATGGTCACCGGTGCAACATACATCATTATCCAACATGGGATGCCACAGAAATTACCCGATACAGATCCCTTTGTCATTCCTTGCAAGCTCGGAAACGCGACCATCCACAATGCCCTATACAACTTAGGGGCTAGTGTCAGCATCATGCCGCTGTCATTGTACGAGAAAATTGATTTGAGAGAGATTAAATCCACAAAGATGGTGTTACAAATGGTTGATCGATCATCGAAACTTCCAATCGGTATTGTGGAGGATGTACCACTTAAGGTAGGCAACTACTACATTCCCGTTAATTTTGTGGTTTTGGACATGAAAGAAGATGAAAGAATACCCATTATCTTGGGGAGACCATTCCTCAATACCCTGGCACCGTCATCAACGTGAGAGAGGGGAAATTTATGATGAAGATAGGGGAAGCAACAGTGGAGTTTGGGTTAACTAAGCATCTCAAGAAAGTACCTAGGTTAGAGCCCATATTCTCTGTTGATTTCACGAGTGACCTATTGAATCCCACGGCTAGAGGTACGGATCAAGATGATGACCATGGGCACGTACAACCTTCGATAGCTTCGGAAGAAATGCAAGGCAAGGGGATACACGAACGGCCAGCAAACACCAGCAAGCAAAGCATGACCAAGCATAGGCTGAACCCCAACTGTGCAACATTCTCGGCCAAAACCAGCAATGTACGCCCAACCGTTCAGTATGATATGCTAGACAAAACGCTGATCTTGAACAACAACATCATCGGGCAGGAGAAGAGCATTGGAGAGCTGGTTGATCTAGCAAGGCGGATGACAAATCCGAGTGTCATACCCGAACGAAGGACACGACGCAGGAGGCGTCGCACACAAAGGCGAGGACGTCCACCTCGAACGACGGGAATTGAACCCGCGCATAGTGGATTCACAATCCACTGCCTTAACCCACTTGGCTACATCCGCCCCTACTCTACTATTTTTTTGTATTGTCTAATTGTTTTTTAGAAAAATATTAAAAAAATGAAATAAGGTAAAAACTTATTTCTCAGAAAAAGAATAATAGTACATAAAATTAATATATAAGCAAAATATATCACTAAAATAAAATTTGATTTTTGAGGCTTCA
>CM071873.1:17176689-17206037 GCA_036759665.1 Gynandropsis gynandra
TTTGAGAGTTGCCTATTCGGGTAGATATATCATATCGTACGATATGCTCTTCCTAGACTAATTGCTCCAATTGGTCCTACTTCTTTGGCAACAAACTCCTATTTACCCGGTTTGGGCAGGAACCTGCTGATAAAATGGCTGAAGGATAGGGCAAACTGCTCAAGCTCTGGATCAACTCTTTCTTGGTCCTCGGCTGAGGCGGAATATCGGGCTATGGCTAATGTCACAAGTGAGCTTGTTTGGCTACGCAGTTTCTTAGCCTTTTTGGATCAACCGGCCAGAGGTCCCACGGTTCTTTATTGCGATAATCAAGCGGCCTTGCATATTGCCGCCAATCCGGTTTTTCATGAGCGCGCTAAACATATTGAGATTGACTGTCATTTTATTCAATAGCGGTTACTTAAAGGCCTTGTTATTTCCTTTCACGCCTTTAGCTTTCGGATTTGTTTACTAAAGCCCGTTGTAGTCAGCAGTTTCATTCACTATTAGGCAAGTTGGGCGTTTACAGTGTGCATGCTCCGGAGTATTAGAGATAACGAAGACATGGTCAGCAAGCTTTATTAGACTTGGACAGAAAGCTTTGTATCACTTATATATATACTTGTACACCTCCAAACATGAAGATTGAGATGAGATTATTGCCCTTTAATTTAATAAGGAGTTTTTTACCCGGTCGGGATACCAAGCGGCATCAGTCCTGATGTGCGTAGACTCAAGTAATAAATTACCTAGACTAACGCTTCCGCAAGGATACGGATCGTGTAGCAACTAGGGTCGAACACAAGGAATTGATGCGACTTATAAGCTATTAGACTAATGAATAAGACGTGATGACTCTAATGGTAGATGGAATGCAAAATGCAGATGCAAACTAAACCTAAGATGGGAATGACTCGACGACAAATCACCATAGGTATCAAGAGTTGCACAACGATGTATCGAAGTTCAAACGAGATAATTGGTCTTAGATACTATCATGAGTTCAGGGAATTCAAGCTCTCCTATAGGAACTGACTGGCGTAGACTTGTCCACTATCTAGCATGCATATACCAATGTATCCATTGCGTATCTTACATGGATAGACGCATTACGACCGCTATCCTAATCCCTAGATTTAACCGATTGACCTGGCGTAGATTCTAAACCGGCTAAACCCTAAATCATGGCTAAGTTCCGAAGTCTAATGCCCTGGCGTTGGTTTATTAGACTCCTAACATCATTCATTCAAGTGGCGTACAAGTAATGAAAGCATTAAGATCAACCATGAAATCTGAATACATGATAAAATACCAATTTCATTCATTCGAGTGGCGTACAAGTAATGTAAGCATTAAGTTCCACCATTCATTAAGCGTAAGACTTCGTTACAACATAGCAAATCTCTCTAACCCATGGCAAAGGATCTACTCAGACATAAATACAGAAAAGGAAACACAAGAGAAGTCTTGTTTTTGCTCCTTTCGCTCGGTGTTTGCATGTTCTCTTCAATCCACGGTCTTGCACAAGCTGAACCTTGTCATTTTGGGGTTAAATCGCCAATATCTCTCGTGTTTCTCGTCATGTCTTCGTTTTCTACACAAAACACGAAATGTAGATGAAATCCTCGAATAGACTCGATAAATGAATGAAATCTAACAAATCTACCTAAAACTAGACCTAAGAATGACATAAAAACTACTACGGATTACGTGTTATCAAGTCCAATCACCAAGGCTGAAGGAGAATGGTTGGAAAGCGAAGAATGTCGAAAATCCTAGGTGAACCCTTTGACCACCAATTGCGAGACACGCCTGGCCAAGGGATCTTGTCCCCCCGATCAAACGACTATGGATGATGTCCCACCCAGCCTTTTTCTTACGATGATTTATGCCTTGCTCGTGCCATAAGAATGTCGTATGCAAATGAATTAACTTTTGGCATATAATAAATGGACGAAAGCCGGATGCAATAACTTGCAAGGGGTTGTGCTTTGCTACTTGTTCAGGTTTCCATCTATTGTATTTATCTACATGGGAATGAATTCATCCGTCAAACCCGACATTTGTATGCACCCGAACATGTTCAATCGACCTTCGGCGTAAGCGACTTCGTACTGCTATAGGCTCTAGTTAGGACTTAGATATGAACACCCCCCTTCGTCGTAAGCGACTTCGTACTGCTATAGGCTCTAGTTAGGACTTATATATGAACACCCCCCTTCGTTAGAATCAACCCTATTGTTTCTTAGTAAACAGGGATCGTTCAGTAATGACCTGGTCTTTCGCGAGACTTCAGGTTTACTTCTTTTGTTAGGTCTCGACTTCTCCGTTATGATCGTGTACCTCTACTAAGAACTTAAGATATGGGACTATGACTCACGGAAGCGGTATATTAGTGCCTGATGCGGAAAATCCTTCCTTGACTTGTTGATCATCTATCATTACTGGCGAAGCAAGCATACCGATAATCAACTCGCTTGAGAGAACAATTCGATAAGGAAGACCCCAAGCCAGCCAGCCCAAGCAAGAAAGAGGAACTTAAGTCAACTAATGCTTAAGACATCAAAGTTCGGACATCTACGCCAGTTCCGGTCCTTCCATCTACCTCTATCGCAATAGCTTGAAAAATCGAGCGATTTGATTAGCTTACATCGGAGGATGGTCTAAAGCTGGCCCTTGCTATCAGTTCAACCAAGGGCACCCCTTCCTAGTCCGCTTAGTCGGTTGAGTAAACAAACTCGGATTCTAATATGGGTCGAGTAGTGAGTTCCACTTGATCTTCCGCAGCAAGCCTAGTCTACTTTCATAAAGTCAACAAGGCCTTACGTTTATCGTTGTTCCCAGACCATGGCGTATACCACCATAGCAATAGCATAAGAAGAATCCGCATATTAGTAGGGAATGTTCCTAACTCCTATACTCTAGACTTAAACTTCACCTGAAAGCAAGACTTGAGAGCAAAGAAACCATGGTGCGGTCGAGTAATCCTTGGGCTTTACTTATTTTATTTACTTAAAAGGAAAAGCCTACATTCTATGCATCCGCTTCTTTTTTGACGAGCCTTTCTCTTCCTTTGTGAACATTTACTTGCCTTCTCCTTCACACCTTAAGAAAGAAAGCTCGGATCCGGATAAGCAGCTAACGGCTTCATGCCATCTTCATTCATTTGTCCAATTCTGGGCACTACACTATAAGAACCGATTCTCTGATTCAATAAAATATCCCAAACGTCGAAGAAACCCGATCAATAGCAAGAAGGCTTTTTCAACGATTTTCATGCTTCCTTCCAGGCCGTCGGAGTGCCTTTGTGCTTTGCTTGCCAGTTAGTTTTGCGTATCAGTTACTAGCGTTCCTTCCCCACTTATAACGACAGATCAACTATCGACAGACTGAAACCAGCCTAAAAAGTAGACGTTCTCATTCCCTTCAAATCAGTGGCTTCCTAGTTCATTCATTACCTTCCTTTCTCCTCGAACTAGAACTAGGAGATGGAGATATGCCCGCTATTACTAATTCATAGGGAATTCAATAAGCTAATAAAATTTTAGGTAGATTTCACGCCCCATGGTCTAATATCTGTGTCAAATCTAGCAAACCCAGGGAGCCCCAAGCAGCTTGCCTATTCTTCTATCTCATCAAATAGGGATCAGAAGTCCCATGCTAGCGTTGCCCTTAATCCCTCAAACCTTGTAACGGTCGGGTATTGATTCATAGCCTTATTTGGAATCAGTCCCTTTCTATTCCGAAAGAGGGGAATCAAAAGTGTCTATATCCCAAAGGTGTGCGTTCATGAGCCCATGCTAAAGTTTCAACCAATTCCTGCCCGCCAGGAAATTAAGAACATAAATCCAGTAGCCCAAACAAGGTGTCCAAATAAGAACATCCACGCCCAGACTGATAAACTATTCATACCAAAGGGTTATATCCATTAATAAGTTGTGAAGAGTTTAACCATAGATAATCTCTTAACCATCCAGTGGAAGATTCATTAAACTGCGAAACGTTACCCTACCATAATGTGATGTGCTTCCAATGCCAATAAAAGTAACCCATCAAATAGTATTTAACATCTAGAAAACTTCCAAATAAAATGTGTCCCAAGCCGAAATATCAAAAGTACCACCCCGTCCTGGACCGGAAAACTATAACCGAAATCCTTTTTATCTAGCATTAACTTGGAAACACGTGCATCTAAAGCACCTTTTTACTAAGATCAATGTAGTTGTATGTAAACCTAAAGCAATAGCATGATGAACCAAGAAATCTCCAGGACCAATTGTTAAGAATAATGAATTACTATTCTCATTAATAGCATTTAACCAGCCGGGCAACCATATGCTTCGGCCCGCTACCATAACGTAAATGAATGACTCAGTGCTCCATACGGGGGAAATGAAAGCATAATTCGTTCGGATCCTCCCACATGTTCAATCTTTTTTTAGCGGTTTCCCCGGAGATCTTTATCATTAATGCAACCTTCATTTTGCTCATTCATGGAGTTGTATTTAGTACCTCTAAGAAATATGATCATCCGTTGTTAGCCAGTAATGTAGGTTGGCTTGGATTACTTACTGTTGCGTGCTTAGGAGGGCAGCGCGCTTGGGGATGCGGAGGAGCTATTATTGCCCAGCCCCCTACCCTAACCTAATGCGGCACCAGATTCGGACCGCAGGGAATCGTAGCATGGGGGGACGTCTAATCTTCGCCGCAAGGCTGGCTAATCGTACGCAGCAAGCTCGAAGCCCCCTGGTTTTGGAAGGCACATGAGTTCAAACGCTATGTTGAATGTGCGACCGACACTACACTACGTAGGTACCAGTGCAGGTGAGGCGTCGGTCGGTCCTAGAAACGGCGGCAGCGAGGAGTTGACGACCAGACGTGCTGCAACCTAGGGATCACCAGGCAGCTCTTTCGCTCTATAGGGATCCGGGGGGCACAGCACAATTCTTCTTGGAGGGGGCTTGGTTTGCTCGGGTGACTGATCTTGCCATAATGTACTCCTCCTATAGCACCGGCAACCGAGGTCAAGCGTACATAGGACGATTTTCATGTGTGAATAGCCGGGAGGAAAGAAAGGGCAGTAGATGATAATGAAAAAAGTTGTGATAAGGAGACCATTTGGTCAAGCTCACGACCTTAAACAAGCGCTTATCGGGAGGCAACCCGACTTTCGCATTGTTTTTCTTTCATTTCATTTTTGACGGACCTATTCTTATTCTTTTTGCATTGATGTACTCGGTGAGCTATTACGTTGTGTTTCTTCTTTCGATTTTGTGATTCTTTTTCACAGGTTTTGCAACGTCCATATCATCCTTAAGGAGGAGACGTGTACAACGTCCAGCCGCATCACCAACTTCGGACTGCAAGATACACAAGGTGAACACGTTCTAACCCTTATTTTCCCGTAGTTTAATGTGCGAGATTTTCTCTTAGGTCTTGCACACCGAGACGGTGTTTCATTCAAGTCTGGAGGAGTACTCGTCAAGTAACATGCATGTGATTAGGATTAGATGATTAGGATTAGATGTTGATGTTTTTAGGAATAAACGGATGGACACCTAGTACAAATTTCCAGCTTTAGTCATTATTTTGCGACTATGTCGAATCGTGAACAATACTCTAGGTTTGCTAAGAAGTCTTTTGGATACCGATTAGTCGAGTAGTTGTGCTTGAAACCATGGTCTATAGTTGCATTTCAACTCCTTGGTTTCAGTACCAAGTATCCATATCTCTGTGCATACCGTTTATCCCTTGCTTTGTTTGATATATTTTACCGTTCATGGATTATTAGATTCCACGCGCTTATACTTTACCGTCACCTTGGAAGGTAGGATTGCACGTTGTTATGGTTAGGAGGTTTAGGTGTCGAGGGACCCATTCTATATTTATGAGCATGAATTCCCCATTATCAAGATAGTTCGATAGGTCCATGATCCTTTGTTGGTTGCATCTTTGCAACTCCCGGTAACCCGAAACCCATAGTGTTCTTAATTATCAAGTTTTTCACGTCACCTCATCGTTGTCATTATCTATTTCAGTGTTTTAGAAATTTGTCTCACATCACCATCAATTCAACCCGTTTTAATTTAGTTGTATTCTTAGCTTAGGTTGCATTAGTTCGCAGAGTGCGACCCTTATATTACACCGATCTGTACTCTTCCTGTAAGTGAACATTAGGCATTTTTATTGCTTGATATTTAGCACATCAAATTCCGTCAAATGAAAAGAAAATACGAAAGTCGGGTAGCCTCCCGATAAGTGCTTGTTTAAGGTCTCGAGCCTGCCCAAGCTCTTCTCATCATATCGAGGTAGGCATCCTCGTTGTTGTCTTGCGCGAGGTCACGTGTGCAGTCTCCTTCCCGTTGGAGTCCCGAATCCTATGTTGCATACTGATGATTTCTCAATCCTCCAATCGGGTTTAAAATGTTGCTCGGATGGAGGAGAATCTAAAATCTTGTTGATAAGGAATGCTCCATTAGGCATAAAACTCAGATTCATCGGACTTCTTGGAAATTCAGTCCGTGCGGTTGTTTTCCGCATAAGCCCGGTTGTGTTGGTCTCAAAGGAGGGACCTCTATCGTGCTTAGTGTATAGCTCGATGGGGCTTTTATCAGCTTCGTTATTCATCTCTTTCAACTTCACCTTACGTGCTTTGTCAATGCTCCAATTATGTGTTGGGCGTTTGGTGTGGCTCCTTGACATTTCGGGAGTGTTTATGAACAGATCCTCGTCGCATGTATCTTGGGTCATACTGGATTCTACTCAAATGGTGTGGAAGTCTCGGTCCAGGGGTTCCTTCTTCTTTCCTTCGTCCAGCAGCTCGTTTGGGTCCTTACATAATCCTTCTCTAGCTGTTGTGATGGAGGCTTCACCTTTTTCAAATGTAGAAGGAATGGGCTCATCCACCATTGTCTTGCGCTGATTTTGTGGAAACGAAATAGGAGGTGGCCTTGGAGCTGGTTTTACGTACTTCTCCTCTTCCTCCTCGGCTTTCTCCTTAAGCTCGACAGGGGCCTCTTCCATTGCTCTTGCGCTAATTGCACGACCTGCTTCTCCAAATGTTTAAGATTATATTGAATGCCCTCCATCTGCTTCTTAGCATTGTCTTGCCCTACCTTCACTTCCATAATTAATTTTTTTTATTTTGCTGCTCTTGGAGGAAGCGGGCTAACATGGTGGTAATATCGGGGGCTGCTTCGGTTGAGTCAATGGTAGCGCATGTGGCTGATAACTTTGATTATGGGACTGCATCCACGGGTGAAAATTTCCCGGTGGATGTTGCGCATCCAACGCTCTGTTGGGGTTCCTATACGAAAAGTTTTGGTGATCTCCCCATTCGGTGTTGTATGTGTCTCCCACAAGCTGATTATTACCCATATAATTGAATTCCTCATAACCCCAAACTCTTTGGTCCCATGATTGTTCCGGGTAGTGCGAGAGATGTGATTCGGATAGGAGATGGTAGAATTCCTCTAAGTGTTGCATTGCTTAGCATTTGAATTAAGGCTCGATAAAGAGAAAATAAAAATGCAGAAAAGTAACAAAGACTACGGAAATCTTAATCTAGCAAATTCTTAATCTAGGCCGTAACTAGTCTCCGGCAACGGCGCCAAAAGCTTGATGTGCGAACTATCAAGCAATAAATATGCCTAATATCCACTTACCGCAAGAGTACGGATCGGTGTAATACAAGGGTCGAACTCAGGGGACTAAGGCAACCTAAGCTAAGAATACGACTAAATTAAGATAGGTTGAATTGATGGTGATGTGGGACAAATTTCTGTAACACTAAATGGATAATGACAGCAACGAGGAGACATGAAAAACTTGATAATTAAGAACACTATGGGTTTCGGGTTACTGGGATTTGCAAGGATGCAACTAACAAAGGATCATGAACCTATCAAATTATCTTGATTACGGGGAATTCATGCTCATAAATAAGGAATGGTTCTCTGATTGTAAAACCGAAATACAAGAAAACTTCGAAAGTTCTAAGCATAAAGCATAATTACAAGCATCCATTACAAATCCGACAATCCTAACCCATAGCTAGAGGCTTAGTCACTCGTGGATTCTACTGTAAAACAAGAGAAATAAACCCTAGACATGATAAAGCGTAAGAAATACGATTCCTCGATCTTCCATATCTTATTACCGATGTTCGGATTGTTGTTTCTCTTCTTCTCTAGCTTCTCCTGAGTTTCTCCTTGTGTTTTTCAGTCCCTCTCCTGGCTTGTGCATCGTCCTCCTTGCCCTAGATCATTTCTCCTCTTTCTAATTCACGTTTGAAATCTTAAAGGAAGTTATTGATGGAAAGGGGGCCCGCGCGGGCTAAGGCTCACCCCGCGCAGGGTGAGGGCTTCTCCACCAGCCCGAGCGGGCTCTTCATCAGCCTGACCCATGCTCTTCTTGCTGGTCATGGCAGCCCACACGGGCCCCTTAGCCACCCCGCGTGGGGTCATGTTTTGTTTCCAAATCCGTGCGTGTTGATCAGCTCCCTGACCCGTGCAAACTTTGCTGGAGTTGCAGCCCGCGTGGGGCCTCTTCCAAGCCCGAGCGGGCTGTGTTTACTTGTTGTTTCCGCTCCTTTTGCTCGATGCTCGGTTGTTCCATTTGGTTTCGTGGGTGTGCACATATTGTATCTTATCACTTGGTCACGTTTTCGGGGTGGATTTGCTGTAATCACTCGTGTTTGCATCATGTCTTCGTTTCCTACACAAAACACAAAATAGTAGATGAAGTCATCGAATATACTCAATAACTCGGTCAAGTCCAAGAAATCTAATCAAAACTAAACCTAGGAATCATAAAAATACTATGACGGATTACATGGTATCACTTTTCTCATGGGTATTTTTTTTTTTTGCTAGGTTTTCGATTTGAGGGAAGGACAAGCTGAATGCATTGTGCGTGAATTGTTAAGTTTAAGTGGGTGAAGAAGACAACAGTATTCCATGCTAATTCAGATGATCATCCAATTATTGTGTATGATATTAGAAGATAATGGAGTAACGTTAACGTATTGTGTATGATATTAGAAGATAATGGAGTAACGTAAGTGTTTATTCTTGGTAAGTTTATTGTTGTTCTTTGCTTTAACGTTCATTCGATCCACTTCTATTTTCTGTGATTTAGGTCTTCGTCCTTGATAACTTCTATTTTGTTATAGTATTTTACTCCATTTTCATAGTTAGTTTAATCGTTCATTTAGATTTTACCGAGCATTAAGCATCACTTAGTCCTATTTCATCGTTTTCTCGTGTTATTGCAGGATATAAAATATCGAGATACAAACACGAATACATAAATCAAAACTAAGCAAAGCCACTCTCCTATCAGCTATGCGGTGATCCTCCAAAGAATCATAACCCGGAGAAGAAAAATGGAAGCAATGGCCGCTTACAAAAATGGAAACAATGGCCGCTTACAAAAATAGAAATTGTTGGCATTTTGAACAAAATGGAAATGTGCTGGCTGCCTACACAAAATGGAAGCATGGCTGGAGATGAGGAATGGAAATAAGTAGTCGCAGCCTACAAGAAATAGAAACCAGCTGCTGGCCTTCAAAAATCGAAACTCACGACTGGAACAAAAATAGAAACTTTCCATGGCTGGAACAAAAATAGAAACTTTCGATTACTCGAACAAAATTAAGAAGAGCACAGTTAGAACATGAAAAGGAAACATGGTTTACATAAAATAGAAGCAATTTGCTAGAACAAAATGTAAACTTCCAACCGCCACCCCAAAAATAGAAAGATACAACACGAGAATTGGAAACTGCAACTGTTAGAGATAGAAAATGGAAATGGCTGCTGGAACAATAAATGGAACACATGGACAAGTGAAAGAAAGCAGCAAACCAAAGAGGAAAGGATAAAAAAGAGAAGGAAATCGTTGCTGCATGATGATCGAAAATCAGAGTTTTATATTTCCAAGACCACTATACCGCAAGTATACGGTTCGTGTAGTACCAGGGTCGAACTCTGGGACTGAGTGCAACTTTAGAACTAAGAATTCACGAAAGAAGATTAATCAATATAAGATTATGAAACAGGAAAGTAAAGATAATAAAGAATGACGACGCTAGACTCAACAAGATAGAGTACCATGGGCTTCGGGAATACCGGAACATGCAATGGATGTTTCTATGGATCATGAAATTAGTTTATATCAATCGATGGGGAACCAAAATCTAATCCTCTACCTAGGGAATCAACATCACTCATCTTCCAATTTGCGCAGAACATCTAGATGCATGAAGAACGATAGAGAATTCGACCTCTAATGCTGGAAATGACTCTTCCAAGCCTAATCCTCTACCTAGGAAATCAACGTGACTCATCTTCCGATGTAGCACGGAACATCTAGATGCATGAAGAACAATAGGGGATTCGAACTCTAATGTCGGATGGGAACTCAACCTCTATAAATAGAAATGACTCTTCCGAGCCTAAATCTTCTATCTAAGATATAAACGTACAACTTAGATGCATGACGAACAATGGGAGTTCTACCTCATTATTACCGTTCCTAAATAGATTAACCGATCGGTCAAATTCTCATTAATCTAATTCATTCGAAGGTTGATTCCCGAGACTCAAGTCTAACTCTTCCAAGCCTAGACGAATCTCTAATCTCATTCAAACATGTCTAATCGCACTCGAACGGATCTAGTCTCATTCAAACTTGAAACCAACAAAGTAAGAACGCATTACGCACATATCTATAACCTATCGAACCATACGATTGAACAAAACCGAAAATCAATCATTAATGAATCAAACTATCCTTTACAATGGCATCCCTAACCCATGGAAATGAGAACTACTCAGAAATCATAGAGAAACAAATACAAACGCAGTAAGATATTCATCTTCCCTATACTCCGAGCGTGACCTCCGACGAATCCTTTGGTTCCTCGAAGTCTCCTTCTTTGGTCGTGCTCTCTCTTCTCATTTGGCCTGGTTCGTGTCCTTGTTCTCTTCATTTTTCCCGTATGTCCGTTGCTTCCCCCTTTGGTTCCCATTTAATTCAGCCCGTTCAAAATTCAAAAGAGGATGTTGAGAAAAAGGGGGCCCGTGCGGGCACATGCTCTACCGCGCGGGCTGAGTGATCTCCAGCCCGAGCAGGCTCTTGTTCAGCCCGAGATGTGCTTCATTTTCTGGTCCTTCCAGTCCAATGTGCAGCCCGAGCGGGCTCCTTACACAACCCGAGTGGGCTCTTGTTCTTCTGTCAAATCGGTGCATGCTGATCAGCTCCCCGACCCGTGCAAACATTGCTGGAGTTTGCAGCCCAAGCGGGGCCTCTTCCAAGCCCGAGCGGGCTGTGTTTCCTTGCTATTTCCGCTCCTTCCGCTCGATGCTCGGGTGATCCGTTTGCTTCTGTGGCCATGCACATATCCCCTCTGCTCACTTTGTCACGTTTTCGGGGTGGATTTGCCGTAATCTTTCGCATTTGCTTCAAATCTTCGTTTCCTACACAAAACACGAAATAATAGATGAAGTCCTCGAATATGCTCAATAACTCGGTAAAATCCAAGAAATCTAATCAAAACTAAACCTAGGAATCATGAAAATACTATGATGGATTACATGTTATCATTGCACAAGAGGAAAAGGAAAAAAACAAGCTACTGAAGAAAATGCAAACTAGCCAAAGAGGAAAGGAGGACGAAAAGGAATGGGCTAGAGAGCTTAGATTCGGCCAAAGAGGAAAAGAAGGAGAAAAGTAAAGAAAGCAGCGAGGAAAGAGACGTAAAGGTCAAGATGGCAGAAGAAATTCGGACACCACACACCACACAACACACACGTAGAGAAAAGAGAGAGAGTAGCACGTCGAAAGGCTGGAGATGAAGCGATGAAGTCGGAACGTGGAGGAGCTTTTGAAGATTATGGTATTAGGATAGGGAGGAATCTCATTCTATATCTATGTTAGCAATAGTTTTCTTTCGTTTCTTGTTTTCGGAACCCATTTTCGAGTAGTTTAGAAGCTACGGGTTAGAGAGCTTTGCCGATATGTAACGAAGTCTTGTTCTTAATGCTTGGTGGTTCTTAATGCTTTCATTCTTGTACACCACTTGAATGAATGATTTTGGTATTTGATCGTTTCCAGATTGATTGGTTGTTTTTAATGCTTTCGTTCTTGTACACCACTTGAATGAATGATTTTGGTATTTGATCGTTTCCAGATTGATTGGTTGTTTTTAATGCTTTCGTTCTTGTACACCACTTGAATGAATGATTGTAGAAGTCTAATGAATCTACGCCAGGGGATTACACTTTGGAACTTAGCCATGATTTAGGATTTAATCAATTTATAATCTACGCTAGGTCGATTGATTGAATCTAGGGATTAGGATAGCGGTCTTAATGCGTCTAGTGGGTGAGATTACGCAATTGGAAGATTGGTAGTACGCACACTAGGTAGTGGACAAGTCTACGCCAGTCAGTTCCTATATTAGAGCTTGAATTCCCTGAACTCATGATAATATCTCATACCAGTGATCATGTTAGGACTTCATTGCATCATCGTGCATCTCTTGAAACCTGTGGTATCTAGTTAATTGAATTTAACCGTTAGTTAGTTAGTTTAGTTTTATTTGCATTCCAAACACTCATTGATTTTTACCATCCTATTCATAAGTTTTCCAGCTTTAGAGTTACATCAATTCCTTGTGTTTGACCCTGGTACTATACGATCTATATTCTTGCGGAATAGTTAGACTAGGTATTTTATTGCTTGAGATTAACCACATCAGTCCTTCAGCCCAACTAATGAAAATTGGTTCAAAGCTGTGGGAGACTGTGTCTTGGAGTCAAATCTACTAGATGATTTTCCCCTGAGCTATTTGAAATTGGCATTGAAGAGTATGAGAACATGGATACGTTGAAAAAGCTTAAGCTCTTAAATTTTTTATGTGACAAATTTCTATGCACAGCGTAAGTAACAATGATATACATATGTGAGAATTTGAAATTTTCAACGTGCTTAAGTGCTTAAACTTTTCAATTTTTGTTCTCTATCTGAAAAAAATATGGTGATGAGGATTTGGATTGACAAACAAAATCTGGAAGCTGATGGTACGAAGAAAGAAGTGAAGGAAAAGGTCGCAATAGCAAAAGAAAAGGTAACCTTTGAATCAATGCTTAAGACAAATGAAATGTGTATCGCACGATTTGGTTCTCAACTTTTGTTTCTTTAGGAGAAGCAATTGAAGCAGAAATTGCAAGATGAGGTAGCCAAAGTAGTCATCGCAAAGCAATATGATGCGATTGTAATGCAATAAAGGCTGAAGTTAAAGAAGCTCATGTTGATATATATGGTGGAAGAAAAGGGCAAGCTACCTAAAAGTACATTAGGTTTATTGGGTTTCGCTATATAAATGCACAACATTTCACTAAGATCATGATTAGCTTGATAATATTGATCCTGCTTTTTGTTAATATGCACGAATAATGCTAATACTTTTTTTTTTGTTGGTGTAGGGAGGCAAAGAAGTTATGTTATTAGAATCGACCCTATCGTATTGCACAAGAATGGCAGGAACTGAATCTTTTGGTTCAAGGTTTGTAATTTTTAATATATTGTTTTATCGGTGTGTATCGGTACACCAAACTCTTTTTTACTTTAATAAAAATTTAGTGTATGATTTACATAAAGAATATCAACAAAATGTGTAATATTGAGGGTAGACCAAATCTTGATAATGTGAGTATTCTTATATTTTTATATATTGAATAGTATATATTATGAAGTAAAAAATTAATAATAGAGAGTACTATATTATATAAGTTATGTTTAATTTTAGAATATAATATAGAGATTACACATGAAACGATAGTGTGACACAAAAAACGATATTTTACAAAATATAACAATATTCGAGAAGGGTTTTTTCACGTATGTGCTTCAATCCAATTCCTTTTCGGTTTTAGGTATCATTTAATTGAATTCTCTAAATTTACTAATAATTATTTTCTCAACCAAAATTTTTAGTTCAATGCAAATACTTAATCTGCTAAATCCCAAGTTAAGCTGAACGATTTCTTCAGCAATAATTTTCTCACCTTGCTTGAAACATTTTAAATACAGAAAATATGTGGTAAAAATATCGATATAGGATGGACTTGCTATGCGTTTTTGTTCAAATATTGGTCTAATGATTGTCAATAAAATAGTCACGATCGTAACAGATGTTATTCCAATAGTGATAAATGGTTTGACAAAAAATAAATTAACATTTAACATTTATATTAATTAATATTTTTTTTCACTTTCATGTTGTTGTGTAATTATCCTTTGTAAATTTATCAATCACGTTTGTTAACACTTTGACTATTCTGCTCCACAAACATCTACACCAATCAAAATCTAAAAATAATCATGAAATTCAAACATAAGTAAGTTTTAAAGATTTTCCAAATTATGTTCATACATCAATAATTGTTTTAATAATGATTTATAATCGTGAAAGGCCGTAACTAGTCTCTGGCAACGGCGCCAAAAGCTTGATGTGCGAACTATCAAGCAATAAATATTCCTAATATCCACTTACCGCAAGAGTACGGATCGGTGTAATACAAGGGTCGAACTCAGGGGACTAAGGCAACCTAAGCTAAGAATACGACTAAATTAAGATAGGTTGAATTGATGGTGATGTGGGACAGATTTCTAAAATACTAAAATGGATAATGACAGCGATTAGGAGACGTGAAAAACTTGATAATTAAGAACACTATGGGTTTTGGGTTACCAGGATTTGCAAAGATGTAACTAACGAAAGATCATGAACCTATCGAATTATCTTGATGACGGGGAATTCATGCTCATAAATTAGGAATGGTTCTCTCGACACCTAAACCTCCTAACCATAACAACGTGCAATCTTACCTTCCAGCAGTGATTAAATCGTGATTACGATAGCGTTAGGCGGGCAATCCTAATTCCTAAGTCGATTAACCGACCGCTCAGATTCTCATTAATCAAGTTTAATCTACAATCAACTGTTCCGGATTCATAATCTAACCTTCCAGCTAAACACAAATTCCTAGATTACTGAGCGGTCAGCACAAGTATAAGACATTTACGATGTTGATTGTAAAACCGAAATACAAGAAAACTTCGAAAGTTCTAAGCATAAAGCATAATTACAAGCATCCATTACAAATCCGACAATCCTAACCCATAGCTAGAGGCTTAGTCACTCGTGGATTCTACTGTAAAACAAGAGAAATAAACCCTAGACATGATAAAGCGTAAGAAATACGATTCCTCGATCTTCCATATCTTATTACCGATGTTCGGATTGTTGTTTCTCTTCTTCTCTAGCTTCTCCTGAGTTTCTCCTTGTGTTTTTCAGTCCCTCTCCTGGCTTGTGCATCGTCCTCCTTGCCCTAGATCATTTCTCCTCTTTCTAATTCACGTTTGAAATCTTAAAGGAAGTTATTGATGGAAAGGGGGCCCGCGCGGGCTAAGGCTCACCCCGCGCAGGGTGAGGGCTTCTCCACCAGCCCGAGCGGGCTCTTCATCAGCCTGACCCATGCTCTTCTTGCTGGTCATGGCAGCCCACACGGGCCCCTTAGCCACCCAGCGTGGGGTCATGTTTTGTTTCCAAATCCGTGCGTGTTGATCAGCTCCCTGACCCGTGCAAACTTTGCTGGAGTTGCAGCCCGCGTGGGGCCTCTTCCAAGCCCGAGCGGGCTGTGTTTACTTGTTGTTTCCGCTCCTTTTGCTCGATGCTCGGTTGTTCCATTTGGTTTCGTGGGTGTGCACATATTGTATCTTATCACTTGGTCACGTTTTCGGGGTGGATTTGCTGTAATCACTCGTGTTTGCATCATGTCTTCGTTTCCTACACAAAACACAAAATAGTAGATGAAGTCATCGAATATACTCAATAACTCGGTCAAGTCCAAGAAATCTAATCAAAACTAAACCTAGGAATCATAAAAATACTATGACGGATTACATGGTATCACTTTTCTCATGGGTATTTTTTTTTTTTGCTAGGTTTTCGATTTGAGGGAAGGACAAGCTGAATGCATTGTGCGTGAATTGTTAAGTGGGTGAGGCAAAAGAAGACAACAGTATTCCATGCTAATTCAGATGATCATCCAATTATTGTGTATGATATTAGAAGATAATGGAGTAACGTAAGTGTTTATTCTTGGTAAGTTTATTGTTGTTCTTTGCTTTAACGTTCATTCGATCCACTTCTATTTTCTGTGATTTAGGTCTTCGTCCTTGATAACTTCTATTTTGTTATAGTATTTTACTCCATTTTCATAGTTAGTTTAATCGTTCATTTAGATTTTACCGAGCATTAAGCATCACTTAGTCCTATTTCATCGTTTTCTCGTGTTATTGCAGGATATAAAATATCGAGATACAAACACGAATACATAAATCAAAACTAAGCAAAGCCACTCTCCTATCAGCTATGCGGTGATCCTCCAAAGAATCATAACCCGGAGAAGAAAAATGGAAGCAATGGCCGCTTACAAAAATGGAAACAATGGCCGCTTACAAAAATAGAAATTGTTGGCATTTTGAACAAAATGGAAATGTGCTGGCTGCCTACACAAAATGGAAGCATGGCTGGAGATGAGGAATGGAAATAAGTAGTCGCAGCCTACAAGAAATAGAAACCAGCTGCTGGCCTTCAAAAATCGAAACTCACGACTGGAACAAAAATAGAAACTTTCCATGGCTGGAACAAAAATAGAAACTTTCGATTACTCGAACAAAATTAAGAAGAGCACAGTTAGAACATGAAAAGGAAACATGGTTTACATAAAATAGAAGCAATTTGCTAGAACAAAATGTAAACTTCCAACCGCCACCCCAAAAATAGAAAGATACAACACGAGAATTGGAAACTGCAACTGTTAGAGATAGAAAATGGAAATGGCTGCTGGAACAATAAATGGAACACATGGACAAGTGAAAGAAAGCAGCAAACCAAAGAGGAAAGGATAAAAAAGAGAAGGAAATCGTTGCTGCATGATGATCGAAAATCAGAGTTTTATATTTCCAAGACCACTATACCGCAAGTATACGGTTCGTGTAGTACCAGGGTCGAACTCTGGGACTGAGTGCAACTTTAGAACTAAGAATTCACGAAAGAAGATTAATCAATATAAGATTATGAAACAGGAAAGTAAAGATAATAAAGAATGACGACGCTAGACTCAACAAGATAGAGTACCATGGGCTTCGGGAATACCGGAACATGCAATGGATGTTTCTATGGATCATGAAATTAGTTTATATCAATCGATGGGGAACCAAAATCTAATCCTCTACCTAGGGAATCAACATCACTCATCTTCCAATTTGCGCAGAACATCTAGATGCATGAAGAACGATAGAGAATTCGACCTCTAATGCTGGAAATGACTCTTCCAAGCCTAATCCTCTACCTAGGAAATCAACGTGACTCATCTTCCGATGTAGCACGGAACATCTAGATGCATGAAGAACAATAGGGGATTCGAACTCTAATGTCGGATGGGAACTCAACCTCTATAAATAGAAATGACTCTTCCGAGCCTAAATCTTCTATCTAAGATATAAACGTACAACTTAGATGCATGACGAACAATGGGAGTTCTACCTCATTATTACCGTTCCTAAATAGATTAACCGATCGGTCAAATTCTCATTAATCTAATTCATTCGAAGGTTGATTCCCGAGACTCAAGTCTAACTCTTCCAAGCCTAGACGAATCTCTAATCTCATTCAAACATGTCTAATCGCACTCGAACGGATCTAGTCTCATTCAAACTTGAAACCAACAAAGTAAGAACGCATTACGCACATATCTATAACCTATCGAACCATACGATTGAACAAAACCGAAAATCAATCATTAATGAATCAAACTATCCTTTACAATGGCATCCCTAACCCATGGAAATGAGAACTACTCAGAAATCATAGAGAAACAAATACAAACGCAGTAAGATATTCATCTTCCCTATACTCCGAGCGTGACCTCCGACGAATCCTTTGGTTCCTCGAAGTCTCCTTCTTTGGTCGTGCTCTCTCTTCTCATTTGGCCTGGTTCGTGTCCTTGTTCTCTTCATTTTTCCCGTATGTCCGTTGCTTCCCCCTTTGGTTCCCATTTAATTCAGCCCGTTCAAAATTCAAAAGAGGATGTTGAGAAAAAGGGGGCCCGTGCGGGCACATGCTCTACCGCGCGGGCTGAGTGATCTCCAGCCCGAGCAGGCTCTTGTTCAGCCCGAGATGTGCTTCATTTTCTGGTCCTTCCAGTCCAATGTGCAGCCCGAGCGGGCTCCTTACACAACCCGAGTGGGCTCTTGTTCTTCTGTCAAATCGGTGCATGCTGATCAGCTCCCCGACCCGTGCAAACATTGCTGGAGTTTGCAGCCCAAGCGGGGCCTCTTCCAAGCCCGAGCGGGCTGTGTTTCCTTGCTATTTCCGCTCCTTCCGCTCGATGCTCGGGTGATCCGTTTGCTTCTGTGGCCATGCACATATCCCCTCTGCTCACTTTGTCACGTTTTCGGGGTGGATTTGCCGTAATCTTTCGCATTTGCTTCAAATCTTCGTTTCCTACACAAAACACGAAATAATAGATGAAGTCCTCGAATATGCTCAATAACTCGGTAAAATCCAAGAAATCTAATCAAAACTAAACCTAGGAATCATGAAAATACTATGATGGATTACATGTTATCATTGCACAAGAGGAAAAGGAAAAAAACAAGCTACTGAAGAAAATGCAAACTAGCCAAAGAGGAAAGGAGGACGAAAAGGAATGGGCTAGAGAGCTTAGATTCGGCCAAAGAGGAAAAGAAGGAGAAAAGTAAAGAAAGCAGCGAGGAAAGAGACGTAAAGGTCAAGATGGCAGAAGAAATTCGGACACCACACACCACACAACACACACGTAGAGAAAAGAGAGAGAGTAGCACGTCGAAAGGCTGGAGATGAAGCGATGAAGTCGGAACGTGGAGGAGCTTTTGAAGATTATGGTATTAGGATAGGGAGGAATCTCATTCTATATCTATGTTAGCAATAGTTTTCTTTCGTTTCTTGTTTTCGGAACCCATTTTCGAGTAGTTTAGAAGCTACGGGTTAGAGAGCTTTGCCGATATGTAACGAAGTCTTGTTCTTAATGCTTGGTGGTTCTTAATGCTTTCATTCTTGTACACCACTTGAATGAATGATTTTGGTATTTGATCGTTTCCAGATTGATTGGTTGTTTTTAATGCTTTCGTTCTTGTACACCACTTGAATGAATGATTTTGGTATTTGATCGTTTCCAGATTGATTGGTTGTTTTTAATGCTTTCGTTCTTGTACACCACTTGAATGAATGATTGTAGAAGTCTAATGAATCTACGCCAGGGGATTACACTTTGGAACTTAGCCATGATTTAGGATTTAATCAATTTATAATCTACGCTAGGTCGATTGATTGAATCTAGGGATTAGGATAGCGGTCTTAATGCGTCTAGTGGGTGAGATTACGCAATTGGAAGATTGGTAGTACGCACACTAGGTAGTGGACAAGTCTACGCCAGTCAGTTCCTATATTAGAGCTTGAATTCCCTGAACTCATGATAATATCTCATACCAGTGATCATGTTAGGACTTCATTGCATCATCGTGCATCTCTTGAAACCTGTGGTATCTAGTTAATTGAATTTAACCGTTAGTTAGTTAGTTTAGTTTTATTTGCATTCCAAACACTCATTGATTTTTACCATCCTATTCATAAGTTTTCCAGCTTTAGAGTTACATCAATTCCTTGTGTTTGACCCTGGTACTATACGATCTATATTCTTGCGGAATAGTTAGACTAGGTATTTTATTGCTTGAGATTAACCACATCAGTCCTTCAGCCCAACTAATGAAAATTGGTTCAAAGCTGTGGGAGACTGTGTCTTGGAGTCAAATCTACTAGATGATTTTCCCCTGAGCTATTTGAAATTGGCATTGAAGAGTATGAGAACATGGATACGTTGAAAAAGCTTAAGCTCTTAAATTTTTTATGTGACAAATTTCTATGCACAGCGTAAGTAACAATGATATACATATGTGAGAATTTGAAATTTTCAACGTGCTTAAGTGCTTAAACTTTTCAATTTTTGTTCTCTATCTGAAAAAAATATGGTGATGAGGATTTGGATTGACAAACAAAATCTGGAAGCTGATGGTACGAAGAAAGAAGTGAAGGAAAAGGTCGCAATAGCAAAAGAAAAGGTAACCTTTGAATCAATGCTTAAGACAAATGAAATGTGTATCGCACGATTTGGTTCTCAACTTTTGTTTCTTTAGGAGAAGCAATTGAAGCAGAAATTGCAAGATGAGGTAGCCAAAGTAGTCATCGCAAAGCAATATGATGCGATTGTAATGCAATAAAGGCTGAAGTTAAAGAAGCTCATGTTGATATATATGGTGGAAGAAAAGGGCAAGCTACCTAAAAGTACATTAGGTTTATTGGGTTTCGCTATATAAATGCACAACATTTCACTAAGATCATGATTAGCTTGATAATATTGATCCTGCTTTTTGTTAATATGCACGAATAATGCTAATACTTTTTTTTTTGTTGGTGTAGGGAGGCAAAGAAGTTATGTTATTAGAATCGACCCTATCGTATTGCACAAGAATGGCAGGAACTGAATCTTTTGGTTCAAGGTTTGTAATTTTTAATATATTGTTTTATCGGTGTGTATCGGTACACCAAACTCTTTTTTACTTTAATAAAAATTTAGTGTATGATTTACATAAAGAATATCAACAAAATGTGTAATATTGAGGGTAGACCAAATCTTGATAATGTGAGTATTCTTATATTTTTATATATTGAATAGTATATATTATGAAGTAAAAAATTAATAATAGAGAGTACTATATTATATAAGTTATGTTTAATTTTAGAATATAATATAGAGATTACACATGAAACGATAGTGTGACACAAAAAACGATATTTTACAAAATATAACAATATTCGAGAAGGGTTTTTTCACGTATGTGCTTCAATCCAATTCCTTTTCGGTTTTAGGTATCATTTAATTGAATTCTCTAAATTTACTAATAATTATTTTCTCAACCAAAATTTTTAGTTCAATGCAAATACTTAATCTGCTAAATCCCAAGTTAAGCTGAACGATTTCTTCAGCAATAATTTTCTCACCTTGCTTGAAACATTTTAAATACAGAAAATATGTGGTAAAAATATCGATATAGGATGGACTTGCTATGCGTTTTTGTTCAAATATTGGTCTAATGATTGTCAATAAAATAGTCACGATCGTAACAGATGTTATTCCAATAGTGATAAATGGTTTGACAAAAAATAAATTAACATTTAACATTTATATTAATTAATATTTTTTTTCACTTTCATGTTGTTGTGTAATTATCCTTTGTAAATTTATCAATCACGTTTGTTAACACTTTGACTATTCTGCTCCACAAACATCTACACCAATCAAAATCTAAAAATAATCATGAAATTCAAACATAAGTAAGTTTTAAAGATTTTCCAAATTATGTTCATACATCAATAATTGTTTTAATAATGTTTTATAATCGTGAAAGGATACGAAAAACATTATGCGAAAAGTATTGTCCAAATCATGTGATCACTTTTTCCGACAAATTACGTTTTAAAACTTCAAAGATGTTATAAACAAATCGCAGTGTTAGTTTTTATTACATCTTATAAATCTATTTTTAAACTTTTAACATTGAAAATTAGAATTCATACGTTTTCTAGTGGCAAACACATATATTAAATGTCATGAAAATATTATTTAAATTATTAAATTATGTACAACATTTGAGAAAAATACAGAAAATATTTCGTAAAAATAATCATGTTGGACAAACTTGCTATGCATTTTTGTTCTATTGTTGTTCAAATGATCGTCAAAGAAACAGTCATGATCGGAACAGCCATAACTCTCATTATGATCAACGGTATTAGAAAACTAGATAACATGTATTATTTTATATATTTTTTCAATGTTGTTCGTACTTATTCTTTCTAAATATATCAAACAGATTTGTTATCACTACGTTCGTCCTACTCCACACACATCTACACAAATCCACAGCTAAAGCCAATCAAGAAATTTAAACATAGGTTAGTTTTCAAAATTTCAAAATCATGTTCATATCTTAATAATTGTTCTTAAATCATGTTATTGATTAAATTTAATCCTCGATATTTATGGAGGTGCGGATAAGAAAAATAATCATGAAAAATTACGACTCAAATCGTACGATCGCTTTTTCCGACAACTTATATTCTATAATTTTAAATATATTATAACAAATTGCACTATTAGTTTACATTACAACTTATAAATCTATTGTACATTGAAAATTTTATTTCGTGTGTTTGTATTGCCCCGTATGCATATGAAATGTAATGACAATGTTCAAATTAATGAATTATATACAAAATACATGATAAATATATTTTAATTACCACAAATTTGTGCGTAACGCGGGTATTATCTAGTATATATAATAAGTCTTGCAGAACAAGGCTTCTCATCCCTATGTGTGAGTTATAATTTTTTATTTTTAAAAAACGGAATTTTAGATCTTTATTACTTTTTTTATCGATTATAGTGTATTCATGATATATAAAAAATTTAATTTCCTTAAAAACCTATTTTTGTCCTTTACTAGAAGTTCAATAGGTGAAAGATAAAAAACAATTAATTGATCTCGAACAAGACCGAGAAAATGTCTTCATATGAAACCTTACTTTATTGGAATATGTATTTGAGGACGACCACGAAAACGATGAAGACAAAGAGGACAATATTGATGAAAACATGGAAGACCATCCTGACACTATCGTTGTTGACTTGAATCCCAACAATGTCCCTCTCGTTGAATCCAGGTCGTTCAAAATGCTTGATCATCAATTATATGACAAAATATTTAAATGAACCATTAGGGTTATTTTTTTATCTTAGATATGAGGCAAGGACTGCTTCATCCTGAAGCTTGATACGAGCTCGACAGAGAGAGAGGTTATTGAGGATTTCCAGATTTTGTGAAAGAAGAATGTGTAAATGAAACGTTATAAATTTAGTCTGAAAACATTCCATTCTGCATTACTTTGAATCAGTACAAGTACATGGCTTATATAGCCTTACATGAGGATAAAAACGTAAAACAATTCTTCTCATGCTAGTACAACTTTGCCCTCTAACAAACCAACAAACTCAATAGATTTCAACCAATTTTGAGAGGCTACTAAATCTGTTACATACTCCAACATTTGCAGAAAAATATTCCCCTGAATCTTGAATATGTGAACCCTGCTGAGCGGGCTTAAGTTCAGCTAAATAAACCCTGCTCTTCTCCAATACTTCATGCTCTTTCTTCTCCAATGCTGCACGTTCTTCATTCTGAAACTCGGTATCCTCAATACCCCCTCTCAAACCGGTGATCGGCGGTGTGAAGATCCCCAGTTTGGTCCTCAGACGACTAAAGTTTACAGATGAAAGAGACTTTGTAAAGATGTCAGCAACTTGCTGTTCAGATGGAATATGCTTGATCACAATAGAGCCTAATGCAACCTTCTCCCTGATAAAATGATAGTCAATTTCAATGTGTTTGGACCGACTATGAAACACAGGGTTGGCTGTGAGATGAGTTGCAGACAGACTATCACAGTATAAATGAAATGGCTGCGTTTGTTGAATTCCAATATCTCGTAAAACAAAAGAAATCCAGGTGAGTTCAGCTACAGTTGAGGCTAATGATCTATACTCTGCCTCAGTGGAAGAACGAGACACGGTCTGTTGTCTCTTGGCAGACCATGACACCAAGTTATCACCCAGAAAAACACAGAAACCACCTGTAGAGCGTCGAGTTTCTGGACATCCAGCCCAGTCGCTATCACTAAAGGCATAAACGTCAAGAGAACTCTGTTGTTTCATATGTAACCCAAGTGTAGATGTACCTTTAATATACCTCAAGACATGCTTCAGTAGATTAAAGTCTGCCACAGTAGGTTGATGCATCCTTCTGCATACCAAGTTTACAGCATAGGTAATATCAGGCCGTGTCAGGGTTAGATATTGAAGAGCTCCTGCAAGTCTTCTAAACCCTGTAGGATCAGGATAAATTTCAGTAAATGAATGTGTTTGATTAATCTTTTGTGGAAGAGGAGTGGAAAGACTCTTGTAATCTGACATCCCTGCTCTTTCCAACAAATCTGTGGCATATTTAGATTGACTTAAAAATAAACCAGATGAGGTAAACATGGCCTGAATTCCAAGAAAATAGTGCAATTGTCCCAGATCTTTCATTGCAAAGTTTTTGTTTAAAGCTTCAATCAGTTGTCTGAGAAGAACTAAGTTACTTCCAGTCAAAATCATGTCGTCCACGTATAGCAACAACAAAATGGTGTCATCTCCATGTTGATAAACAAACAAAGATGGATCAGATTTGCTGCAGAAGAATCCAAATTCCAATAGAAAGCCACTAAACTTGTCAAACCATGCTCTTGGCGCCTGCTTAAGACCATATAATGCCTTCTTAAGTAGACAGACATGGTGTGGATACTTGGGATTCTGAAACCCCGGAGGTTGTTCCATGAAAACCTGCTCTTGCAAATCACCATGAAGAAATGCGTTACTAACATCAAGCTGATTAATATTCCAACCTTTTATCACTGCAATAGTTAAGACAATTCTTATGGTAGTGGTTTTGACTACTGGACTAAAAGTCTCAATGTAGTCAATGCCTTCTTCTTGATGGTATCCTTTTGCTACCAACCGAGCCTTGCATTTTTGAAGAGAACCATCTGAATTAAGCTTTGTCCTATACACCCACTTACAGCCAAGAACATTCATACCCTCTTTGTAAGGTACTAAAACCCATGTTTCATTTCTGTCCAAGGCAGCTATTTCATCCTGCATTGCAGTTTTCCAACCAATATCCTTGAGAGCTGAGACTATTGATTTTGGTTCTTTAGGTATGGTTGGGGAGGTAAACAAGGCATACTTTGGATTTGGCTTAGTGATACCGGATTTAAATCTGGTAATCATTGGGTGAGTGGGGGATGAAGTCTGAGAAAAAGGAATAGATTCTGAAATAATATGGTGAGGTTCTGTTTGTGATTCTGTTTGAGGGGCTGTTTGAGAGTCTGGTTGTGAGGTTGTTTGAGGTTCTGGTGGTAAAGCAGTTTGATGTTCTGGTTGTAAGGTAGTTTGAGGTGCTGGTTGTGAGACTGTTTGAGGATTTGAATGTGGTAGTTCAGAATGAATTTGTGGTGGTAAATGAAAAGAAGCAGAGGTTTGAACTGATGTACCTGATGAAGGTGGGTTAGAAATCAATAGTCCCTTCTCCCAAGCACTCAACAATGGAGTATCTGAAGGCCTCCTCAAAGCTGAATAAGTATCCTGAAACGGGAAACTACTTTCATCAAAAACAACATGCCTTGATATATATACTCTTCCTGTGGGTGGATATAAACACCTATAGCCTTTGAATTTCTCATTGTATCCAAGGAAGACACATTGCAGTGACCTCGGATCAAACTTGTTCTCTGCATATGATCTGAGATATGGATAACATCTACAACCAAAGACACGTAGAGATGAGTATTCCGGTGTCCTTTTAAACAATACAGAGTAAGGACTGTTATTTTCCAATGGAACAGAAGGCAAAAGATTAGTCAAAAATGATGCAGTGAAGAAGGATTCAACCCAGTATTTTAGTGGAATCTTGGCCTGAAAAAGCATTGCCAGTCCCAATTCAACAATATGGCGATGCTTCCTCTCAGCAAGTCCATTTTGCTGAGGTGTGTAAGGGCAAGACATTATCTGCTTAATTCCTGAATGAGCTAGATGAGATAAGAAAGATTTTCCAATATATTCTCCTCCCTCATCACATTGAAACACTTTAATCTTCTTGTCAAACAAATTTTCCACCATTTTTTGAAACATAATGAACACAGAGAGCAGTTCTGACTTGTGCTTTAGTGGATAGAGCCAAGTGAAACGTGAGTAATTGTCTACAAATATTGCATAATACTTGAAACCTTGTACTGAGTTTACAGGTGCCGGACCCCAGAGATCACTATGTATTCTCTCTAAAGGATCATGTGCTTGGTATGTAGAATCAGAAAATGGAAGCTTAGCATGTTTACTCATCTGACAAGAGTCACAAATAGCAGAAGAGGTCTTATTTATATTAATACTATTGCTGGAACTTAGTATTTTCAGAATCTTAGAGTTTGGATGGCCAAGTATTTTGTGCCATATATCCTCACTTGCTGATCTGTTTCTGACAAAGAATAAAGCCTTGATGTTTGTGGTGTCCAAGACATAGATGCCATCACGCTTGCTTCCCTTTGCCAAGATTGAGTTGGTTACTAGATCCTTTATGTACACAGAATGAGAATCAAATACAAAATAGCAAGGATATTCTGCTGTCAATTTTGAAACAGATAGTAATGACCTTGCCATATCAGGTGCAACTAGGACTTCTGTAATTGGAATATTACCTTCTTGAGTGGTGATTGATGCTGTACCAACGTGTGTGATTGGTAAGAATGAACCATCTCCCACCATAATAGAGTCAGTTCCCCTGTAAGGTGCAACAGATTGGAGTGAATTGGTGGTGTTTGTGACATGAGCAGAGGCACCTGAATCTGGATACCAATCTGTTCCTGTCATTGGAGAAATTTGTAATGCCTGCAAAGCTTTAGGAACATCAGTACTTTGGAAAGCATTATCAAATCTATGCCAACATTTTAAGGCATTATGTCCTATCTTCCCACAGATCTGGCAAACTGGTCTTGCATTCTGCTGATTTACATGATCAGAGGTATAAACTTGTTGTGTAAAACCCCTTCCTCTTGTAGAGTAACTGGTTCTGCCTCTCTGATTCTGAAAACGACCACCACCTCTGCTGTTGTAACTATTTCCTCTGCCATTTCTAGAAAAATTTTCTGAGTAGTACTGAAAATTTTCAGGCTGAACATTAAAGGCCAAATGAGGAGAAACAGTAGGAGTATTATAGCTATGAGTGTTCATTGCTAAGCTCTTTAGTTGAGACACAACATCATCATAAGTAGGAAGAGGTGGCTTATGCATTGATGTATGAATAACAGTTGCAAAAGACTCATATTCCTTGCCTAATCCTTGTAACAGACGAAAAATTTTCATGGATTCTGAAATTGGCTTTCCAATTGATGCTAAGTGATCACATATTAACTTGAATTCCTTTAAGTACTCAGCCATAGTCCTTCCCTCTTTTGTTAACGTTTGCAAAGATGCTAACAAGTCAAATTCTCTTGATATGGAGTGCTGATTAAAATTTTCAGATAAGGCATTCCATACCTCTCTTGCTGTGTCAAGACCAATTACATAGCCAAATACATCTTCAGAAAGAGTACCACATATCCAGGACTTTATGAGCTGATCTGTCTGCAGCCATGATTCATATTCCGAGTTTGTAACCTCCACTTGAGCATTCTCTGTCTCTGTGATAACAGTTTCTGAAGGAGCTTGCTCATCGCCGGTGATGAAGCCTAATAGCTTCTGACTCTTGAGTAATGATTCTACCTGTGTCTTCCAAATAAGGTAGTTTGTCTCTGTGAGTTTTAATGTGACGAAATTTGAAATATTAACATGAATTGGAAAGGGATATTTTGGTGAGTTGACAATGGCCATTGCTGAAAAAAGAATGAACTCTTATTCAGGCTCTGATACCATGAGGATTTCCAGATTTTGTGAAAGAAAAATGTGTAAATGAAACGTTATAAATTTAGTCTGAAAACATTCCATTCTGCATTACTTTGAATCAGTACAAGTACATGGCTTATATAGCCTTACATGAGGATAAAAACGTAAAACAATTCTTCTCATGCTAGTACAACTTTGCCCTCTAACAAACCAACAAACTCAATAGATTTCAACCAATTTTGAGAGGCTACTAAATCTGTTACATACTCCAACATTTGCAGAAAAATATTCCCCTGAATCTTGAATATGTGAACCCTGCTGAGCTGGCTTAAGTTCAGCTAAATAAACCCTGCTCTTCTCCAATACTTCATGCTCTTTCTTCTCCAATGCTGCACGTTCTTCATTCTGAAACTCGGTATTCTCAATAGTTATTCCCCACGAATTCATCATAGACTTGAGAGGCTTCAAAGTACGTAACTTAAGAGTTGTTTTTTGTGAGAAAAGTAAATTTGCTAATTTAGTATGTTTGGCATGCACCGTGAACCTACAATATTGGATTCAAAATACTATGGGAATAGATATTGAGGACAACCTAGGAGTTATTTTTTGTGAGAAATTTGAATTGATCTTTCTAAGAATTTTTCGCCCTCGAATTGAAGTACCCATCTCTCTCTCCTTCTGTTGCAATTAGAAGTTGAATCTGAATGTTATATTTTTCCTCGGGTTTGTGATGTCGATAGGGATTTTTTTGAGATCCGTTCATTAGTTGTCAAAACTGTTGTGGAAAATTTGGTTCGCTTTTTTTTGGAATTCAGAGTGTTGGAATTGATTTGAATTAGGTGAATTTTTTATTTTGCATTGTTGTTGTTTATAGGTTTCTATTTTCTCTGGTTGATTCATCGTGTGTTGATTGCTTTGTTTAGGTATGAATCGTAATATTATTTCGTTTGTTCACATGTTAATAATGCAGGTGTTGGTAGGATAATCACTGATGTCGATGTTATAGTGCTGAGATGAGGAAAGTAACAACTACATTAAATCAACTTATGAGTTAGCTAAATAATGCATCAAAATCAATTATTATGGTCCAAAGCTAATGTCCGAAACTCCTCACAAAACTGTAAGTTCCTTCCCCAAAAGCAGGGTCTTACTTGTATCTCATTTGTCATTTGGTTACTTAATTATGGATCAAAATGCATATCATTTACTTAGATGAATTGTTTCAGAATTTGTATAATTGAGTCCCTATTTTGGTTACATTGTTTAATACATTCTCATTATATTGCGAAGGTTTGTTTTTGGGTTAGTGTTTAGCGATATATAAAAGCGAGTTAAATTTCAAGATCAAACCTCTAGCTTGAGAGTAATCTCTCCACTTTTTGCTTTGTCTCTTACCTTTTGTGTTCGTAGTTGATAACACTGAAAGTGTATCATTATTAGGATAGGTTTTTACATCATTTTCGCATGATTCTTACATCGTCTACATACTTATCCGATTCTATTTTGAGCTTCACACACCCGTTTTATTGGTTTTCAGGTTTCTAGGCGACAAGGCCTAAATGAGATCAATATGAAAGATTCCTGTCAAAAACCACAAGATTTGAAGGAAAATCTACTCAGAGCCGAGACCGAGCTCCAGAACCCAAAAGGACACCCGAGCAACGAGCG
>CM071873.1:17215056-17240823 GCA_036759665.1 Gynandropsis gynandra
AGATCTAGGGCAAAGGGGGGCGACGAACAGGGGAAGAAAGCACTGGAAAAACATCTGGGAAAGCTCGGGAAGCATCGGAGAAGAAGCGAAGCACCAATCCGTACACCGGTAACGCATTAGGGAAGGTCGAGGCATCGAGTTCCTTAGGGTTTTGTCATGTATTGGGTTGTGTTATCTTCTGTTTTCATGTATTCCATGAGTGAGTAGAGTCCCTACTGCGGGTAGGGTTATCGGATTTGTATGTATGAACGATGATCTTCTTTAATGCTTAGTTTTATGATTTTTACTCTTGATTTACGGTTCTATGCTTAGCAATATCAATCATATGTTAGTGTTGACCGCTCAACAACAATGGATATCGAACCTTGCTGGAAGGTTAAGGAACGAATCCGGTCCGCTAAGTAGTAGATTAAGTCTTGGCTAATGAGAATCTGACCGGTCGGTTAGCCAACTTAGGGATAGTGATTGCGGTCTTAATGCTGCCATGGTGCGTGTTAATCGGCTGTCGGAAGGCAGGGTTGCATGTATCCATGGTTAGGAGGTTTAGGCTCGGAAGAATCACTCCTCAACCGTAGAGCATGAATTTCCCGTTGTCAAGAGTAGGTTGTAGATCTATGATCTTTAGTCGTTCGTGTATGCAATATCCAGTATCCCGTACACCCGTAGTATTCATCATATCTAGTTCATCTTTACCCTCGTTCCGTTGTCTCCATTAGGATAGATTTAGGATCATTAGAACCATATCCCCTCCTATCACCTTTCTTCCTAGTTTAGTTTTGTTCTTAGTTTAGTTGTATTAGTCTCTGAGATCGACCCTGGTACTACAAGATCCGAATACTTGCGGTGAAGTGGATTAGGTTAATTATAACTCGCGTTTCCACACGTCAGTAGTCATTCGTCTAAAGTCTTAGAACGAATAAAGATATCGAAAACAAAAGTTATATTTCTCTCTCTTAGTATTTACTTTTTCATCCTCATCTAAAAAGTCAATGATATTGCTTTTTTTTCTAATATAATTTTTGTGTAGATTTGATATGTTGGTGCTATTACCATAAATAATGACAATATGTAGTTTTACAAGAGCTCAATGTTTTCTGATTTATGAAACATGTGTTGTTCATTATTTTATAAAAATATAGCTATTGAATAATTTATGAAAAAAATATTAAAAATAATTAGTCAAATATTTGTGTTTTATAGAAAAATGAAACAAAAGTTATATACTAATAAAAAAATTGTAAATTATTTAAATAAGATAGATCATCCGAATATCATACTGAACTAAATCGTTGTCTAATAAATTTATAAAAAATAAAAAAAAAATAGAAAAATTATGAGAAACTATAGATAAGGAAAGAGAATTAACTATATTAATACATTTTCTATTCCAATTGTGTCTCAATGTCAAGACCAAAGAATTAACTCTATCAGATATATAATTTGTTGTGAATATACAATTATATTGTGGAATATATTGCGAAAAATCAAACCATTACAATGTATAAAATAAAGTATATTATTATTATTATTATTATTATTATTATTATTATTATTATTATTATTATTATTATTATTATTATTATTATTATTATTATTATTAATTAATGCACAATTTATTTACATTTTTCTTTTTTGTTAATAAAGATTAATATGAGGTATGCTTTGTATTGTTTATTGACTTACCAAATCTTCTTCGGCATATCAATTTTGTATGACCGCGAAAATCCATAATTATTATCATTTGAATATTATTTAGATTGGATAAATCATCGAATTATGTAAGATAGTTAATGATGAATCTAAAATATTATTTCATCGGAGTGTGTATATATATATATTGGGTAAAATATATTTTTTGCAACTATAATATTAATATTATTTAATCTGAATTCTCATTTTATTAGAAAAAAAGAAAAATTGAAAACCATTGGATCATTTGACTGCAATACCACAGAATTTGCCAGTGGTCGTGATCGTGACGATAGCATGTAAACCAATACAAGTTAAATAATTTGTGATTTTCAAATGAAAATTAATCATATATATCGAATATACTATTTATTTGGTCTGAGATATCCATATTTTTTTTTATTGGATGTAGACATTCTGTTTAGATTTTCATAGGTTTATATTTTTTTAGTTTAGGTAATAATGTGATTTATTGTCAAATTTATAATGTTAACTAGTTAAAATTAAAATCAGACTATTAATTAGGGTTGGGCAAATAACGAATATTTGTGAATATCTGACTATTTGTATTTGTATTCGGCGAATATCCAAATTTAGTATTTGTATTTGTAAATTCGAATATTTGTAAATACGGATATTTGTCGGATATACGGATATCCGTCGGATCTTCGAATACGAACTTAAATTTTTTTTAACGTAAAAGTATATATAAAAGAATATTAATAAAAAACAATAATCATCAACTATAATCTAAAACTAAAATTTAAATCACACAAAGATGCAAAGATACATAATATAAATAAAACAAAGTACCAAATCTTCACAATCATCTCCACATCAATCATTTAAATTTAGTTTTGTCGATGATTCTGCGAATATCGTCAATGAAACAAATTGTTAGATTATACACTAAAATAAAACTTGCAAAAAAGTTATATATTTAGTGAGTTTTGTTTTTCATATATTGTAATATCTCTTTAACATTATCCAACTCATTTGGATTATAACCATTCTTGAGTGTAAATTAAATCTTCAACAATATTAGTTATTTTAAAATTTTTGATATTTTAGTACTCCAATCATAAATATATTACATATTTATCAATATATTTATGCAATAAGTGTTTAAATAAGATTAGTAATGTTTTCATTTCCAATTTGATTATTAAAATTAATTTTTATATATATGTATCTATATATTAACTACATTTTCTATTTAGTATTTACGGATACGAATAGTTCGAATAATTGAATCTATTATTTGTATTTGTATTTGTATTTGTATTTGTATTTGTATTTGTCGAATATCTGATTCTAATATTTGTATTTGTATTTGTGTCAGCGGATATTCGAATTTTCGTTTCGAATACGAATCGAATACGAATACTTCGAATATATTGCCCATCCCTACTATTAATAGTCAGAATTAACTAAAATTTAACAAAAAAGATTGTTTGGGATATTGACGCGATCCCGACTGGAATGACGCTCTAGACTAGGTTAGGAATGGATAGGCCTTGCTGCAATGGGTTGCCCAAGGGTTGTGGAACGGATGGTCACACGAGAGTTGCGAATGGCTCTCGATTCATCGGTTCGTCTCTGAAGGATGCTACGCACCAACGAAGAACGAACGAGACGTTGGATATTACACACCAACGAATTTGCTGGATATTACAGACCAACAACAAGAATTCACAAGGAAATTCAAGATTAAAATTCAAGATTCAAATTGATTCAAAGATAGATTGCTCAAGGAGGGGTTGCCGGCCATATACATAAACCAAGGCCATGCAGAAATTAAATGCAACATTAAAGGGTAGTCTTCATGCAAGGTTACTAATAAATACATAGAAAACATAAAAAGGACATTAAGACAAGTTTGTAATTCGTGCACATGGGAATGTGGACTTGTCTTGAAACCCTCGGGATATTAATTAGGTCGCGGGAAAAGTGACACGCGGTCTCGTTAAAAACCCGTCGTCGGAAAACCCCGTGGGACAAAACCGACAAAGGGAAAAGAGTACACGCGGGTCACTTACCTAATTAATAACCGTTGCGGGGCGGGCTTCGGCTTGGATAAAGTTTCTTAGGGTCGTGACTTCACGTGGACTTGAATAATCTTCGTGAACATGGACGGCCGCGAGAATTCCGATAATTGCGTCCTTAAGCTTCGCAGCCCTGGCTCGGGCCACGGGACCAGCTGGTAGGATCAACGTCTCTTCCTCCTTAGCCCTAGCTTGGGTCACGGGACCAACGTCTTCTTCCGCATTGGAGGTCCTATCCTCGACGTCCTCCGGGATCATATCATACCCCCTTTCTTGGAAAGGATTTGCCCTCAAATCCGCTTGATCTGCGACAAAAGGAACCAAGTCAGTGACATTAGAACTAGAACGCACATTGTACTTACCTCGCAAATCGAGTTGGTAGGCGTTGTCGCTGATCTTCTTGGTCACTGAGAATGGGTCGTCGATCCGGGGTATTAATTTTGACTTCCGCTCATCGGGAATCGCTCTTTTTGTAGGTGAATCCAAACTTGGTCACCGGGTGCTCATTCGGGAATCGTTCTTTTCGTAGGTGGCGTAGTTGAGAGTGGCACCTCCGAGTTTTTCACTGAAGTAGGCAATCGGCTTCCAATCCTACATTAAGACTGCACCAATTTCTACACCGGATGCATCACACTCAATTTCAAACGTTTTAAGAAAATCGGGTAATATAAGTAAAGGAGCGTTAGTTAGTTTCTCCTTCAGCGTTTGGAACGCTGCCTCTTGCGCTTCTCCCCACTTGAATCCCACGTTTTTCTTAATGACTTCCGTAAGAGGGGCGGCTAAGGTGCTGAAGTCCTGAACGAATCTCCGGTAAAAACCCGCGAGTCCATGGAAGCTTCGGACTTCCCCGACGGTCGTTGGGCTCGGCCATTCCCGAATGGCTTTAACCTTCTCTTCGTCTACCTTCACGCCATCTACACTTACTACAAAACCTAGAAATACGACGTTATCCGTACAAAAGGTATATTTCTTGAAGTTGGCATACAACTCTTCTTTCCTAGGTACCTTCAACACTAATCCTAGGTGACCTAAGTGTTCCTCTAAGATCTTGCTACAGATCAAAATATCGTCAAAGTAGACTACCACGAATCTACATATATATTCCCTAAGCACATGGTTCATTAATCGTATGAAGATACTAGGTGCATTCGATAACCCAAAAGACATAACTAACCACTCATATAATCCGTGCTTAGTTTTAAACGTTGTTTTCCACTCATCACCTTCCTTCATCCTAATTTGATGATAACCACTTTTAAGATCAATTTATGAAAATATCCTACTTCCATGCAATTCGTCTAACATGTCATCTAGCCTAGGAATAGGATGTCGATACTTCACCGTAATGTTGTTGATTGCGCGACAATCAACACACATGCGTCATCTGCCATCTTTCTTTGGCACGAGTAGCACGGGTACGGCGCACGGAATCATATTTTCGCGAATATGTCCCTTGGCCATGAGCTCCTCCACTTGTCTTTGCAGCTCCTTAGTCTCCACGGGATTGGTTCAGTAGGCTAACCGATTTGGTAACGTGGCTCCGGGAATGAAATCAATTTGATGTTCGATTCCACGTATTGGTGGCAATCCGATGGGGTTCTCCTCGGGAAAGACATCGTCGTATTCCTGTAATAAGTTAGAAATCTCACTCGACAGCGCCGGTGCAAGGTTAGCTAAGCTCGAGAGAGCTTCTTTATAAACAAATAAAAATATGGTCTGATCAGAATGAAGAGATTTCTTGATCTCATCAGATCTTGCGTAAAAATTTGACGATCTAAGTTCGAGTGTGCTTTGCCTCTTCAAATGCAATTGGTCTTGCATTACCTCCTTGGGCATCAATGGAACGAGGACGGTTTTCCTGCCATTATACTCAAAGTAATGTTTATTAGTATAAATGTCATGTTTTACCTTGCAATCCGATTTTCAAGGTCTACCGAGTAGAATATGGCTCGCCTCCATTGGCATCACAACGCACAAAATCTCATCTTCGTATTTTCCTATGGCAAAGGGCACGGTTACTTGGCTTGTCACCTTCATCTCGCCATTTTCATTCAGCCATTGTAGCTTATATGGCTTCGGATGTTTTTGGACTTTCAATCCGAGCTTTCGAACCATCGTAGCGCTTGCAACATTCGGGCAACTTCCTCCATCGATGATAACGCTACATACTTTGCCATGAACTAGGCAGCGGGTGTGGATTAGATTTTCTCGCTGTTCTTGCTCGTCACCCTTAGGTTGCACGTTTAGAGAACGATGTGTAACCAGCAACTCGCCCGTGGCCGGTTCCTCCTCTCGCGTCTCGTCCGACAGTTCGGCCGCTTCGTCCTCGGACTCTAATTCCCCGTCGTCGCAAAGGATCATGACCTTCTTGTTTGTACACTCACTGGCATAGTGTCCTCTTTAGTGACACTTGAAGCATTTCACATCCCGAGCCCTCAAATTCGTGGCATCGGCCTTTCCTTTGTCCCGCGGCGCTGCTAGACCTGCTCTCGCCGCGTCTCGGCTCGCCGTTTGTGCCTTTGGCACATCGCGGCCTGTTGGAACCATGTTGTCCTTTCTTGGATAGCTTGGTTTCTCATCCCGTTGTTGGCCATATTTTCCAGCCCCATAGCCCGAGCGGGGGTTCCTTCGTCGCTGGAGTTGTTGTTCGATGAGGATCGCTTTGTGAAGCATTTCCTCGATCTCCACGTAGTGTTACAACTCCAGATGGTCTTGGATGTCTAGGATTAATCCTCCAAAGAACCGAGACATCGTCGCCTCTCGATCCTCCGTAAGGTCAGCCCGCAACATGAGCAGCTCCATCTTTTGGAAATATTCCTCCACGGAACGGTTTCCTTGGGTGAGCTTCCGTAGCCGCCTATGCACCTCTCGGTGGTGATGGTTTGGCATGAACCTTTTGCGCATAATTGTCTTCATTTCCAACCAAGTGGCTATTGGTTTTTCGCCATTTCTCCGCCTAGAAATCGTGAGTTGATCCCACCAACTCAAGGCATAGTTGTAGAACTCCGTGGCTGCCACCCTAACTTTCTTGGCCTCGGGGTATGCTTGACAACCAAAGACGAGATCCACCTTTTTCTCCCATTCTAGGTAGGCTTTCGGGTCGGTCTTGCCGTGAAATGCTGGAATTTTCAGCTTGAGACCAGTGAGGTCGTCCCTCGGGTCGTCTCTCTGTTCCCTTGGTGCGCGCCGCCGTCGATAACTACTTCGGGACGAGGATGAACTGCCTCGTTCGTAGTAGTTGTTGTCCTCCTCATGTCGGTTCCTCTCACGATGCTGGAACGCATGAGCGTCTCTCGGTCGGGTTGGATGTTCGGCCCGAAACTCTTGCCGAAACTCCTCGATCTTGTTGGTGATGATTTACTCCAAACGAGCCACGAGAGCCTCAATGAGTCTCTCATTGACCCTGCTGTTCTCGGCAGCTATTTCATCCATGATGTCCTTTGGTTCCTTGTGTGTACCTACTCACAAGTTCCTGCACACGAACACACGGAGAAGCCACAAGCGGAAAGCAAGAAAAAAACCTCGACAAGGACACACACGAGATAGACACGCACGAGATGGACACCTAAACGTAAGAAATGTATATATATATTTTTTTATTTTTTTGTAACGTTCAACCAAGCTATGACCGAAAACATCAAAACCAAATTGAACTAACCTTTTCGCTAGAACGAGCTCTGATACCACTTGACGCGATCCNAGACGCTCTAGACTAGGTTAGGAGTGGATAGGCCTTGCTGCAATGGGTTGCTCAAGGGTTGTGGAACGGATGGTCACACGAGAGTTGCGGAAGGCTCTCGATTCACCGGTTCGTCTTCGAAGGATGTTACGCACCAACGAAGAACGAACAAGACGTTGGATATTACACACCAACGAATTTGTTGGATATTACACACCAACAACAAGAATTCACAAGGAAATTCAAGATAAAAATTCAAGATTCAAATTGATTCAAAGATGGATTGTTCAAGGAGGGGTGGTCGGCCATATACATAAACCAAGGCCATGCAAAAATTAAATGCAACATTAAAGGGTAGTCTTCATGCAAGACTACTAATAAATACATAGAAAACATAAAAAGGACATTAAGACAAGTTTTTAATTCGTCCACATGGGAACGCGGACTTGTCTTGAAACCCTCGGGATATTAATTAGGTCGTGGGAAAAGTGACACGCAGCCTCGTTAAAAACCTGTCGTCGGAAAACCCCGTGGGACAAAACCGACGAAGGGAAAAGAGTACACGTGGGTCACTAACCTAATTAATAACCGTTACGGGGCGGGCTTCGGCTTGGATAAAGTTTCTTAGGGTCATGACTTCACGTGGACTTGAATAATCTTCGTGAACATGGACGACCGCGAGAATTCTGATAATTGCGTCCTTAAGCTTCGCAGCCTTGGCTCGGGTCACGGAACCAGCTGGTAGGATCAACGCCTCTTCCTCCTTAGCCCTAGCTCGGGTCACAGGACCAACGCCTTCTTCCGCATTGGAGGTCGCATCCTCGACGTCCTCCGGGATCATATCAGATATTATGGATCTCAAAGAACGGCTGTCTACAAAGCCCAATCAAAGAGTAATTGTATAATTTGTGTTACAATACTCTTTTTTTGAGCTTCTTCGTTGATTGAATTACAAATATTGTGCTTGAAGTTACGTATGCATATATAGATCGAAACATTTATTTAAACTACAATTTCGACACATTATCAGATTTCAAATTAGGATCTCAATACAGATTCACGGATAAGCTAATCCACCCAATATTATTTATCTAAAGCATTGGAGATTAACACAGTTTAATTGAAAAATATATTAATTTTCAAAATATTGAGTTAAAAAATGTCAAAATGGTTTTACCTCGTAAATTTTCCATTATGTTAAATATTATTTATGTGGAGTAATCAGATATATAGTTTGAGAATAAGCGAATATAGAGTTATTGCATAAGATACATGGTACGAGTGAATAATTTGTTTATATTAATGTTTGAAAAATTCAAAGAATATAAATGATATTTGATGCTAACAATAAGTGATGAATGAACTCAAGAATTTCAATAGTAACGATCCTACAACTAGGAAGCTATATGATTTAAAAAAACTCAATTGTATAATATATTTAAATGACTACTAATAAGAAATAGTGATTTATAATGCTATAGTGTATTGATTGACAGTTGACATTAATGAGATGAATATGTCTATATAATAAAATGTTTTGATCTTATGTTGTTGTGATTTTTTTTTAATATTTAGATTTTTTGAATCAAAGGGGAAAAATGACTTTCATTTTAATGTTGGGACGAACTTTGATGATCAATACCACAATCATTGAATGTTTCTCATGTATAAGAAACTTGTCAAAGTTATTGACAAAGCTAGGCGAACACCCCTTACAAAAGATGTTGTGCTTACTTCAAATTTTGAAATGAGTTTTGAACTCCAATTACATTACCACGATATAGATCCATCATAGATAACATCTTAAGAAGATATTCGATTTTAAGAATATGATGTCAAGATATCACTTTTTGAAAAACCTTCAAGTTAGAATTGATTGTTAACTCGCCCATTGGACCATATGTTTATAAGATGATTAACCTTATAACAAAATTTTGAGGAATTGGGGTGTAAGTTAGGTAAAGAGTCGACTCAAAATTTCAATCATGCAATCATTATCAGGGATATTTTTTACATTCACCATTATATATAACATGAACACAATGAACCATGATTTGTATAAGTTGTTGAATCTAATTATTTATTACGATAATCATTTAGTATCAAAAATGTCAAAGGGAATTGGAATTTTCATGGTGGTCAATTCAGATTCCAAGAAAAAGAAGGAAAAAATCCAAGAAGAAGATCATTGTGGCTAAGGGTGATTTGATTAAACCCAAGGCTAATGAGAATAAGTCTGGCCATTTCGATATTGAGTGCTTCTTCTACAAGAAGATGAAGAAGTGAAAGCTAATTGCAAAGAATATCTTGCAAGTCTCACTATTAAAAACAACATCACCTTAATGAAAATGTTTTCATCACTTCTTTAGCTATTATTGATTTTTCTATGTGAGTATTAAATATCAAAAATAGTTTTAACATTTTCAATCTGTTACATGGGTTGAGGATGTAGGTGTTGCAGAATTAGCTCCATGAACGATTTCTATTTTTATGGCCATGGAATAATTTTGATGTTAGAAAGTGTTTATTATGTTCCAAATTTGTTTCGAACATAGTATATATTTGTATGATAGATAGATTTGGATTTCGAAGAATATTCTATAATAATATTTTCTATATATTTAAAGGTAATGAATGGTATGCAAATGATTATACAATCTGGTGTTTATGTCTTACATGGTGGAAATATTAATTTGATTAATATAAGACTTGTGAATCTTGTCTTCGAAAAAGATGTCTAAATCATCGTTTTTAAGAATCGGTGAAAGGATTACAACTTTTAGGACTCATACATTGAATGTATGTGGACCTATAAAATTTTAAAGTAGAGTAGGATATTCATATTTTTATAACATTAACGATGTGTAGATATTTTTTTTATATATTATGAAACATAATATGTGAATGATTTACAATGTTCAAGATATTTTCATATGAAGTTGAGAAATAAACGTGAAAAAACATCAAAATGTTGAGATATAATCGGGAAGGAATTATCTGAGTCATGAATTAACCGATTATCTAAAACAAAATGAGATTTTGTAGCAATTGACCTTTCCTAGAATACAACTAACATAACAATGTTTTTGGAAAATAATGAATCAACCCTTATTAGATATGTTAAGATCCATGAGAGGTTCATCAATCTTTTATAATAAGTCTTTGGATGTATGAGAAAGATGCAAGTTGAACCTAAAACATATAAGAATATAGATGGTTTGGCTTTCATCAAGAGAATATAATCGGACACACTTAATGCTCGGTCTTATAACTATTAATTGCATAGGGTTCTCAAAAAAATGTAAGACTTATTTCTATCATCCCTCTAAATACAAAGTAGTTCTGGCTTATATGCAACTTTTATAGACATAAAATTTCTTAATGAAAGAGCCCTACTCGTCGAGTAACATGCATGTGATTAGGATTTTGTTTAGGAATAAACGAATGGACACCTAGTATGAAATTTTTGAGCTATAGTCATTATTGTGCGACTTTTTCGAATCGTGAACAATAGTCTAGGTTTGCTTAGAAGTCTTTTGGATACCGATTAGTCGAGTAGTTGTGCTTGAAACCATGATCTATAGTTGCATTCACCTCCTAGGTTTCAGTACCAAGTATCCATATCTCCGTGTATACCGATTGATCTCTGCTTTGTTTGATATATTTTATCGTTCATTGATCATTAGATTCTACACGCTTATACTCTGCTGTCATTTTTTTTGGATAAGTTTCTAACTACTTCAGGTTTTCATTGACATGAGTACATCGAGATCGATCGTTCGGGTCTAAGTGGTGGGTTGAGGCGCTATTCTACGTCCTAAGGGTTAGAGTTGAGGCGTAATCTAAAAAAAAGAGAGAAAAATATTCTTCAATGACGCACCTCTTCACTTCGCTAAGGTTACAAGACTTTATCAGTGTGCCATATGCAGCCTGGGTCTAAGTAGAAAGCTATCCCTCTTCGACTTCGACGTCCTAGGAACCAAGCATGGATCTATAAAAAAAAGAGTATAAGAACGAGAATGTGAGTTTAATGATATCTCAAGCTTAGGGGAATTGGTATGGAGATCGTTTCGACGTTGTCTAGGGGTATGAAATAGACTTAGGCCATTGGTAGGTTGCATGGCTCGTGACTTTCGGTTGATAGAAGTCTGCACTAGATGCGCTTAGACTTGCATTCATGTGACGGGTTGTTTTGCATGATGGCTAATCCTTCGAAGTTTTCGTACTAGTATCCGTTGTTGTTTAGCTCTTCTTGTACTCGACTTTAGATTTGCTCGAGGACGAGCAAAGGTTAAGCCTGGGGGAGTTTGATAACATGTAATCCGCCGTAGTATTTGCATGATTCTTAGGGTTAGTTTTGATTAGATTTCTTGGACTTTACCGACTTATTGAGTTTATTCAAGGATTTCATCTACCATTTCGTGTTTTGTGTATGAAATGAAAACATGAAGAAAAACATGGATGATTACGACAATTCCACCCGAAAACGTGATTGAATGACAAGATACCTCATGTGCACGGTCACGGAAGCAAATCGAACACTCAAGCATCGAGCGAAAGGAGCGCAAACAACAATTGAAGTGTGCACGCTCGGGCTCAGGTTGCGCAATTATAACCAGAAAATCCCCGAAAGCAAGCCTGACTCGGGCTGATAGACAACACGCACGAGCAGAAGAGCCCGATTGGGCTGAATATGGTGCATGATAACATGTTATCCGTCGTAGTATTTACATCATTTTAGGTTTTGATTAGATTAGATTTCTTGGACTTTACCGATTATTTGAGTTTATTCGAGGCTTTTATCTACTACTTCGTGTTTTGCGTAGGAAACTAAGACTTGAAGCAAACACGAAAGATTACAGCAAATCCAACCCGAAAAAGTGACAAAATGACAAGATACCTCATGTGCACGGCCACGGAAGCAAACAGAACACTCAAACCTCGAGCGAAAGGAGCGGAAAGAGCAATTGCATGTGTGCCCGCTCGGGCTGTGTATGTGTGTCCGATCGGGCACCAATTTGGACCAGAAAAACGCCGAGAACCAGCCCGACTCGGGCTGGTAGTAAACCCGCGCGGGCATGGGAGCCTGACCAGACTGGAAAAGGCAAGAGAACAAGGGGCACGAATCAGGCAAAGGAGAAGAGAGAGACTACGGCCGAAGAAGGAGACTTCGGGGAACCGAAGGATTCGTCGGAGGTTACGCTCGGGATGATAGGGGAGTCGAACACTTACTTCATTTTTGTTTGCTTCTCTATGTATTCCTAGTAGTTCTCGTTGCCATGGGTTAGGGATGTCATTGTATTGGATAGTTTAAGTTATTAATGCTTGATTTCGGTTTTGTTCAATTGAATGGTTCGATTCGTGCGTAATGCCTTCATACGTTGTTGATATCAAGTTAGGATAAGACTAAATCTATTCTATTGATATTAAGCATGTTTGAAGGAGATTAGAGATTCGTCTAGGCTTGGGAGAGTCATATTTGAGTCTCGTGAATGAACTTTCGAATGAATTAGGTTAACGAGAATTTGGCCAATCGGTTAATCTATTTAGGAACGGTAATTATCGAGGTAGAATTCCCATTGTTCTTAATGCATCTAGAACTTTCGTGCTACATAGGGATACGAGTGTCGTTAATTTCCTATATAGAGGATTTAGGCTTACGCCGAGTCATTTCCGTTTATAGAGGTCGAGTTCCCATCCGACATTAGAGGTTGAATTCTACATTGTTCTTCATGCATCTAGAAGTTCCTCACTACATAGGGATATGGGTGACGTTGATTTCCTAGGTAGGAGATTTAGGCTTACGCCGAGTCATTTCGAGCATTAGGGGTAGAGTTCCCTACTGTTCTTCATGCATCTAGACGTTTCGCGCTACATCGAGAGATGAGTGACGTTGATTTCCTAGGTAGAGGATTAGATATTAGTTCCCCATCGATTGATACAAACCGACTTCATGATCCTTAGAACCCTCCATTGCATGTTCCGGTATTCCAGAAGCCCATGGTACTCTATCTTGTTAAGTCTAACTTCGTTATCCTTTATTATCTTTACTTTCATGTCTCATAATCTTATATTGATTGATCTTCTTCTCGTGAATTCTTAGTTCTAACGCTGCACTCAGCCCCCAGAGTTCGACCCTTGTACTACACGAACCGTATACTTGCGGTAGAGTGGTCTTGGAAAAATTAAAACCTCTGATCCCATGCACGAGCAGGAGAGCCCGAGTGGGCTGAATATGGTGCACGCACGGGCTGACTTATGCATGAGTTGTGTGCAAAGTGTGCCCGCGCGGGTCCACCTTTTTCTCAACAACCTAGTTCGAATTTTGAACGGGCTGACTTTAAAAGGAACAGAAGGGGGAAGCCAAGAACAGAGGGGAGACGAGGCACACACCAGAGGAAACATCAGGAGACACAGGAGAAAGAGGAGAGAACACGGGTGAAGACTTTGGGGCAACCCAAAGGATTCATCCGAAGCCAACGCTCGGGATGATAGGGGAGATGAACACTTACTTCGTTTTTGTTTACTTCTCTAAAAACTTAATGGTTCGGAATCCGAGTTTTATTTTATTTCCAAGACCACTCAGCCCGTGCGTGCACCATATTCAGCCCGATCGGGATCTCCTGCCCGTAGGTGTTGTCTATCAGCCCGAGTCGGGCTTGCTTTCGGAGATTTTCTGGTTATAATTGCGCAACCTGACCCCGAGCGGGCTCACTTCTCAGCCCGAGCGTGCGCACTTCAATTGTTGTTTCCGCTCCTTTCGCTTGATGCTTGAGTGTTCGATTTGCTTCCGTGGCCGTGCACATGAGGTATCTTGTCATTCAATCACGTTTTCGGGTGGAATTTTCGTAATCATTCATGTTTTCCTTCATGTTTTCATTTCCTACACAAAACACGAAATGGTAGATGAAATCCTTGAATAAACTCAATAAGTTGGTAAAGTCCAAGAAATATAATCAAAACTAACCCTAAGAATCATGTAAATACTACGACGGATTACATGTTATCAAGCCCACACTGAAAAAATTGTTCTTGATCATATTCAAAACTCTATTGAATCGATATAAGCTCAAAAACATGAGATGCAAAGTCAAAAAACTTTTTCTAGACATTTTGAAATTGATTAGGAGACTTGTGTCTTCAATAGTTGAGAATCAATAACATGTTACTGAACCTTCTTAGAAACTCGTTCAACAACAAAAATTTGGATGAAGAAGTACATTTTGTTCAAGTTAAAATGTCTTCATGTTCTCGATATGGGCTCGATACGTCTAATTTTATGATGCATGAAAATGAGTGTAATCGTATTGATCAACCTATAAATTTTGAGAACGCGTCATAAATTTTTTTTACTCTAAAAATGGTACAAGCCATGATATTTGAGATGAAATTGATGAAGTTTAACAAAGTATGGACTTTGGTGAAACTTTCAACGAATTTCAGATCAATTAGTTGTAAATGGATTTCCATGAAAAAGATTTCCATGGATTTCCATAAGGTAGAGATCTGTTAAGGTTATCTAGTTTCAGATGGATACAGTTAACTAGAAGGAAATTACTATAAAAAACGTATTTGCGTGTGGTAATGCTCAAATCTATTCCTATTGTAACATGTCATGAGTATGATATATGACAAATGGATGTGAAAATAACTTTCTTTAATAGAGAGCTCTAGAAAAACGTCTATAAGATTCAACTTGAGGTTTTCACATCATCGTCCATGAATGCACTGGGAGTTATCATGACAATCATGATATTAACATGTCTTCATGTAGTTTTCGCTATAAGTGTAGTAAATCGACACCAGAGTAGATTCTGGGGAGAAATATTGAAAATGGGTGAAAACGATTCTGAAATATTTGAGAATAACTTTAAATAATGTATTGCTAAAAAAATATTTTTGCTGCATGTTTAGCAACCCTATAGATGCTTTTTAATAGCCCATTCTCTATCAAAATCTTAGAAGTTAGTCATTGCTATTAATTACGATAATCAAATTGTTGAATGTCGACTAGTTTCTTAAGTCATAACATAATTTTTTGTTGCACTATATTAGGTATAAAGCTTGGAAACAAACCAAAAGAATCAAAATTAAACGTGAAAACTCTTTCTGATGTGGAAGGATTATATATGTCATATGATCGTAATCTTGTTGTTAATGTGCTCATGCAATTCTTGTTTGCTAACATTAAAAAAATTTATTGTCTAGTATTTTTATTCAATTCAAAGGATGGATATTTCAAATTTATTAGTAAATTTTATGATGCAGAAGTTCTTGAAGGAGTAACCATATATCGCCATAGAGATCAGGAAAGTTGTGGAGGAGAAACTTTAATCAGACTTGGGCAATAATCCAACATTTTTAGTTGTGGTAAATGCTGCCAAACATTTCAAATTGTATTATATAATATAATTGTCATTTACAAGTTTAGTTCTAACTAAAACTAAAAGCTTAGTTCAAAATTTGGGATTTTTCAAGACCATATATATTACTTTATCGTTCATGTCCTAACCGATATAAACAACATAACATAATTGTTTCTTGCGCCATACTCGACCTTGGGTTATACATATTAGAATATGAAAAAAAAATGAAACATACTTTAATATCATGTCAAAAATGAGATTTTTCTATTTAAATTTAGAACTAATGAAAATGTTCAGTGAAAAAGCTACATGTTGGATAATTAAGGCGTTTTGGTGGAGTTCTCACAACTTCAAAAGATTTTCTATTTAATTTAAGTAGTTTCCCAATTACACCTGGATTACAAACTCATACTCCCCCTGAGACTCTATCCGTCTTAAACTTAAATTTCAATCCAGATATCACACACCCCGTATGTGACTGGCTAAAACTATTCTTTCAATAGTTCTAGGTTACAGAATGAATCTCCTAATCACACATCTCTCTTCAATATTTTTGCTCAATCTTTGTTGATGGAGAAGATGATTTTCATTTATGGTATCATCCTTCTTATTATAGGATTTTTTATGTGTTTGTTGCAATATATTCTTCATATATGTAATTTTGATATTCTCCATGAGAATCTCCATTTTTTTATTTTTTGACTTGTTCAACTTTAACCTATTCAACATAAGATTCGATAAAAACACTTAAGATCATTGTTTTCTCGATCTTTCCTTTGTAATCTCGAATTTGTTTCAATTGTTTGTGAGTCTCATAGTTTTTGCTCTTATACTCACACAAAAAGGGGAGAATGTACTAATGCAAGTATAATTGTTACTAATGCAAACATACCTAAAGAGGTGGACAATTGATGTTAAAAGAAAAATAATTATGGATAGTTGTTGCTTAATGATTTAAATCCTTGATAAATATGGATGATGTGATTATGTGTTTGCTTAAGTATAAGATAAAAAAAGGAAGAGATTCTTAATGTTTAAATCATCAAGCAATCAACTATCCACATTATTTTTCTTTTAACATCAATTTTCCACGTCTTTAGGTGTGTATGCATCAGTAACAATTATATTTACATTAGTACCTTATGCCCCTGTTTGTGTGAGTATAAGAGCAAAAACTATGAGACTCATAGAAAATTGAAACAAATTCAAAATTAAAAACGAAAGATCGAGAAAACAATATTTTTTTAATCCTTACCAGCAACTTGACTTCAAACTTGGTTGTTACTCAAAAATAATTTCATTAATTTTGTTCTCAAGCTTTTATCGTTTCCTTCGCTACAGATTCCCTTTCGTTATTTTTACCATTCCAATACAAAATTAAGTTTTTCTTTTCAACGTCATTGAGTTAGGGTTTCGTTTCATAAAAAGAATTTTAAATTTCACATAAAAACATTCAAACAAACAAATGATAAGTAGTGCATGCAGTCGTGAACTTATTTCTCATTTTTTAATTCCAAGACATTTTAATTTCCTTTATTATTTATTCAAAAATAATTAATATCTGACATGTGACACTTCACTTCAATTTAGTTGACACAAATCAAATCCGAAAGATATTCCCTTTTCATCATTTCTTTAAATTTGAAACAAACAAATTTTATACCCAATTGAAAAGAAATAGTCGGCATAAATATATTTAACACGTCCACAAGATACACTTGAAGTATATCAATATAAATGTTTTTCGTGATTCAGCACAAACACGCTAGGTTTCAAGATCGCCGAAATTGACATATTTATCCACCATTTAGACTCAAGCTACCTTGTCTATATACTCTTATGATCAAATAATATTGGAGTATGTAAGTTCTTTTGTTTTCAAATTTTTTTATTTTCATTGATTTCTTTTCTCGTCCACCACCTTTTTTTCTCGCAAATATATGTGTGAATGTATATTTTCTTTCAACCTTTTGCCCTTAAGACGTCGAAGTTGAATATTCGCCTCATTACTTAAACCCGACCAAATTCATTGCACTCTTATTAACCATTATACATTTCAAATACTTCATTGATAGGAGAATGTAAGAGTGTTGTTTCAATTTGTGCATTAAAACTTTTTCCAATATATGAGGTGCACTTCAATTTTAGCATAAGCATAGTTCCACTAACATATTTCTCAAACAATTAAGTATATTCTTCATTCATTTTTCCTAAAATCAAAGCTCGCAACGCAAATAAACGAAGCGATTCATTTCCAATGGTTTGGTAAAAATATCATCCAATTGTGGTTCTGTAGGCACATATTTGATTAGAAATTATTTGTTTGAACAAACTCTCTAAGAAAATGATGTCTAATCTTAATGTGCTTAATTCTAGAATGTTGTACTGGATTTTTCAAAATATTTGTGGCACTTTTATTATCACAATGAGAAATGAAAGATTGAGATTCCATACCATAGTCTGATAGCATTTGATTCTTCCAAATGAGTTGTGTGCTACAACTTGTTAGTGCAATATTCTCGGCTTCTGTTGTTGATAAGGATGTCGAGTTTTATTTCTTATTGTGCCACAAAGTAAGATTATTTCCAAGAAAGAAATATCCTCCTAAAGTGCTTTTCCGACCATTGGCATTCCCACCCCAATATGCATCACAATAACTAACTAACACATGAGTAGTGTCTTTACTGTAGCAAATACCAAAGTTAAAAACTTTACATATTTGATTATTCGTTGTACGGCTTAAAGATGTGATAATTTTGGTTTGTGTTGATATCGTGCAAAAATCCCTACACTTGCTGCTAGATGAGGTCTACTTGTTGTTAAATAAAGTAGATTTCCTATCATACTTCGGTACACCTTATGTTCTACATCCTCTCCTTCGGAGTCTTTTGTCAATTTGGTAGTAGTAGACATAGACATATGAGCATAGTCTTGCTATTTTCCATTTCAAACTTCTTCACTACGTCACGAGCATACTTGTTTCGTGATATGAAAATTCATTCATCCAACTGTTTCAACTGCAAACCAAGAAAAAATTTAGTTCCTCGACATACTCATCTCAGAATTTCTTTGTCATTGTTTGCACAAACCAATCAGCTTTATTTTGAGATGTTGAATCGAAGATAATGCCATCTACATAAATTTGGATAATGAGTAAGTGTTTATCAGACTTATGAATAAATAAAGTTCGATCAACTCCGCTTCATTTGTATCCTTTGTTGATGAGAAACGGGCTAGCCTATCATAATACATCCTTTTTCTTGATTCAATCCATACAACGCCTTCTTAAGTCAATACACATGATCTAGATGTTTGTGATCCTCAAAACCATGAGGTTGTTCGATGTGTTCTTCCTCTTGAATGCTTCCATTCAAAAATACACTCTGCACATCCATTTGATATAACCTAAAACCAAAAACTTAACAAAATCCAAATAGCAACCATATAGATTCTAGCCTTGCAACTAGTGCAAACATTTCATCAAAGTCTTCCCTTTAACTTGTGTGTATCCCTGAGCTACAAGTCATGCTTTGTTTCTTGTAATATGGCTATCTTCATTACTTTTATTAGAGATCTTTTATTTCGATTGCATTTGTTTTAGTAGGTCTAGGTATTAGATACCAAACATCATTACGTTCAAATTGTTCTAGTTCCTCATGCATGGCTGTAATCTAAAACTCATCATTCAATGTCTCTTTAACATTTTTTGGTTCATGTTGAGATGTAAAGCAAATGATCTCACCAAATCATTGTAGTTGATACGTGGTTTGTTCCTCATTATTCTTGTCTCGTGAACGTTTCCAATGATATCTACTGTGGAATGATTTTTGTGTACTTGAACTGAGTTATTTCCTCCTCCTGACCTATCATCACTTGTCGAACTCTCTCTAGAAGGTTCCACTTTTAGGTTGTCAGTTTTTTCCTCTTGTAGACCATCAATTTTGACATGTATGTTTGACATATCAATTTTTATCTTAAGTACAAATCTTTCTGTAACAATGGATCTTTCTGAAGTATGATTATGTTTTTTCACTAATGCTTTCAGTTTGCAAATGTCCCATCAAATCAATGTGAAGCAATTCAAGTACGTGAGTGGTCTTGATATGTAGCATCTTATTTTAACTATTTCGAACTTGTTTGCATTGTTGACACGGTTGCAAACAACATCGTTTTTCTTTTTCATTTTGGGCATAACTCGAATCAACTTAAAATTAGACAATTTAGCAATAGTTCGATAATTAACATGTTCTAATCTTTGATATCAAAGATGAATAGGATCTTGTGTAACTCTATAGTACTTTCCTTCTTCAAAAAAATGTAGCAACTGTTGGACGCTCTTTTCCAATACATTCTCATTTGATAAAGAGACATGCAAACTTTGATCATACATCTGACTAATACTTATTAGGATGGCTTGAAGTCCCTGTACAAAATGTACATTAGTTAACTCTAGTTGTCCAACGGCTTTAATGTCACCTTGTCCTTGTAATCTCACATCCACATGTGCTCGAGGTGTACTTCGTGGTTTTTGAAGTGTTATTGTCTTTGTACTCGAGCTTTCTCCTTTATAACAAAGTCCAAAGTGATTTGAGGCCTTTTTTCCTATTATTAGAAGATAATCCAACTTCTTCGTTCTATTTGATAACATTTTCAAGTTTTTCTTTGTTTCTTCAGGTTCGCTTGAGATTAGTTTTGCTTCATCTCTTTTTTTTTCCTTGAGTTGTGTCGTAACAAATTTAATTGTGATTCGATGACATCCTTCACTTTCATAATTTTAATATTGAGTTGAATCATTTTAACATATTTTTCATATAATTATCTCATGGTTAGCTCATTATTTTCTTCATTCGGTTCTTCATTCCCATCATGACATGTAATAACACCAAAGAATGTTACATAGTTGGTCATGTCCTTATCTTCACTTTCTTCCTCAGTTTTTGTCAAATCTTCGTGAGTAAGAAAAGACTTGTTTCTCTTTTTCAAGTCAAGAAACTCATTCTTTGTGTGCCCAAAACCTTGACAAAGCATTTGAGTTCAAAGTTTTCAAAGTAGCTTCTTGTTTTTTAACAGTTGAACAATCGCTCTTTATGTTACCATAACCCTTATACTCATGGCATTGTATTTTTTATTTTTCTTCTGATCTCTTCAGCAATTTTGTTGATCTCTGTTGTATTTTCTACTACTTTAATTGCTATTCTTTGGGAAGATTCTTTGCTAGTTGAGCCTTTTTTCTGGCTATAACTCCATTTCATAGGCAGACAATATACCTACGATCTCTTTGAAACTCACTGTGTCGGTGTTAAGTGACATGATCATAGTTGCTTTTTGTGTTGAGAATTTCTTAGTTAAACATCGAAAGAGTTTCTAGACAAGCTTCTTGTCTTCATAAGGTTGACCAAAAATATGTGCCTCATTGGCTAAGATATTCAATCTTCCGCTAAAGTCTTTCACATTTTCATTCTCTCCCATTTCAATTTTTTTCAAATTGATGTTCGAGAATATCCAATTTTATTCTATCACGCTTGAAGTCCCTTCATGAATTATTTCAAGCGCGTCTCAAGCATCTTTTGTAAACACGCACCCCTGTATTTGTTTGAATTCGTCCATGTCAATAGAGGCAAAAATTGCAGTCAGTGATTTTTCATTATATGTTAATGATGTCTTCTCGGTTGACGTCCATCAATCGAGTGGTTTCTCCTTTTCATTTCCTTTGTCATCAATCACCATTAGGGAATTCAATCTATATTTCATAGCTCCCCACGCATCTTCGTCTATGTCGCGAATGTCGGCTCTCATCTTAACCTTCCAATATCCATAATTGGAGGAGTTAAGCAACGGGTTTGCAATACGAGTATAGGTCTCGTGAACCATTCATCTCTCTACTTACTGGATCTCGAATCGATATATAAGATTCAACTTCTTTGATCTATTTCCAGCTCTAATACCAATTGAAAAAGCTAGAAAGTAGATGAACAAGGCATTTTGGTGGAATCTCACAACTCCAAAAGATTTCCTATTTAATTCAAACAGTTTCCCACGTACACCTGGATTACAGACTCAGACTCCTCCTAAGACTCTATCCATCTTGAATATAAATTCCAATTCCAAATGACACACACCCCGTATGCGACCGCCTAAAACAATTTTCCAAATTTTATAGGTTACAGAATGATTCTCCGAACCATTCTTCCATAAATCTCTAAACAATGTGCCTAAGATTTGTGTATAACACTCGCATAAGTTGGTTGAAACACTCTTGTTTCTCGGTTTAAGATCACATTTCTCTCTTAAATATTTGTTTATCAGCCTTTATTCATGGAGAAGATGATTTTCGTTCATGGTATCAACCTTCTTTATTTAGATTTCTTGATGTGTTTGTTGCAAGATATTCTTCATATGTGTAGCTTTCTTGACATTTTGAATTGCAAGATATTGTTCATATGTGTAGCTTTCTTGATATTTTTAATGAGATTCTCCAATTTGTTAATTTTTTATTTGTTCAATTTTAACCCTTTTATTGTTACAGATTCAATAAAAAAATTAAGATAAAAATATCACATTACCATTTAGGATTCACATTTATAACAATGATAACAATTATCATAATTAGCTTACATAAGAAATACATGAGGTCATGAACAAATAAAAGCTTTCGTAGAGGTTTGCAATGCTGTGTCTACGTCTATGTCTATATCTATACGTCTTTTCGCCCTTCTGGGGTACACAGTTAGGAAACGCAACAAGCTAAGCTAGTTCACATGCTTATATTTTCATGATTTCTCAATTTGACCCCAAATCTGTAACAATATGGTTGGTTGATTTGACTTAATTGTTCACCATTTGCACAAGTAGAACGAAGTGTGCTTTACTATGCAAAATTCGAATAAAATGCAATAAGAAGAGAAGAGTGCCCCCTGCCTGATTGATTATCTGGAATTGAATATGATATACAATTTACTCAAAATAGCACACAAATGAACTGGTCGGTCCATATTATATCTACAATTCTGAGCTTTAATATAAGTTCATCAAGAACATATAATCTCACATCAGATCAGAGTGTTAAGTTTGAATATGTTCAACCATCTTCAAATATTCTTTTTTCATGTTTTTTAGACAAAGAATCAACATTTACACACTCATAAATATTGATAATTTGAAACCAACAAATAAAATAAAATAAAATCAATCTAAAGCCACCATTTATTTCCCAAACCCAGATTTACATTCGTGGTACAGAAGAGAAAAAACAAAAAAAAAGGAGAAAGATTAAAGAATCAAAGGGTACAGCCGCAGAGGAAGAAATAGCAGCAGAGCATAGCGACAAGAGCGAGAGACTCAATGATGGTAACAAAGCTCCACAAGACATCATCGATTAAAGAGAAACCAGACATCCTCAGACTTGACAGGTTCAGGTACGAGAAATCCAGCTCCGGCCACCGGAACACCCACGATGACGTCAAGTATGACGGAAGATCCGATGAAACCCACCTGAAAGATGACATCGGTATTTCTCTCCTTCGTCGCCCGCCGGATTCAGCTATTCCTGTGTGTTGGAATTCTTGGTTTTCTTTTTGTTTGGTTTGAGGGTTTTGTATCTTTCTCGGCTTTTCATCCGTAAAAGGAGATTTTTTTTTTATTAAGATGTGACCATTCTTTGACAAGTGGGGTTTATATGGTCATCACTGTCGATAATTTTCTGTCGTTGGTCAAAAAATATCTTAAATTACCAGGAAAAATATTGCTAAAGTAAAATATTTTTAATACTATTAAATTCAATACATTGTTTTCGTAAATCTTTGAAATTTTGGCTTGGAAGAATATCAAATATATTCTCCTATTGTTATACTATTTGACGTATATTCTCATAAACTTAAAAAAAAAATTGGAAAAAAGATATATATAGCAAGCTACCAGTTAAGATGAGTCAAAGGCGAAATCGTGGCGGTGATTGACCGAGAGATCGTGATATAGAGGAGATTTTGGATGCACCACAAGTCGTACAAGGAGAAACAAAAAAGGTAAGGCAAAAGAGCTTTAAAAAATGTTCGCACGAGGATAAACAATGAATGGCAAGACAAATAAACTTAAAGATGTGTTCACACAATAGGATATAAAAGGATAGATAACAATCCCCACAATGACATTAATGAACACTTAATAAAGATTACAAGAGGTCTCTATATAAGGAGAGGAGGCTGTGAGGAGCAAAAAACAAAAGTATCGTAGATTAGAAAACTTAATTTAGTGTCGACGTTATACCTTTAAAGTGTCAAAGTTTAGTTTGAATTTTCGAAAATTCATTTTGGATCATTTTTGAGCCCTAAACTAAATCGAAGAGGAGTAGTCAACGAAGACTGGCGAGTGAGTGAGAAAAACTGAAAAAAAATATTTTTTAAGAGATCGTGAGCTTCGTTTATCTTTTTGTTATGTTATATTTTCTGTTTTCATCTTTTCGAGGTTTAGTTTTGGTAACCATCACAATGAAGCACTGCACGGTGATAGAGTTACTCAGTTGTAACAACCATGGTAGTTGATGATGGATGAATTGAGACGTATTGAAAGTTATATGCCTGTTATGTAATATTTGGATAGTCTTGGGTTAAAAGTGTAATTATTAAAAGTTAATAATTCTATTTAAGAAACGAAAACTAGGTTTTCGATATAAGATTTTAGAATCACTAAACCCTAGTAGCCGTCAAAAGAAAAACTACGAAGAACGAAATAGTTTTCGTTCATCGAGAATTCCGCATCAAACGTTGAAGGCAGAATCCGATCTCGGCGTGGATACACGTAGAGGACTTGTACTATCAAGTCTATCATCCGATTGTTACAGATTCAACGTTACAGGTACGAAATTGTTTCTATATTTGTTTATCGTTGAAAACCCCGAAAAACTAATCTGAATATGACTAGATCTAAACAATTCGGGTTGATAAAACACGCTTCCGCACCCAAATCAACCCTATAGTGGTATCAGAGCGTCTGGTCGTCTGTTTAGATTAGTTTTTTCGAATTTTTTGAGAAAAACAAATCAAAACCAGAACCGTGAAGACCTCTCTCACGCGTCCGAGTGGGCGGCGGCCGTGACCCCAGCCGGCCGCACGAGTGTCGACGGTCGGCGGAAGGGGTCGGCGCACCTCCCACGGTGACCGACCGCGGCGGGGCCGCCCCGCAGAGGCTCAAAACGTCCAAAGCCGATGGCGGGGTCTGGCGGCGAGCGTCGAGGAGTGAGGGCGAATGGCGGCGCGGTTTCTCAATCGCTTCTTGCTCCTCGGTCGAGCGACCGATTGCAGCCGCCGGAACCGGCGTTCGAATCCAGCCGAGTTGTCGGCGTCGGAGGTCTGGCCGGATGGCCCTTCACGCCGCATAGGGCGACCGGAAATAGGGCGGCGGCTAAGGGGGCGGCGGCTAGGGTTTCCTAACCCTAACCCCAATCCCTTACCCTAACCCTACCATAACCCTAACCCTAACCCTAACCCTAATTAAAAAAATCTGTAAATTAAAATTATTGAATTTTAATTTAAGATTATTGAATTTTAATTTAAGATTATTGAATCTTAATTTAAAATTAATAATTAAGTTATAAGACGATAAATAGTTTATCGTTACGTTTTTCCTTCACCGTAGACGTTTTGAATAAATTCTCGTTTACATGGTACGGCCTGACTACCGGGAGGCATGTAGTTCGAGAATTCGATTCATACGCCTATGACATTAGATGTCTAGTGGGAGGAATCAATTAGTTTTTTGTAAACGTCTGGACTACCCGGGAGACATAAATTTAATTGATATCCGGCCATAAGCTGAAGGATAAACTCGTCTATATCGATAGGAACGACCTGACTACCAGGTGACTATGTGATATAGAGTTGTATTAAAATTGAGAATTTTGATTAATAATTGAGTTCTAAAACGATAAATTGTTTATCGTTAGGCTTTTCCTTCATCGTAGATGTTTTGAATAGGTTCTTGTTTACATGGTACG
>CM071873.1:17267370-17305007 GCA_036759665.1 Gynandropsis gynandra
AATGGCACTCTTCTCACGGTCAATATGTCGAACGTGACCAAACTCACCTCCTCCAACTACTTGATTTGGAGTATTCAAATCCGTGCTCTACTCGAGGGCCATCGGTTGGATTGTTTTATCCAAATGGATTTCGTCGTCCCAAATGCTACCCTCCTCGTCGAAGGCATTGCTCATCCAAATCCGGCGTTTGCCCCATACAAACAACAAGATCGCATCTTGTTTTCTGTAATTCTCGGCGCGATCTCTCCTCCTCTACAGCCGATGGTCGCTCGCGTCTCATCCGTGCGAGAGGCGTGGCTCCTCCTTGCTCAAACGTATGGCAAGGCATCAAGGGGGCATATCCTTCAACTCAAGGAGTAACTCAAGCGAAGTTCAAAAGGATCTCAAACCATAGACGAGTACATGTGCACCATCATCAACAAAGCGGATGAATTAACGCTTCTTGGAAAGCCACTTGATGCTGAAGATCTACTCCAATACATCCTCGATGGACTGCCGGGAGACTATAAGAAAATTGTAGATGCGCTGAATGCTCGAGACAGCATCATTCCGATTGAGGAACTTCATGAAAAACTCCTCAGTCATGAAGCCAAACTCCTCTAATCCTCGCCGCTGCAATTCTCGCCGCCGGTCACTGCTCTTGCTGCCAACACTCGTCCGAAGCAATACAATAGGCAGCACGGTTCATCTCATTGGCCACAGCAAGACAATTGACCATCTTCAGGGTATCAAGGGCGCTGCCAATTGTGTGGAGTCCATGGACACAGCGCCCGTCGGTGCCCACAGCTGCCGCCCTCTCACGGGAGTCCGCATTCCCCGTCTGCTCCCTCGCCACATTGGAATCCTTCGCCGCGCCCTTGGCAGCCGCGGGCTCACAAAACAACCGTCACGCCATATGAACCGGATCAATGGCTCCTTGACAGCGGTGCCTCTCATCATATCACGTCCGATCTACAAAATTTGGCGCTACATTCTCCGTACAAGGGTGGTGAAGAAGTGGTAATCGGTGATGGATCCTCGTTGCCCATCACCCATATTGGTTCTTTCTCTATCCCTAGCTCATCGTATGATTCATATCTTCATCTTGATCATGTGTTATGTGTACCTACAATGAATAAGAATCTTATCTCCATTCAACAATTATGTCGGACTAATGGAGTTTCCGTGGAATTTTTTGATGATCATTTTCAGGTGAAGGATCTAAAAACGGGGGAGCGTCTACTTCACGGAAAATCTAGAGATGGTGTCTATAAGTGGCCGATTCCCGCATCTTCCACCCCTTCTATTGTGGCTCTTCATAGTGTCAAGACCACTTTGTCCGAGTGGCACTCTCGATTAGATCTTCCTTCGGTTTCCATTTTAACCTTATTGTGGCTCTTCATAGTGTCAAGACCACTTTGTCCGAGTGGCACTCTCGATTAGGTCATCCTTCGGTTTCCATTTTAAAGCATGTCGTTTCTAAGAATTCTTTACCGTTATCTAAGTCATGTTCGTCTTTGTTATGCAACTCTTGCTCAACTAATAAAAGCCACAAGTTACCATTTCATGAATCCACTGTTACAACATCTCATCCTCTTGAAATCATCTTCTCCGATGTTTGGACATCTCTAATCATCTCGGATGATGGTTTCAAATATTACGTCATCTTTGTTGATTACTACACCCGCTATACATGGCTTTACCCTCTGGAACAAAAATCCCAAGTTCGGGACATTTTTATCAAGTTTAAAACCCTTGTTGAAAACCAGTTCCAAACTGTCATCCGTACTCTCTATACCGACAATGGTGGAGAGTACATTGCCCTAGCATATTTCCTCACCACACACGGCATTTCCCATCGTACCACCCCACCTCATACTCCTGAACACAACGACATATCTGAACGTCGTCACCGTCATATTGTTGAAACCGGTCTATCTCTCCTTTCACATGCCTCACTTCCCACGTCCTTTTGAACATATGCTTTCCCAACCACTGTCTATCTCATTAACCGCTTACCCACCCCAATTCTCTCCTATGACAGCCCATACACTAAACTTCTAGGTACCCTCCCGAACTACCTTAAACTTTGGACGTTTGGTTGCCTATGCTATCCATGGCTTCGACCATACTCCACCCACAAACTCTCACCCCGTTCTAAACCGTGTGTGTTTCTAGGATATTCCACCACCCAAAGTGCCTACTTATGCCTTGATCCCACTCAATCTAGGATTTATACCTCTCGTCATGTTGAGTTTCACGAAACAATCTTCCCCTACTCAAACTCCTCCCACTTTTTCGGCTCAACCTCCTCGGCCACCACTCCACCCTCCACCCCATGGCCACCACCGGTCTATATTGTCCCTTCGGGTCCTAGGCTGCTCTTGACACCGTCTTCTTCCGTTCATCCTGCAACAGACTCTTCACCGGACATGCTCACATCTCGTGCATCCTCGGACATGGCCTCTGTTTCAGCTAGCTCAACTTCGGACGTTCCGGCTCTCATGACAAATGACCCCATTGTTCGTGGCAACATTCACCCTATGCAAACAAGAGCTAAGGCCAAATTGTCAAAGGTGAATCAAAATTGCTCTTATTCCGCTGTTCTCTCTGATCACGACATTGAACCGAAGACGGTCCCTCAAGCCCTTAAGGACCCTCGGTGGAGAAAGGCAATGAGCGAGGAATTTGATGCACTTGTTTGCAACGGAACCTGGTATCTCGTACCGGCCGAACAAGCCTCGAACATTGTTGGTTGCAAGTGGATCTTTCGCATCAAACGTCAGCCTGATGGTTCTGTGGAACGCTACAAGGCTAGAATTGTGGCCAAGGGTTTTACTCAACGACCCGGGGTGGACTTCTCTGAGACCTTCAGTCCCGTTGTCAAACCAGCCACCATCCGATTGATCTTGAGCCTTGCAATCTCCAATGGGTGGATTCTTCGCCAACTCGATGTCAACAATGCCTTTCTCCAAGGGATTCTCACGGATGAAGTGTATATGACACAACCTCAAGGCTTTGTTGATCCCGATCGTCCGCACCACATTTGCAAACTTCACAAAGCCCTCTATGGTCTAAAATAAGCTCTCGGGGCGTGGTATTCAGAACTACGAGAGTTCCTCCTTAGCCAAGGATTTGTTAACTCTCTTGCTGATACATCATTATTCATTCTCCGCAACACTGAGGTAACCATATATGTTCTTGTTTATGTGGATGATCTTGTGGTCACAAGAAGTAACCCCATGGCTGTCCAACGCTTCATCACCGCCCTCGGCAGTCGCTTCTCCATCAAAGACTTGGGTGATCTCTCTTATTTTCTTGGAATTGAAGCAACACGGACTGCCTCTGGTTTGCTCCTCACTCAACGCAAATACGTCAATGATATCCTCGACAAAGCACAATTTTCAGATGCCAAATCCGTTGCAACCCCGATGGCTCCGAGCTCACGTTTTTCCTTGACCTCGGGTGATAAATTAGAAGATCCCACGGCCTATCGGACTCTTGTTGGCAGTCTCCAATACCTCACGCTTACACGACTGGACATCAGTTTTGTTGTCAACCGATTATCTCAATACATGCATGCACCGACAACGGAACATCTTCAAGCTCTCAAACGGGTACTTCGGTATTTGGTTGGTACACGGGATCGTGGCATTTTCTTCTCCACGGGTAATACTTCATCTCTCCATGCCTTCAGTGATGCAGATTGGGCGGGGGATCGTGATGAGTATATCTCTACCGGGCATACATCGTCTACCTTGGTAGCCATCCGATTTCATGGTCTTCGAGGAAGCAGAGATTTACAGCCCGCTCATCCACGGAAGCGGAATATCGCTCTATAGCAGATACCGCAGCCGAACTTCGCTGGATCACGTCTCTCTTGACGGAACTTGGTATGTCTATGTCTGAACCACCGGTAATATACTGTGACAATATTGGTGCAACATATTTGAGTGCAAATCCCGTATTCCATTCTCGCATGAAGCATCTTGCCTTGATTATCACTTTGTTCGGCAACAAGTGCAAGGCGGCATCCTCCGAGTGTCTCATGTCAACTCGTCTGATCAACTTGCGGATTTGCTCACCAAACCACTATCTCGTCAACCGTTCGCGTCGCTTTGTCACAAGATTGGAATCACCGATGATGCTCCATCTTGAAGGGACATATAAAAAGGACATTTATGTAATTTTACGTTTATTAGGGTTTTCTACCTCTTGTATCTATTTATACATCTTGTACTCATTCGTTTAATGAATAAGACAAAACATATCTTCATACTTTGGACCTGTAAATAAGGGAGAAAACAACACGAGTTTCTTTTGTATAGCCTTGGAACGGTAAGATGTTTCGTTCACACGTTGCAACTCATGGATGGTAGTCGAGTCGAGTGCTTTGATCCGTAAATAAGGAAACAACATGACGTTCTTGCATGTAACCTTCCAACGCCGTGAAATTAACAGCCCCACCAAAATGATATATTTAGACAATGATCAAATTTCTTGACTAAATACATAATGGTATAATTGTGAACGGAGAATATAAAATTATTTCTATCAATTTTTATCTCAAAGAGATATTCACATTTAAACTAAAATAAATAAAAGGGGTTACAAAATTATCAACTTTATCTAAAAGTATAAAAAGAAATATTTATTCTCGTTACACTTATAATGTTTTATATAGATGTTTTACATTTTAACAATAGAAGAAATTCAAAACATTCATCGACATTTCAAAACTATAGCTAATGTTTGTATATAAATAAAAATAATAGTTAATATAATTATAATAATAAAAACTATATGAATTTTCCCAAAAAAATATTGTTGCATATTAAAATTTGGGGCTGAGCTTTTTCCAATGAAATTGATTTTATCGGGAATGCCATGGAATTAAACTGATCGTCAACCCTCTCACGCGATTTCGTTCATGATCTGTTTTCCTCCCAGCAATTCCTTTGCTCGAGAGATCTTCGAAAATTCATTTCCCAAATCTTTTATAACTCGTTTTACCCTTCACCCTGATCCTTGGGAGTGACATTCTCGTCGTCGGAGAACCAGTCGCGGAATCCATACGACTCTATTTCGCTTTCTGGCGTCAGAGCTACGCCTGAGTTTTGTGGTTTATCTGATGCGGTAAGACGAATGTTATATTTTTTTCGTTTTATTCCCATCTGGGTCCCTCTTGATTAGGTTAATCGAATCATGGAAAATCGAAATGGTGGTGTATTTTTCCCCGATGAGGTTGTTCTTCAAATTCTGGCGAGATTACCTGTCAAATCCCTTTTCCGATTCAAATCTGTTTGCAAGCAGTGGTACAGATTGTCTTCCGATAAATATTTCACTCGATTGTACAATGAAGTGTCTGTCAAGGAGCAAATGCTAGTGGCAGAGGTGTCGGGTTCTTCGGAATTGAAACCTAGCTTAATCTGTGTGGACAGTTTGATGGGTGTCTCCGAGTTCTGCTTGGATTTTCTGAGAGATAGGGTTATGGTTAGGGCTTCGTGTAACGGCTTGTTGTGTTGTTCTAGCATTCCTGAAAAGGGTGTTTACTATGTCTGTAATCCGTCGACCAGAGAGTTTCGGCAATTGCCCAAGAGCCGAGAGAGGCCCGTGACTCGGTTCTATCCTGATGGCGAGGCTACGCTTGTTGGTTTGGCTTGTGACTTGACCACGCAAAAATTCAATGTTGTCCTAGCTGGTTATCATCGATCATTTGGTCATAGGCCCGACGGGACTTTCAAATGTTTGGTGTTTGATTCAGAATCCAACAAATGGAGAAAATTCGTTTCCTTGCAAGATGAATGCTGCTTCACTCAGATGAACAAGAACCATGTCGCTTTTGTTAATGGGATGCTTCATTGGTTAATGGGTAGTTTGTGTTATATACTTGCACTTGATCTTGAACAGGATGTCTGGAGAAAGATTTCCTTACCGGATGAGATCAGATGTGGGGACGGTAATCGGGTTTATCTCTTAGAATCAGATGGGTGTTTGTCTGTGATTCAAATCACCGATGGATGGATGAAGATCTGGAAGATGCGAGATTATGAGAATGAAATTTGGGCTGTTGTTGATCGGATTAGTCTAAGGTGTATCAAAGGGTTAGTTCCAGGCATCTTCCCGATATGCCAGACTCATGAGTACATCTTCTTGGCTACCCATAAACAGGTTTTGTTGTATCAACGGCGGAGTAAGGTATGGAAGGAGATGTTTTCTGTCAAAGGAAGCTCGTCTCTCCCGTTGTGGTTCTCAGCGTATGCTTTTCGTAGCACAATAGTACCATGTAACTAAGGTTTGATATTCAAAACCCTAATGTAAATTGGTTTAACTCTGTTTTTTCTATGTTTTGTTCATATTTGTGTTTGTACAGTTCATGGATAGTTATGTTCTTGTTGTAAAACGTGATCATTCCGAAAGCGTGAATGTTTGTGAATCCGTCTAGGATTGATTAGGGTTTATGTAAATGGATTGTGGAGTTTGAAGTCATATTTGGTGATTGAATTTCCAATAATTCGTTTTTTCTTCTACCCACAGATTATGTATGCTTCATTATTGATGCAAAAAACCACCTACTCAAACCGACCATAAGTTTTTTTGTCAAATAATGAATGCTTGTAGAATATTTATATTTTTATCTAATAACAACTTAATTATTGTAGCAACAACACCTATTCAAAATTGTATCTAATCTTCTCAATAATCTTTGTCAAGTTTGAATTATAAAGATTGACTAATTCCTCTACATGAAAACTAGAAAAAAAATCAGAAAACAGAGCAAAGAAACAAGTCGACATGTAATGTTTACGAGTTTAAATCGAACGATGTGATCGTCTTATGTTTCGGAAAGTATTTGGATTTTATCCCTCACGTTTGATACAACAAAAAACTTTTCTAGTGTACAAATAAATATGAAATGTATTAAGAGATCAGTGTTGATGAAACTCGCACCATAACCAACTAAAGACCTATGTTTTATATACAGCTCATTCTCATTTTTTTTCAACCAATTTAACGACCAACTTAAACCAGAAATGCCAAGAACACCCCAAGCTTGATAACTCAATCTTGAATCGAACTAGTATTTTAAACATTTAAGGATTACCAATTTGAATTTGATTTTTAAATCGGTATTCAAATCTCAGAACACTTATGAGCATAATCATTATCGCAATAACATATCACCTTCATGTCTTCTTCCTATGAGTATATCTAAATTTCAGGTTTTGTGATCCTTTAACATACCTTAGCACCCATTTTACAGCATTCCAAAGCTTTCCCATGAACCTACTCAAAACACTCACAAAGCAGGCCAAAATCTGACCTAATTCCAATCCTCGCATATGTTATGATTCTTACAACATTTTCGTATGTTATGATTCTTACAGCATTTTCGTATGGTGTATTTTCTCTCAAAGATTCGTCATACTCTTTGTCATTTTCTACATAGCTTAGTTTGAAATGTGTTGCTAATGGAGTCAACACTGTTTTGACTTTCCCATTCGAAAAATATTTACAATCTTTCTAAAATAATCCTCCAGGTACAGATATAAATTATTCTTACCTCTGTTTCTCAAGATATCCATCCCAAGAATCCTCTTAGCATGTCTCACATTTTAACACATATACATTTCTAACAAAAAAAGAAGTCCTATCATCATATTATATATGGTTAGACAAATAACAAATATTTGCGAATATTCGACTATTTCTATTTGTATTTGTATTCGGAGAATATCCAAATTTATTATTTGTATTTGTATTTACAAATTCGGATATTTGTAAAAATGAATATTTGTCGGTTATACAGATATCTCTATTTCAACCTAAATTTTTTTAACGTATATATATATATATAAATTTTTAATTAAAAAACAATAATCATCAAATATAATCTAAAACTAAAATTCAAATCGCACAAAGATGCAAATATATATAATATAAATAAAAAACATCAAATCTTCACATTAATCTCCACATCAGTTATTTAAATTTTCTTTCATGGATGATTCTACGAATATCGTCATTTCAACTAAAATAATAAAACAAATTGTTTAATTATACACTAAAATAAAAATCGCAAAAAAATTATATATTTAGTGAGTTATGTTTTTTTCATATATTGTAATATTTCTGTAACATTATCCAACTCATTTGGATTAGAACCAATCTTGAGTATAAATAAAATCTTCAACAATATTAGTTATTTTAAAGTATTTGATATTTTAGTCCTCCAATCATAAATATATTGCATATTTATCTATATATATTTATAAAATAAATGTTTAATTAAGATTAATAATGTTTTTATTTCTAATTTGATCATTAAATCAATTTTGTTATATATGTATCTATATATTAACTAAATTTTCTATTTAATATTTACGACACGAATAGTTCGGATAATTGAGTCTACTATTTATATTTGTATTTGTCGAATATCTGATTTCTAATATTTGTATTTGTGTCGGCGGATGTTTGAATTTTCGGTTCGAATACGAATTAGATACAAATATTTCGAAGCCCTAATATTATATATACACTCATAATTTTCAATTTATACACCTATTTTTTAGATACTATGAAATGGCTGACTAGAAAAATAAAAGGGGTATGTATATGTCTTAGTCGATTTTTTTTTTTTATTTTCTAGAAACTTGAGTTTGCAGACCTTAGTATAGCGTTTGATGAGAAACCAAATACAGTCTCAACAGAAGAACGCGTCTGGCGTCTGGCGTCTGGCGTCTGGCGTCTGGCGTCTGGCGTCTGGCGTCTGGCGTCTGGCGTCTGGCGTCTGGCGTCTGGCGTCTGGCGTCTGGCGTCTGGCGTCTGGCGTCTGGATGAGAAGAACAACAAGGGACCCCCACTCTCTTCACGCACAGGGCTCTCATCGTGTAAGCATTTTCTCATTCTCACTCCAAATTACTGACAAATTTTGTCTCCTTTGGCTCCTCTTTTTTTTTTTTTTCTTGGGTATTTACTTCCCAACAAAAAGAAAAACTAAAGCAAAAACGATCAAATCCCCAATTGGTTCATCCTGGAATTTGATGCTCTAGGGCATTATTTTTCCTCTTTCCTCTTGTTGGTAATTTTCTCGAAACTTTTTATCGACTCTTGTTCATGGATTCTTCTCTTCCCCACGCTGCTTCTCGTTTCGACTTGAAATTTGAGGTACCCATCTCGGCCTTTTTTCCCCATGTTTTCTCTACGAGTTTTTTTTGTTTTCTGAGATATTTTGATTGTGGTGGGTCTTCTACAAATTTGGGATTTTTCTGGGTTTAGACTCCATACACGGGTTTGCTTTTGATTTTCTTTTGCTACTTTCGCTCAACTTTTCTCCAATTCTGTGCACGGGTGTTCGTCTTCGAGCTAGTTATTGCGTTTGATCTCAATTATTTTGAAGGTTGTTTAGTTGCTCCTTAGAATCCTTCCTTGGTTGCCTCATAGTCTGTTTGATTTTCCTGTTAATTTCAGAATCATCTTTGGTTAAGTTATGGATTTCCCTGTTCTTCTGCAGTCCTGTTCGTGTTATTATTGCTCCTGTTGGCCATTTATTGTTTTGGGCATTTCCTATTTTTGATTCTTAGTTATGTTCTGGGCGTTATGAGTGAAGAATGATTGCGAGACACAAAGATCCATTTTTCATGCATCAATTGACGACCTTGATTTGTGGGTTTGCTTGTCACTAAAGATTCGAATTTAGACATGTTCCCACGCTTGAACTTGTACATGCTCTTGTTCGATGTTGTCCCGCGATTTGCTCGAGTTTCCACTACTTATTTCTGTATCATTATTCAGGACCAGATCCTTTATATCATTATTGATTATAGTTATTCGTCAATGTTACGGTTCTATAATTTGATCAGGTCGAGTTTCATTGACGTAGTGGCTCTTGTCCTGTGGTGGCAGGAAATGTTCTCGCAGTGAGAAAAAGGATATCTTTGTTAGAGACAAATAACAAGTTTAACCTGATTGCTAGAAGTTGGTTCGTTTAACTTCTCCCTTTAACGATATTCTATAAAGTTACTAATGGCTCGGAAAGGAAACCATCAGAAGAACGGAATGGATCGCCAGGCAAAACAAAGAAAGAAGAATTCTGAAGTTCTGTCTTCAAAAGGACAGGGAAAAACTAGTGAGGCTAAAAGTATCCCTAGAGATCAGTCCCCAGATGATAAACAGCCAAATACTTGGTCCTGTAGTTCCTTAGAAAGAGATATAGATGAAGTAAATGATGATGTATCTGCTAGGACTGAAAAACATGTAGTGGATCAACCTGTTTCTTCTGGGAATGATTTGGGTGGAGATATACCTCATAGTGAAGCTAGTTTTACTAATGAAGAAAGTGGAACTCCAGTTGGTTCTGGACATTTCAAAGATGTTATGAGAGGCTTGCTTGATATACTGCGCACAAACAGTCCATCAGAGAATCTTGAGCTAGCATACAATGCAGTGCTAAGAAACTTGAAGAAATGGACGACAACCATATCGAGGGAAGGGACTGAGTGGATGGAGAGACAAAGGCCCTTGATAGATTCTCTTAAATCAAGCGTATACAAAGCTCGTGATCGTGTGAGAAAAAAAGTTCAGCAAGTGTGTCCAATTATCTTCAGATGGCTTATTCACTTTGGGAGCATCATTCTTGTTCTGTCTCTGGTTTGGTTGGACTGTGCGATACGAGGTTTCAATTCCTTCCTCCGCATGGGGACAACCTCCTTTTTCTCAATTGTATGGTGTGGTATTCTTTCAGTGTTTGCCATGGTTGGTGCGACAAGATTTCTGGTGATCTTGGTAAGTATCACAACATTATTATTTGCAAACTGATTTTCTTTTTCCATTATCCTATGTTAAGCTGTTCACCTATTTTCTTCCTTTTGATGCATCTGTGAATCTTCTATTATACAGGTCACTGCCTTTATCGTGCCATTTTTTCTTGGATTCGCTGTTGGGTTGATTACACTTGCGATTTTTGGGCTGGTTTTGCTATGGCTGTATGGTAGCTTTTGGACAACACTGTTATTCATCATCTTTGGAGGTAATGGGATTATTAATTTGCTCGCAAAACAATGTTTAATTGATCATGTTTATTCTCTGACGATATCTTTGCCATCCACAATCATTGATATATAGGATTAGCATTCATATTGGGACGCGAGCGCATTGCACTTTTCATCCTTGCAACATATTCAGTCTACAGTGCATGGGGTTATGTTGGATGGCTTGGTCTTCTTTTGGCTTTAAATCTTTCTTTCATCTCAACCGATGCTCTGATATATTTCCTTAAGAACAACTTAAATCGGCAGAGTACAAATGATGGACCGTCTGAGCCTGTCAATGTCAATGGCTCATCATTTGAAAATGGCCCTGGGTTTCATGGGGACCGTGGGCCAGGAATTGCATCAACCAGTGGAACTGATTCTGAGATAACATCTGAAGACGAAGTTTCTCGGCTACTGAATTGTACTGATCACTACTCAGCTTTGGGGTTACCGCGATATGAGAACGTTGACGTGACTTATCTCAAGCGAGAGTATAGGAAAAAGGTGCGTGTGTTTTCTTTTATATCTCTCTAAACCGTGTGATCTGCCTTCTCTGCTACTCTTGTGTGAATTCGTGATGTTCGTCGAAAAGGCCTTATGGGCGTTTAGTTTTTGAACAGGGACTGAAATTGCCAGGTATACCTGAGAAACAGTAAGCCATGTTGAATTGATAAGCTTTTTGAATTATTTACTAGGCGATGCTGGTCCATCCTGATAAGAATATGGGAAATGAGAAAGCCGCAGAAGCTTTTAAGAAGCTTCAGAATGCATACGAGGTAAATTCTTTTCTTTCCTCGTGTCCTTTTCTAGATGCAATGTTGACGTCCCTTGCTATTCACCAGGTATTGCTTGATTGTGCAATGCGTAAATCATACGATGACGAATTGAGGAGGGAAGAGCTACTGAACTATTTCCGCGGGTTTCAGAATGCTTCTCAGAAGGCTAGTTTTTTCATGTTTGTTTGTTCATGAATTTCTTAAAAGTTGAACAGTTTGCCTGAAGAAATGTTTTTTTCCTTCTTAATAATGCTCTCTTTTTGTTTCCACTCCCAAGGCATATCCATGCTTCCTCTTTTTTGCCAAAGTACTTTCTTTGGACCTTTTACGCTGATGTTTCTCTCACTTTTGATGCTGAATTCAATTGATCATCCAGAACCAGGAGAGTCGCGGGCATGCCCCCTTTGGCTCGGGATTTGCACGGTCAGAAGGTGAAGAAGAAGAAGCCTTTAGAGAGTCGAGACAAATAGCCTGTAAAAAATGTGGCAATTTCCATGTCTGGTTTCTTACCAAGAAATCAAAATCTCGAGCAAGATGGTGTCAGGTTCTCTACAAATTCATCTGCCTTTTGGAGATGGTGTATATGAACTACCAGCAAACTCCTGCAACATAACTTACTCTTCCTCTGTTTTGTATGTTGAAGGATTGCAAGGAGTTTCACCTAGCAAAAGATGGAGATGGTTGGATTGAACAATCTTCACAACGCGTCTTCTTTGGGTTGTTTCAGAAGGTATTTTTACTTTTACAAGCTTTTCTCACTAAAGATTTTGTATAGGAACAAGGAAAAGTTTGAGAATTGAAATAGTTTTGGAAGTCATTGATACCCGCGGCCATGATGGCAGTTTCAAAGGATATCGTCACTCTACTTTCTTACACAAAGCTTTGCTTTTGACACAGATTGATACACCTCGTGCTTACGTGTGCGCTGACAGCAAAATATACGATGCTTCTCAGTGGTATGTCTGTCAGGTACTGGAACTCGGTAGCTCTTTTCTTGTAAACACATCTCTTTGGACATTCCCTGAAAGTCTCCAGCGAAATCAGTGGAAAAATTTTCGGCTTGATTTGATGGTTTTGCTGAATCTTGAAGGGAATGAGATGTCCAGCAAACACTCATAAGCCAAGCTTCCATGTGAACACGAGTGTGACCTCCAAACATCATACAAGCGGCCGAGGAACGCGTCCTTCAGGGCAGAGAGGCAACCAACGTACGCCGAATGCTAACATGGATGAGACAATGACAGAGGAAGAGTTCTACGAGTGGTTGCAGAACGCAGTTCAAGCCGGAATGTTTGATAATTTCAGCGACAGTCCGCCTTCAAGAACTAGCAACAATGGTGGCACCGGCAGTAGTATGGTCCTTGTCTTGATCTGAGAGAAAGCCGAGTTGAGTGCAGAGGGTTCTGTATAGCCATACTTCGCTTCTTTTCTTCATTGTCCAAAAGGTTGACCTTTTGTGGTAGCTCCTATATATTAAGTCTTGCCGGCCAAATTTTGTACCCTTTATTCCCCTTTCTCTAAATAAGAAAACGCTTATTCTGAAGCACGTCTTGATGGTTCTTCATTTCCCAAGTAAGTAACACTTGTCATGTTTGGTTTGAGTCACAGTTCAACTGGTCTTGGTTCAGGATCTCATCCAGAATACTATGGACAGGGCTGATCTGACCTAACTTGTTAAACAAGCAATGAACTATGACATTCCAGGTAGCAATATTTGGCAAAACCCTTTCGCTTATCATCTTCTCGAGAAGAACAACAGCCTCATCAATACCAGATGAGTTGCAGAGACCCCAGATGAGATTAGTGTATGAAATTATATCTGGCTGCCAGTTTCCTCCTCCACAAGAGACTTTGTCCACTATAAGGCTGGCAATATCAGCTCTGAACAGTTTACAGTATGCAAAAATTATCATATTGTATGTTATACCATCCGGAGATATACCATCCACCAGGAGTTTCCCTGCTAACTGCAATGCTAGTGCTGGAACACCATTGTTGCAGAATCCATGTAAAAGTGTGTTGTAAGTTGATAAATTCCATTCCATGCCTCTTTCGGAGATTTCTCGGCTAATATCGTAAGCTTCTTCAATCCTATTTGCTCTCAAGAAGCCATCCAGGAGCTCATTATATGTTATAATGTTGGGTGAACACCCATATTGTTCTTCCATTTCTCTGAAAACTTTCTCTGCCCAATCTAATCTCTCAGTTTCGCATAGACCTTTGATAAATGCGTTAAACGCAGGCACGGCACGAGAGCAATGTTCCCTTGACATATTCTCTATGAGGGAATGAGCTTCTTTGAACTTGGAATGCTTACAAAGAGCTTGTATCATGCTCGTATACGCGACCACATTGGGGGAGCATCCGTTTGTTAACATCTTATTCCATATTTCAGCTGCGCCCTCCAAACTTCCTGCTCTAGAAAAGCCGCTAATAAGAGAGCAATATGTCCTGATGTTTGGAGAATGCCGGTTTTGTTCCATGTGTGAAAACACAGAGAGGGCGTCGTTCATATTGCCATACGAGCAAAATCCTTGTATCATGGTGTTATAAGCAACAACATTCGGCTCCAACCCTTCTCCAACTAATTGGGTCCATATGTCACGAGCATCAAGGATCTTACCTGTTACAAAACAACCCTTCACCAGCGAACTCAGTGTATGAACATTTGGAGTACATCCCCGCTTCAACATCAGACCCAAAAGCGAGAGAGAGAGCTCAATGTTTCCTGAATCGCACAGAGAATTGATAAGCGTTGAGTATGAGATAACATTAGGACAGATGCCCTTCACCACCATCTCCCTCATCAAGCCTAATCCTTCTTGAAATTCATTATTTTTACATAATCCATTGATCAGAGCATTGTAAACACTCACAATAGGCTCAAATCTTGAAGCAATTTCCCTTGCCTCCTTCACCATACCGATTCCACACATGGATGAAATCACAGTGGTGTAGCTCACGGCATCAGGGGAACACCCTTTATTGGCCATCTCCTTGAGCAATTTCTGAGCACCATCCACTCTGTTATTTTTACACAATGCTTTCAAAAGGATATTGTATGTGAAGACGTTCGGCGCAAATCCATCTCTCTTCATGTTTCTATAAACTGGATAAATCATCTGAATCCTATTCTCACCAAGCAGAGTATCCAAAACATGGTTATATATCTTCACCGAAGGATCACATCCGAATTCGCGTATCCGGTAAAACATCTCCAGAGCTTGTTCAGCCAAACCCACTTGCCGGTATGCATTAATAACGCCGATGAACAAATCTTCCGAACAGGTGAACCCTTCTACTTTCATTTGCTGCAAAAGATACTGAACACTATCTATCTCACCATCACCTGCAAGTTTCCTCATCATAACCTGATATGTCAAAGGCGTATGCTTGAAGATATTCGAATTCGCTATCGATTTGAAGAACTGCAAAGCTAGGGGCACGGAAGATTCCTCATTCAACCTCTTCACTACATCGGTTTCTTTCATCTCCAAAGGGTTTGGACCATCTCGAAGAAAGTTCCCATTGAGATTTGTGTTGAGTACACAAGGAATCGAGGGCTTTTGGACTTTCAACAGCAAAGAACATCCTTCTTTCAAGTACATCAGAACACAACAACATAAAGTTCAAAACTTGTGCAGATTTGAAGCACAGGTTCCCAGAAACTGAATATAGAAAATCTAAAGCAAAACCCTTTTTCCAGAAGTTAAGAAATTAATCAAAAGCAGCAGAACCACGTTGCTCAAAGCTCTATAATTATGTAGATCACAATGAAGAAACGCACGAAATGGTTAGAATGGCAGATTTTCTGAAAACTAAATGAAGTAATCAGGGTTTTGTGGAGGTTTTATTCAGAGCTCAAACAAAATGTCGAGCTAAGGAACCCAAGAGAAGAAGCTGAGACGGTCTGAGCAGAAGGAAGAGGGTTTCTCAATCCTATACCTAAACGACACCGTATAAGCAAATCCTGAGGGGATTTCTTAGAAATTAGAAGTTATGTGATCTGTTTAGCATTTTTAAATTCTTTCGGGGCAGTTTTCGTACAGTTTCAAAACATAACTACAAGGGGGAAGCTGTAAAATGGTTTAGCGCAGATTCAGTAGGAAAGCCGAAGAACATCTCTTTTTGTCTGCTCTAGGATCTTCTGCGTGAGTTGAATTTCTCTTGTCGTAATCCTTACTCTTTCTTGGAACTCTTCGTCTTTCATTTTCGTATTTCGATCAGATTGGTTTTGTTGCTGAGGTTTAGTTCGCGTTACTCAGATCTGTTACCAATTTCCCCCCAAAATCTTTGCACAATTTCTGCTTCTGAGATTGTTCATGTATTGAATTCATAGTTGTGAAGCCTGGATATTTCGATCATTCGTTCATGCGGCGCGTACCCAACTCGATTGCAATTTCGAGTGTGATCCTGTCGTTTTCCTGTTTCTGTGATTTCTTAGTTGTGACTGTTAAATTCGATAAACGAGTTTGCGTTTAGATGTTTAAGCAGGAAAAGAAAGTTATCGGTTTACTTGCTCTGAAATCGGATCTGACTGCTTTTGTTTTTTGAACACGGTGATGAACGTCAATGGCAGTTTATGTCTTTAGGTTGTTGTTGTTATCTCAATGGGTGGATATAACGATTCAGGTACTTCTGAGAAGAGATCAAACGACGCCATGAATGACATAACGACCTTCAGTGCAGAGAATATGCAGAACAATTTGAAAATTATACAGAACAGGTCAGCTTTGGTACAATAGTTTTAGGTTTCAAGATGGCAATTCGTGTTTCTGGCTTGATATTTTTTTTTTTTGCTTTGATTTCTGGTTTAGTATTATGATATTGGAGTTATATGCTTCTTCTTTTTGCAGCCGGACGTTTTTGTCAATCATTGGTGGTGTTGTTGCTGGAATTCTGGGATTCACGGGCTTGACGGGTTTTGTATTTTACTTTCTTGTGATGTCAATCACATCGATAGGGCTTTTGGCCAAGGCGGGATTCTCGGCCAACATATACTTTGATTCCTGGAATCGACTCCTCTTGGACGGCTTTCTAGGTGGCCTCATGGTATGTGTATCTTGTTGCCTTTAGGTAAATTGAAATCAGTCTAAGTCCTGCTTTCTCAGTTGATCTGTCTAAGCTGTCATCTTGTTGTCATCCTTTTCATATAGTGTTGACTAGTAGTCTCAAAACAAACTATGAATATTCGCAAAAGAAATAAAAGAACTCCGAAATTGTAAATGTTCATTGTTGGGGACAAAAGTTTGTCGAATCACAACCTCAACGAAGAATTGTGAAACTGATGCTTCTGTCAGTTTTGTAAGTTGATCGTCGGGATCAGTTTCAGATTAAAAGACTGAATCAATTGTTGGAACATTCGCAAAGGGTTTTGCTAGTGTTTTTCTTTTCTTTTGCTGGATATAAGAATAAGCGGAACCTAATGTGTTTTAAAAAATATAGAAACCTTAGTTGTGTCAAGAAATATTGAGATTAATGGTCTTTTTTTCATTGTTTGAACGAGTCTGTTCAGAGCGTGAATGTCACCTTGTATTTGTTGTTCGTATGATTTCACGATGAAGACTAACTGATATCTCTTTGCTGTTTCTTTTTGCAGTCCTTCGTGCTGTTCTGGACGTATCCTTAATCTAAATCACAGGAAATCTCTCTCTTTGCAGGCACACACACACACGCACCATAAGATTTTTTTCTCAAACATCTCAAAAGTACAGAACCCGCAGCACTATATGCGAACGGTTCTGTGGTTTTAAGTGACCAGAAGGATTTTGCAGAGTCTTGATCTTTCTTCTCATTATCGGTTTCGGTTATCTGCGGGTTTCCTTGACACTGAGTAGATTTGCTTATGACATTGTGCACATTTTCTGAGGGATCATCATATCGTATCAAAGAATCTGCTTCTGTCAATGGTGAAGACAAAGAACATAAGCTCTGATTCTGTCAATGGTAAGGAAGATCCAATGATGATTGTACTCAGAACAAGTTTTCGAGGTGTAACACTTTCTCTTAATATTTCCATATTTTCTACATTGACGGCTAGGCTACAATTATTATTTACACTTGCTCAGTCTAATTATCATTTTTCATATGGAAAAGAAATTACTATTAAGCAGCGGATCACTTCTATTGATATGATCATTCCTCGTAGAGAAGGATTATTAAAGAACATTAGGTTTAGATGAAGGAACAAGAGTAATTTGACAATAAATTGCGAGAATAACATGTAAGAAAATATGAATAAGCTCGTGTAGAGCTCTTATATTATTGACATTTGGGGCGCATTGATCATATATAAAGGGAGAGATTAGCCTTATCACGATATGGAAAAATACTACAATAATAAAAATCCATAAAAGTAAACATACAATAAAGAAATTATATGTTTACAAATATATCATATTTTCAATTTTAGAAAAGTAAACAATCTTTAGAGTGGTCAGTTGCGATCATCTTGGAGAGATTTTGATCATTCACAGGATTATATCTTTGACCTCTTTGTAAATATAAACACAATAATAAGAATCGAAATAATAAATTTCTCAAATAAGCCTACCTTTTTTTTATCAACTAACAAATTTAGTTACAACTACATTTTATGAATTGCAACGGGTTTGCAGTTAGTATTATTTTTCCTGATTCGGATACGATTTTTGTGAATAAGTTTCTCGGCACTCGAAAGTTCCTGACACTAAACACTCGTTTTCCAGAGTTATGATAACACTTCCGAAATCTTAAAACACGGATCCGTGTTTCCCTAAAACGTTCCCACTCTGATTCGACAACCTTGCGTATTGTGGTTTTTCTTTCTTTTTTTTCTCTTCAAGTGCACGCCTCCTAGCATACTGCTTCAAGTGCACGCCTCCTAACATACTGCTGCAGCTCTTTTTATAGTCTTCAATTCTAACAAAATCCATGTACAATCAAGGATAATAAAAATACAACAATAATCTAAAACCATGCTAGTCAATCCCTATAAGAACTCTAACAATAATTCCTAAAAATATGGATAGTTTGACTCAATCAATATTTTCCCGCTTTTTGACCTAATGCTTACTCAAACACAATATCCAAAGAAAAAAGTTCATTCATAACCATGAAACATTCAGAAATCCAAAAGCATAAGTTCGAAAGAGAATCAAACTAATTATGTCCACATCTTTTAGTTACAACTGAAGTAACTATAGTCAAACTTCAAAACAAAATAAGGGGTCAGAAACATTTCATTTCATCCATCCGTCCGTCTTTCAGTCATGCGTACCTTGATCTTGACTCGTACCTTCATCTTCTATTTGAGTAAGTCATAAAATTCAAAATCATAATTCATTAGTAAACATTAACGGATTAAAAAATCAAAAGTAAAACATTAAGACGAGGAGATAATAATGTTTGTACGAAGAAGCATCTTGATGTGATCCACATATTTCTTGTATTCGGTAGTGGTAGAGCAATCTAGATCTCAATCTTGTTGAGTAGTGCAAATTTTGTGGTCAATCAAGAAGAATTTATTTGCCCATTCCAATTGTACCTTCATTCCCTGTGAGAGTTATTGAAACTATATCCATGTCAACTGGTATCTCTAGCTCATTCTCTCTATGTGTCTCCGTATCAAACATTACCAGGTCTTGATTTCTGCAATGGTATATCTTCAATGACTTTATCAATTTTTGGCTCAGTAACAAATTTCTCCATCGTTTTACTAGGTAGTTTAACTTCTTCTACAACAACACCGGTTGTTTTCTTCTGTATGCGACCTCTTGTCTATCTTGGTTCATGCACAATTATTGTTGTTGTTGTTGTTGTGTCGAGTCTTTCCGATTACAAATCTTGTGGATTTTCCATCAGAATTTCTTGAGTCTCTTTTACAGCCACCTTTCTCTTCCTTTTCGGAGATAACTTCTCATTCGGTGGTTCTGCCTTCTTTGCTGGAAGAGTAGACTTCTTTTTCAGCGGCATTGAAAAGGGATTCCAAGTGAAATTTCCAAAAAATTGCACAGAAAGAGAACCAACAAACACGAAAACTTTTCTAGGATTCTGATATTAGAATAAAGATCAAGATATAAAGGCATTCGTGAAAAACGATTGTATTTATTAATTCTTTAATTTTCTTACCCTCGTTCTGTCATTCATGAAACAAGTTAATACAAACAACCACTTCTCTCATAGGTCCAAAGATCATCAACAAGACAATTTTTAATTAAAAAAAAAATCTTAAGATTTTATACCTTCTGAGACCACTTCTCAACAACAAGTTCAATATAATCTTCGATCAAATATATTCTTCATATCATTACCTAACATTATCTTTTATGAGGTATAATTAAGCGTTTATCAACTATACTTGAAATATCATTTCTTTTATATAAAAAATCTAATACTTCTAGAACGTAAAAATTGACAATTTTCACACCAAATAGACCCAAACTACCATTTGGTATACTCTTACGATTTCATAGAGAAGTATTTAGATCATATTTATTTTGTGATCTTATGTCTTTAGGACGTCAAAGTTGAAAATATTCTACCATTCAGTTTCAGATCATTCCTTTTTTTTATTCTAACTCGAGTTTAATGAGGAATGCCCTCATATCACTTTTTTAGTAATAATACCTTACTTTAGATAGGAGAGTGATGTGTTGCGAGAAAAAGTAAATCTTATGGTAGTTGCTCACCATTTAGTTATACCAAGATAACATTGAGTTACACTTTGTTTTCAAGTAGCAATCCTTAAAATAACATTGTTAAATTCACATCTAGATAATATGGGAGATACATCTCAAATGAATTTACCTAAATCTCATCTGATCATACTTGCCAATTTACAAATATATATTAATCTTAAAAAGCAAAAATTTGTAACGAATTCCTTAGGCACAAAAGATGATTCATATCTAATGGTTTTGTGAAAATATATGCCAATTGACATTCTATGGGAACATAATCAATCTGTTATTGATTTTTCTTAACTTGTTCCCTAAAAAATGATGCATAATCTCGATATGCTTTATTCTATAATGTTGCACAAAATTCTTTGAAATATTTATGGTTCTGGTATTATCACAATGTGCTACAAAAGATTTAGAATTCATACTATAGTAAAAAAACACGTGTTTCATACAAATCCATTGAGTGCAACAACTTCCTCATGCAATGTATTGATCTTTGATAGTAGACAACAAAGTTGAGCTTTGTTTCTTACTATGCCAAGAAATTAAATTAATTTCCAAAAAGAAACACCCTCTTGTTTCTTACTATGACAACAAAATAAGCATCACAAAAACATACCAATTCACAATTTGCATATTTTGTATAGTAAATACCAAAATCACTTATACATTTTGACAGATTTGATGATACACTTTACCGCCTGCAAGTGAGACTTCTTCGGCCTTCACTGATACCTAGCACAAATTCTAATACGTAACGAAAGATCAGGTATGCTTGCATAAAATAGAGTAAACTACCAATTATAGTACAATACAACCTAACATCAACGTCTTCTCCATCTTCATCTTTAATAATTTGGTTGTTGTGGACATAAGTTTATGAGCAGCTTTGGTGTTGTCTAGCTATAAATGATTCACTAGGGCTTTAGCATGTTTGCTCTGTGAGATGAATATTCCTTCTGTCATTTGTTTTACATGTGAGTCAAGAAAAATAATTCAGTTATCCAAACATACTAATCTTAAATTCTTGAGTCATCGATTTAACAAAGTAGTCCACTTTTTCTTTTGAAATGTTGATCCAAACATAATATCATTGATATATATTTGAACAACGAGAACTCATTACGATCATATGATAAATGGATAAATTTTTATCCACTCCCCTACTTTTGTAGCCATTTTTTATCAAAAAACTTTTCAACCTCTTATACCAATCTCTCGAAGTTTATTTAAGACAATGTAAGGTTTTCTTCATACGATAAATACGTTCTAGATAATGTGGATCTTCAAAAATAGTCGGTTGTTCAACATAAGTTTCTTCTTGTAAAACATCATTTAAAAATTCACTCTTTACATGCAAAAGCAGTTCCAACGTTGTGGTATTAGTGTCGTGTGCCCCTAATACCTTTTTTTATGCTAAATATAAAACTTTAATATTATGTAATAATATTAGGGACAAAAGCCTATTTTCCTATAAACTATCGCGCTTTAGTCCTATCCCCCTAAACTTTCTCTCTCATCCTATTTCCCCTTGAAATATCATTACTAATCCTATTCCCCCTAAACTTTAAAAATTCATCCTATTTCCCCCTCTGTTAAATATCTGTTAATTTTTTTAAAACAATATATTTCCTCCTAAACTATATGACTTTTAGCCTATTCCCCCTGAACTATATGAATTCTAGCATATTTCTCCCCGAACTATATATAACCTCTAGCATATTCCCCCTAAACTATTTGACTTCTAGCCTATTTTCCCCTGAACTATATAACCTCTAGCCTATTCCTTCCATCAACTATATGACTTCTAACCTATTCCCCCCACCCCCCAAAAAAAATATAAATTCACCGTATTTTTAAATTTTGGTTATTATAAATATAACATATTTTCTTTAATAGTCACATATTTTTAAATTATGATTATTATAAACGTAACATATTTTCTTTAATGGTAACATATTTTAAAATTTTGTTATTATAAACGTAACATATTTTCTTTAATATTAACATATTATTAAATTTTTGTTATTATATTTACATTTTGATGATTGATAAAAAATATTAAAATATAATATAATTTAAATTAAAATGTAAAATACTAAAATATCTTCAACATGAATGAAAAAAAACAATGATTACAAAACGATAAAAAATATAACATTCTTCGTTTTACAATATCGTGGTTTTGCTGAAAAATAACAAACCAACATAAGAATGATGTATTTTTATACTTTGTTTTTGATTTTAAGAAAACATATCATTCTTATGTTGGTTTGTTATTTTTCAGCAAAACAACAATATCACAATATCTTCTCAGCTTCTAGAATCTCAAATTATACCATATTCTGCTTCTCAAGACGTTTAGGTAAGATGTATTTCTCAATTTGTCTTAGATTATAACATCTTCTAATATGTTTGTATTTATTTTATTTTGAAAGATATTTGATCTGACAAAATCATTTTGAAGAATTTTGTGGACATCATGTCATATTTTTTTATCGTTTAGTAATGATGAACTTATTGTGTAGTTGGCCATCATATTATATTTTTTTATTGTTTGTAATCGCTATAATTGTGTGTTTTTATTCACGTTGAAGATATTTTAGTATTTTTATTTTAATTTAAAGTATTTTTTATTTTAATATTTTTTATCCATCATGAAAATGTAAATATAATAACAAAAAATTTAATAATACGTTAATATTAAAGAAAATATGCTACATTTATAATAACCAAAATTTAAAAAATATGTTACTAATAAAGAGAATATGTTACTTTTATAACAACCAAAATTTAAGAATACGTTACTATTAAAGAAAATATGTTATGTTTATAATAACCAAAATTTCAAAATACGTTGAATGTACAATTTTTTTTGGAAGGAGGGAGAATAGGTTAGAAGTCATACAGTTTGGGGGAGGGTGGGAGAATATGCCAGAATTCATATAGCTCGGGGGGAATAGACCATAGGTCATATAATTTGAGGGAAAATAGGCTATTTTAAAAAATTTAACAGAAAAAATAACGAATATTTAACGGAATGGTCAAAATATGCTGAATTTTTAAAGTTTAGGAGAGAATACAATTATTAATGATATTTCAGAGGTGAATAGGATTAAAGAGAAAGTTTAAGGGAATATGATTAAAGCGCGATAATTTAGGGGAGAATAGACCTTTGTCCCATAAAATTATTGTTATAGAATATGTAAACAAAATTTAGGATTCAAACCATAATTTGCCTTTTTTTATGTTTCAACCATCTTCTCATTTTCTTTTTTTTTCTTTTTTATCTATTTTTATATATTTATTTTTAATTTTTAACAACATTTTTCATTTGTTCAAATCTATATCAAAGTTATTATAGATTTTGTGAAATTACTAAATTATTAAAAAATATATGTTGGAGAATCTTCAATATGATTTATGTTTTATTGGAATTGATAGAAATATGTAAAAAATATATCGGAAAAATTGTTGAACCATAATGATTGAAAATTTATTTTTCAAAATCTAAAAATATATGTTGGATTCTCACTATATTTTTAGTAAATTCTACATTGTAATTATTTTCCGTTTAATTATAAATTGCCTCTAGTCAAAATAATTTCTACATTTACTACAGTTTATATCCATCTGGAAAAGTTTAAAACCGAGCACATAAGCAACTCTAAGCAATAATTGTATAGATTCTAAATGTGCAATAGGAGCAAAAGTTTCATAAAAGTTAATGCCTTCAAATCGAGTATAAAGTTTTGTGACTAATATCGCTTGGTTCTTAGTTATAAGTCCATCCTCATTAGTCTTATTCTCGAAAACTCATTTTGTGCCAACGGCATTAGCATGCGAAGGTCTAGAAACTAAAAACCACACATCATTACGAACAATCTTTTCAAGTCCTATAGCATTGCTTTTACTTAACATTCATCATTAAGAGCTTTAATGGCATTATTAGGTTCACTATGTGAAATGAAACAAACAAACTTAACCACGCCATAGTAATTGATTCGAGGTTTCTCTCGAATCTTCATTGTATCATGAACACTGCCATTCACATATGTAATAAAGTGATTTTTGTGAACATATACCGAATCTTAGATCTCTTGTTTGTCATTAGTTCCATTTCCATTATCAGAATGGTGCATATTAGTTAGAGTTGAAGGCTCAAGTGTACTTGCATCAATTTCAGGTCTAGCAGCTACTAGACATGATTCAATCAAAAGAACTACAAGTAAACCACAATCTGTAGTACTAAAAGCTTCGTAAGAACAACATTAAAAAAATTAAATAATGGTTTTTGTACGTAAATTTTATAGTCTATATGCAACTGAATTTATATTATTCATATCCTAGAAAAATATATTCATCACTCTTAACATCAAATTTTGCAAGATAGTCTCGATCATTATGAACATAAAATGTACATCAAAAATCATATAAATGACTCAGATTAGGTTTCTTATCTTTCTAGATCTTTTAAGGAGTTCGAAACGTATCAGGTTGTAAGTAGACTCGATTTTAGATACATGCAGTATTGATTGCTTTTGCCTAAAAATGAGTTGCAATTCCTTTGGAATGAAGCTTGATTCATGTCATTTCCTGCAGCATATGATTTTTCATCACGACAACTCCATTCTATTAAGGAGTTTTGAGAGCAAAAAACTTGTGTAGAATATCATGTTTGTTACAGAAATTTGTGAACATTTGATTCTCAAACTCTCATCCATGATAACTTTGTATTCGTGACATATTTCCTTTCGATTTATTAAATTGTAAACAAAGAAAAGTGAAAATTTCAAATGTTTCCGATTTTTCTTTTAAAAATTTTAACAATGTAAACCTAGAAAAATCATCAACACATACAAAATATGTATTTCTAATCACCAATGTTTTTAGTTTGAAGAAGTCCCATTAAATCCATGTGAAATAATTGTAGGATCTTTCTAATTCTAACTTTTGGTATATTGTGATGCATTTTTACATGTTCCCTGTTGACATCCTTTGCAAACAACTTGTTCTCCTTTGTCAAGCATTTGAATTCTCCGAACAATTTTGGCTTTCACCAGTTTCATCAAGGATCTTGTGTTCATGTGATCTAAATATAAAAATTATTCATAGTTCTAGCACCTATCAAGATAACTTCCTTTATTCTCATCAGAAACTTCACAACCAAGTTTCATAAATTTAACTTCCAGATAATTTTTACACAATTAACTAATACTAATTCGATTGGATTTTATCCTTTGACATAATAAACATCATTCAAAGAAGGTTGCCCATCTTTTTGTAAATCTCATTTTCCCACAATCTTAGCCTTCTATCCATCACCAAAAGTAACATTACCTCATTTGATTTACTTGGTTAATTTTGATAGTAAGTTCTCGTTACTTGTCATATGTCTAGAGCATCCACTATCGAAATACCATGTATCATCGTGTCCATCAACAATTGATGTGTATGCAGCATTGCATCTAAGATACCTTTTCTCACCCAAAATTTTCTCATCTTAGTATTGATCATCTCATTTTCATACGTATTTCTTGCACGATTTAGGAGATGTTTTCGATACATATGTGATGTTTTACGTATGATTCCGTATCCGTTTTACTTGCTTTTGTGCTTTTCATGTTCTTACAGGTTTTTACGCGTATTTGGACCATTTTGGAGCTAAAGGAACATGCACGGAGCTAAGGAGCAACTTCGGGGATCATCACGGGACAAACGGGACGAGATTGAGCATGGAAAAGCCTCACCCGGTCGGGAGATTCTTGCGAGGAGATAAGCGAGGAGCATTGGAGATCAAGCACCACCACTTCGGTTTTGTTTGGTTTTTATGTTCCCTAGACTTTCTACTATGTTTATGTTTCTTTACAGACGCATGAACGAGTATTTCGTTTGTTCTAGGAGAAGGGATTAGCCCTTGGCTATCCCGAAACCACTTTTGATCTATTTTAATGCATCTTCCCGTTTTAGTTCATGTATTCTTTATCTGAGTGCTTTAATTTACTTGTGTTTACAAAGGACACGTAGATGCATGTGTAAAAGATTAGGAGAAGGACCGAAAGGAGAATTCTAGTCTTGGAAGATCAGGTTTAGAAAAACCGAGGTTAGGCCACGAAAGTAGGGTAGCAACGGTTGAGGGTGAATGGATGAATCATAGAGCCTATGGGTTAAGTTCAAGGTGTCAGCCACGAAAGTAGGGGGCAGATTGTCTAGATCACGTTGAAACCGGTTTCCTAGGACGTTTGTCTTATCGTTAGAACCCAAGTAGTTTATTTACTTTCAGTATTTCAATTCTTCATCCACATTCCTTCGTTAGCAAGTTTGATTCCTAGTTCGAGTTTAGGTAGTGTTGCGTAGTCTCTGTGGGATCGACACCTAAAATACTACACACGTGCCGTGCACTTGCGGGTAGTTTAGGTTATTTTATTTAACTCTGATAATGCATCAAGTATGAGAATAATTAGTGTACTTAGCTCGAAAAAAAATGTTTTTCTCCATAGCTGGTAATAGTGGGTGTGAATGTGTTATTTTTTTGTAGCATCTTTTAGTTTTTTTTAGTATGTATAACTGATTTGTGTTGAGTTTCACCTGATAGGTGTCTAGCTAACACAAAACCAAGAACTCCTTGACCTCTATTGGTCTTGGATACAGATCATCTTTAGAATTACTCTTTGTTTGATTCAAAATATCCTAATCAAAATTATTTGCTCCAATCTTTTTAATTGTTAGCAAGTAATCTAACTTCTTAGGACTATTATTTAACATTCTCAAATTTTTTTTTGAGTTTCTTCTAAATGTCGTTTCACTTGAGATGTATCCTCTTCCTTAGCTCTTAGCTCTATGTTTTTTTCTTTTAGTTGACGTTCTTTATCTTCCAGAGTTTGTTCTGCGGATTTCAGTTTTGACTCTAAATCATAATTTTCACGAACCAATTCAATATTTTTTTTTGCATCATTCTCTCCCATGCAACATATAAGGATTATATAATGAGTTTTTCATCGTCACTATCAGATTTAGATACATCTTGCTTTTCTTCACCAATTTCGTTGAGATATTCAACAATTTCCCAAAATGCTACAAAATTTGCCATTTCTTCCTTTTCCTTTTCAGATTCACAATCAGATTCTAATTCACCAAATATAACCAGCGATTTTCCTTGTTTCTTTTATGAGGTTTCATATTGATTCTTGGTATGTTCATATCCTTTGCAACCAAAGCAATGGATTTAATTAATAATTTTAAAAAATGCCTCTCTTTTGAATTGTCACTGCTAGAAACTCACCGTTTAGGGATAAAAATATTCGTCCCTAAACAGGTTTAGGGATGGACTAGGGATGGAAATGAGTCATCCACAAATGAGGATCGGTGAACCATATCCATCCATAATCTATCCGTAAATGTGGACAGATAAATCAATCCGTCCAAAATTATCAATCATAAAAAGTGTCCGCAAATGGACGGAAAAGGCGACAAAAAAAAAACAAACGAAAATATCATCGAAAAAGTTACAGACGACCGATTCTTTCTGTAAATTTGGAAAAATGCAACCCATCCGCAAAATATAAGGATGGGCCACGACCCATCCAAAACATTTACGGATGGGAGAAATGGCCGTCTGCAATTATATTCTATCGAAAAATTAAAAATTTATAATACGGTTTAATTTGATATTTTTAGACAATAAACATGCATTACAAATAATATTAACTAATTAATGTTAATGTTTTTACAACTAATAAACATATACTACACATTTTTCGGTGGTATTTCAGAATTGTCGTCATCGGTATCATCGTTTTCGAGTGCAGCCCAATCAATTGCAGGCATTTTTGCCTTCAACATACACATCAACTGTTTATGTTATCGTTCTGATTTTTGTTGCAACTCGAGCAATAGCGTTACGCTATTTCGCATCTCGAGATCTATCGCTTTCGATTTACCCTTGGAAGAACTTGAATGTTGTGATGCCATTCCTCCAAGACCAAAAATACGACCTTTATATGGTATAATTTGCTGTAAAAAAATATCGAAATTCAATACTAACACTATAAATAAAAAAATTATATTAAACTATTTTAAATTTTCCACGAGATATAACTCGTATTCTTTTTGACTAAGAGAAGGTCGCGTTCTGTCTTCTCTCGGCGAAATTTGGAACACTCGTTCCGATACCATGTTCTGAACATCATCATGAACACCTTTTTCTCTGGTATCTACCCACGAACCATCAAAATTTTTAATATGCGTACGTTTCAGTAATTCGACGTATGATGATTCGGATCCGTTCTCTTTCGTCTAAAACAAATTACAAATATATATTATTAAATATTATTTAAATGTCAATTTTATAAATTCTTAAACAATATTGAAATCTTATCAAGTCATCATAAACTTCTGTAAAGTAGCGAGATCCCGTTGTCTGTGCGCTCATCCAGTATCCTTCTCTATTTGAACGGCGATATAGACTTGCTCGCTCGTTTTTTTGTTTAAATCCGGGATCATCCCAATAAGCACACATTTGCCCCCAAATATTTTTTGCCATCCAAACGGGTTTTTCTTTCTTCTCTCGATCATTTTTGACATCGTTTACGAGAGCTTTCAAACGAATTCGTGCAACCCATTCAAATCCAGGCTTTACTAGTTTGATAATCTCGGAATTCCAATAAAATATTTGCTAAAAACATTAAATGATTAATTTATTCAAACTATTTAATAAAAATATATGTTATTAAAAACATACCACAAAATATCTCCACCACCGTTCTTTAATATCGAGGTCGGTCCGCATCCAATTATAACATGGACGATCTTAATAAGCTTTCATCATCTTTTTTATATGAAAAGAAAGCTGATCATAACCAAACCGAAAAATCAAAATTAAGTTAAATTAAAATTTAATTAACTATTTACATATTTATATTTGATTTTATTGATACATACAAGTATACACTATTTTCACGACTTGGTTATAAATGAGGAAGTTTACGCATTTTCTCATCCATTAATAATATTTCTTCCACTATTGGTTCTTGATGCATCTAAGGTATCGTTGGCTTGACTAGTGGTGGTATCGGTTGATAATATGAAAACGACATATATTGTACTGATCCAACGTTTAAATTCAGATGCATAAAATTTGAAAATCTTGAATCAGATTGTCGTATTTGTTGCAGAGGAGATGGACCATTAGCACTCTCCTTCGAATTAGAATGGGTTCTCGAACCATCGCCTCTTCCAATGCGACGAGAAATACTAAATTTTAAAATTTAAATTAGAAATATATTTAAATCGTTATGAATAATCTTATTTGTTTAGTTTGTCACACCGTTGAATTAATTCATTATCTATATAAAAAATATTTAAAAACATTATTATCTCCAAAGCAAACATATATTTAAAGATTTGATTATTTTTAAATAAATACTTCAATTGAGCTACCGACTACCACCGAACCACCGACCAACCGACGACTACCAAACCACCGACCAACCAAACCACCGACCCTTTCCAAGAACATGTGCTTTGTTAGTAAGAGTATGCAATCTTTTACTGAATTATTTTACGTTTTCATTCTCTTTCATGGTGATCTTTTCAAGTTGATGCTCCGATGATGTCTGTTGTATTCTTCTTTACACTTGGAATTCCTTCATGTATTGTTTCCAATTCTCCCATGTATCTTTGGTTGACTCATATTTTTGAATCTGTTTGGATTCATCCATATCAAAAAATCCAAAAATAGCTACAAGTGCCTCGACATTCTAGATAGAACATTGATTTTCCATTGGTGTCCAATCTTCAACAGGTTCCTCGAAAATCTTTCCATTTTGATCTATAATTATTGGTGGACTCCAACCTCGTTTCACAACCCTGCAAGCTTATTCATCAAATCTATGAATCGTTGTTCGCATACACATCTTCCAGTAACCATAAGTTGATGAAGTTAAGATTACCGGTTTACCTAAAAGACATGTGTCGTCCATACTTGACTCTTGGAATCTTTCACAAAATAATTTTCTCGTGACTAGCTTCGATACCACTTGTAAATGCAAGTATATATAAACTTAATAAGAAAAAAATATGAATCGAGATAACAAGTTTCTCAAATAAGCGTACTTTATTTATCAAGTAACAAATCCAAGTACAAGTTCACTTTGTTTTAGTTGCAACTGGTCCGTAGTGAGTACTCCCCCTGACTCAGATATGATACTTGTAAATAAAGTTCTTGACGTTCAGAAGTTCCTGACAATTAATACTCGATTTCATGGAGTTATGACACATTTCTTGAAATCCTAAAACATAGATTTGTGTTACCCTAAAACGTTCCCTCTTTATCTTAGACTCATGGAAAGACACACTTGATTAGTCTTGTGTATTGTGGATTTTCTTTCTCTCCTTTTCTCTCCAAGTGCACACCTCCTAACATGTCGCTCCAACTTCTTTTATAGCCTCCAATTTTGACATAATCCATCTACAATCTAGGAGAATAAAAAGGAAACAAGAAATCTAAAAACATGCTAGTCAATCCCTATAAGAACTCTAACAACAATTTTTAAAAATATGGCTAGTTTAATTGAATCAACACCTTTTGATGAGAATGAGTTTAACATTCCCTTTCAAATTCAAAACGATTTTAACGTCATGAGATGATGATTCATTAAAACCTTATCATGTAAAATCTTAGGGGATAAAAATTAGCAGAAGAAAAAAATACACTCATGATTTATGTGTTTGATGAACATATCATTCAAGTTTGTTGTCTGACTGAGGTTGGTGAAGATCCATAAGTCCGATTCGTTGATGGAGGTCAGAACAGACTCGGCCACTTGTGGCCATTAAGAAGACTTCAACAAGTTGATATGAAATTTGCTATATGTTGTGGCGACCACACTTTCTTGGATCTTGTTCCACATGAAGTGTCAGTCCATCTAGATGTGTTTGGATCTCTTATGAAATGCAAAGTTGTTCATGATATGGATTACGGTTTGATTGTCGCAATGTAGAACTATTGGTCGTGTTGTCTTGATCCTTAGCCCTTCAAGTACTGCTTGGTTCCCTACTAGTTCACACGTTTTGTTGGCTATTGCTCTAAACTCCACCTCTATGCTTGATCTAGCCACCTCTACGTTTGTCTCTTACGAATGTACAAAACCTAATGGTGGAATTTTTATCATCCCTATCTCCTGCCTGGTTTTCATCATAGTATCTTACAACGTCGAGGTTGCCACTGCACTTCATCTATATTCTTTTGGTTGGAGCTCCATTGATATATTTTAGGTTCCATTCTGTCATATTTCACCCGCACTTTGTTAGAACATCCATGACTTTTCTTACCTAATTCACAACAAGATATATGTCATGATGCGTGAATATAAGGTAAATTACCTACCATTCTCTGATATTTCTTTATGCTCTTAAGTGGTTACCCTTGGTTGATCTTTATCTTATTGGTAGGGATCTTGGCTGGTTTTGTTTCTAGTTTTTCTCTATCACCTAACATATCAATGTTTTCTTTTGAAAGAAATGGTGGTTATCAGTCTTTGTAACTTTGATTCCTAAAAAATATATTAATTTCTTCGAAATCTTTAGATCAAATATATATATTTAAGGAATGTTCTCGTGTTCAATTACTTTATCGTTATTACCCCTAACTATGATATCATTTATATAGACTAGCATAACAAAGATATCTAGTTCCCTTAATTTGAGAACATGGAATGGGTTGTTTCACATCTAGTATATCTGTATTTTGAAAAAGCAGTTTGGAGAGTATGTTGCCAAACTGAAATGATTTGAACTTCTTCGTAACTGGATGGTTCCTGGAACACTATCAATTTAACTAAAAAACACTCAATGTTCATTATAAAGGTTATTAACAAGATTATATTGGGTAAGTAATAAGAATTTTAGAATAATAAATTCTTGGAAGTGCTTTTAATTGGTCCCTTAGCTGAACTCTTGAATTGGCGATTCCGACTAAACAATGTCATCGTGCCATTATCACGTTAATCTGATGGTGAGTTGTCCAAACGTTGATCACTCATTTTTTTAGTTGATGTATTCATCGATTTAAGGCCATGGACTCGAAAACCGTGGGCTGTATCGTTTGCAACTTGAATCTGGTTTTCCATTTTTCTTAAAGTCATATAAATGTTAGGAATATTTATAGTAGATTCGAGTTCATCCCAATTATTTTTAATAAAGAAACTTTTAGATTAATCAAACCTAACTCCCTTTTGATATGTGTACCTGTAATAATCCATGATGAAAGCACTTGTATGCCTTCTAAGCGGATGAATATTCAATGAAGATGCATTTGATGTTTTTTGATTCGAATTTGTTTTGCGAAGATCTCATATAGAAAAAATATAGAAAACAAACAAAAATTTTTTTAGATAATCAATATCAGATTTGATGTTATTGACTACCTCATACGAGCCCGAATCTTTGAGACATCGCACCAAAAGTTGGTTGAATATATGACACGTCGTAATAAGTGCATCTCCCAAAACTATATTGGAACTCAACTATAGAACCTATGGTTTATGATACTTTCATAAGGTGGAAATTTTTCATTTCGGAACTCTGATATATCACCTAGGTGTGATCTAATGTATATCAATGTTTAATATTTATATCTAGACTAAACATTTTCCAAGGATACGAATCATGTAATATCAAGATCAAACACAAGGACTAAAAAGGATTGAAATTAATGATTTCACGAAAACTATGATCATGAACATAAAAAAGTGTGTGTTCAAATTTATTATTTAACATATATGATGCGTATCAGAGTTAAATATAACCTAATCTACCCGCAAGTGCACGGCACGTGTGTAGTATTTTAGGTGTCGATCCCACAGAGACTATGCAACGCTACCTAAGCCCGAACTATGAATCAAACTTGCTAGCGAAAGAATGTGAATAAGGAATGAAATACTGAAACTAACTAAACTACTTGGGTTCTAACGATGAGACAAACGTCCTAGGAATCCGGTTTCACCACAAGACTACCGAAACCAACGACCAACCTATCTATCATGCAATCCCAGTTAAAGCTATCTAAGGCAGACGATCCTAACATGATATCTACCCTCTCTCAAGGCATAGACACGTGATCTAGACAAGCTGCCCCCTACTTTCGTGGCTGACACCATGAACTAAACCCATAAACTCTGTGATTCGCCCGTTCACCCTCAACCGTTGCTACCCTACTTTCGTGGCCTAACCTCGGTTGTTCTAAACCTGACTTTCTAGGACTAGAATTCTCCTTTCGGTCCTTCTCCTAACCCCTAACACATGCATCTACGTGGCCAGCGCAAACACAAGTAAATTGAAGTACTCAGATAAAGAATAGATAAACTAAAACGAGAAGATGCATTCAAAATAGATCAAAAGCGGTCTCGGGATAGCCAAGGGCTAATCCCTTCTCCTAGAACAAACAAACTACTCGCTCATGCGTCTGTAAAGAAACATAAACATAGTAGAAAGTCTAAGGAACATAAAAACCAAACAAAACCGAAGTGGTGCTGCTTGATCTCCAACGCTCCTCGCTTATCTCTTCGCAAGAATCTGCGCTATCTTCGCTGAATTCTTCTCCTCTGTAAGCTTGCTGTAATCACGTCTTTTTGCCTCCTTTTAAGCCTCCTAAGTCGGTCCAATTGTTGCCTAAATTGCCCCACGAGTTCCCTTATGTTTTAAGTTAAGTTTACTTAAGTTTTGAGAGGTTTCGGGCCGCTACCCGCTCGGGTAATGAGTGTACCCGCTCGGGTGCGGCTAGGGTAACCCGCGTGGTCTGCTGGCTGGGGTGCAACGCCCGCTCGGGTGCTAGGTATGTGCCCGCTCGGGTGCTAGGCAACAGCTCGGGCATGTGCTTGCCCGAGTCGTGTGATTTGTCCTGTCCAAAGCCCCGTGGGTTCTGCCCGATCGTGTAAGGCTTGTACCCGACCGGGTGGAGGCTTCTCCATGCTCAATCTCGTCCCGTTTGTCCCGTGATGATCCCCGAAGTGCTCCTTAGCTCCGTGCATGCTCCTTTAGCTCCAAAATGATCCAAATACGCGTAAAAACCTGTAAGAACATGAAAAGCACGAAAGCAAGTAAAACGGATACGGAATCATACGTAAAACATCATATATATATCGAAAACGTCTTCTAAATCATGCAAGAAATACGTATGAAAACGAGATGATCAATATACAAGTAAAATAAATTACAATTATAATTAAACAAAAGTAAGAAAACAATTCTAGGTTATAAATTGGTTTAACGTACATGAACTCATTAAAGGTTCGAAATGTGTCATTTTGTTCATATCAAGGAATTCAATCATCTTATATGGATCAATGTCCTCTCAAAATATAGATCCTATTTAAGTATTTTGAATCATTGACATCTTCAAAAACGATCTACATAATGAACGTACTATCAATCGATTTAGTTTCACTCGAGGTCTAAACCCCTATTCAGACACTTCAACCTATATGTTGAATGCATTATCATCCAATATAATTATCTCTAAACTGATTCATCTACCTCTTGACATGATCATTTTTTATTTTTAATGCATACGATCTAGTGTAATCCGATATCTACATCTGAATTACACCATGTGACCATTAATTCAAGTGACCTATTTAATCGAAAGAGTAAACATGCATTAAATCGTAAAAACAAGAGCAACAATCAGATCATAAGTGTGATTAATTTCGAATATAAAAAGTAAAGAAAAAAAAGGTTAAGGGAGCTCAGTCGATCTGATATGAGCGTAGACCGGTGTTCTATTGTTAGACGGGTGAAAGTAGACTGAAACCCGATAGCAAAACCTGGAACTTGTCTTCCCTCTGAAAAGACATTCCAATTCATAACTACAACCCCATTAGAAAACCTCAGACTTAGCGAACGACGCCACAACACTTGTGATCTAATATTGATAAGTTGGTGAACACTCAAAATCTCTCCAAGAGTTCGGTAGCTAAATCTTAAGAAATAACAAAAAAAAAGACACTCTCAATTTATTATAACTTCTATTTTAGTGTCATACAACATATCTCATATTTATAAAGACTATACAATAATGAAAAACTAATAAAATAAACTAACTTAAGAAAACTCGGTCAGATCGATTGGTCGAGCGCCACATAAGTCGTAACCCTAAAATACGTAAAATAAAGTATATTGGTCCAGATAAAATTCTCGGATTGAGAATTTTCTTGCTCTGATCGAGCACTCTGGCCGAACACTGTGGCCAAACATTAATTGATCCTCATGTTTCTTTTTCCTCACAGACTCTTCTCCTTATAGAGACCTCTTATAGTCTTTATTAAGTTTTCTTTGATTTCCTCATAGGATCGTTATCAATTCTTTCATTTCTAATTGCATGAACACATCTCGAAGCTCCTTTGCTTTGTCCCTTGGTGTGTTGGAAACACGAGTTATAAATTATCCTAGACCACTTCACCGCAAGTATACGGATCGTGTAGTACCAGGGTCGATCTCTAGGAACTAAAGCAGCCAAACTAAGAATAGAACTAAACTAAGACAATTAGAGATAGAAGAGGATGTGATCCTAAATTCCTAAAACTAATCTAAATGGTGACAACGATACTAGGTTGGGGATAAAGTCGGATATGACAAACACTACGGGTGTCCGGGATACCGAGAATCGCATGGATGAAACAACTAAGGATCATAGATCTACTAACTATTCTTGACAATGGGAAATTCAAGCCTTAAGGTGAGGAGTGATTCTTCCGAGCCTAAACCTCCTAACCATGAGTACGTGCAACCCTACCTTCCAGCAGTGATTAACCCGTACCATGGCAGCATTACGTACGCAATCATTATCCCTAAGATGACTAACCGACCGATCAGATTCTCATTAGCCAAACTTAATCTACAACTTAACAGGTCCGGATTCATTCTTTAACCTTCCAGCAAAGTCTGAAATCCTATGTCGCTGAGCGGTCAGCACTAGCGTAAGAGTGATAATGCTAAGCGTAGAACCGAAAATCAAGAATAAATCAATAGAACTAAGCATTAAGCAAATCATTGTTCATCCAATACAAATCCGATATCCCTACCCGCAGTTGGGACTCTACTTACTCATGGAGAAAACAAAAGATAAAGATAACATAACCCTATACATGATAGACTCTAAGGAATTTGATGCCTCGACCTTCCCTATCGTGTTACCGGTGCAAGGATTGATGCTTCTCTTCTTCTCCGACGTCTCCCGAGCCTTTCCAGATGTTTTCCCAGCCTTTCCTTGCCCTATACATCGCCCCCTTGCTCTAGATCTGTTCTGTTACTTAAATTCGGACGTTTGAAATCAAGATCTATGTTGTTGCAAAATACACGGCCCGCTCGGGCACCACTGTCGCCCAGTCGTGCAGAGGCGCGCCCGGTCGTGTCCCTTCATTATGCCTGATCGGGCATCAGTACCCGTTCGCGTGGTTGAGCGGCCCGAGTCGTGCAAACTCTCGGGGAATTTTGGGGTTAATTAATGATAACACGTAATTCGTAGTAGTTTTTATGTCATTCTTAGGTCTAGTTTTAGGTAGATTTATTAGATTTCATTTATTTATCGAGATTATTCGAGGACTTCATCTACATTTCGTGTTTTGTGTAGGAAACGAGGACATGAAGAGAAACACGAGAGATTATGGCAATTTAACCCCGGAAACGTAGTTGAGTGACAAGGTTCAATTGTGCAAGGCCAAGGATGGAAGTGAGCACTCAAACACCGAGCGAAAGGAGCGGAAACAACACCTCAAATCATGCACGCTCGGGTGGATTGGGAGTGCCCGGTCGGGCTAATTGCTACCAAACATCCCCGTAGCTTTGCACGACTTGGGCACTCAAGGAACACGACCAGGGAGGTGTGCCCGCTCGGGTGCTTTTGGTGTGCCCGCTCGGGCTAATTCATACCAAGAAATCACCGTAGGTGTGTGCCCGCTCGGGCTGTGGACTTACACGATCGGGCATGAGTGCCCGCTCGGGCCAAAATGAAGCAAATGGTCGGATGCAAGGCTTGCACGAGCGGGTACAATGTGTGCCCGCTCGGGTCCTTAGATCTCAACAAACTTTCCTAAGATCTAGAACGGCCAAATCAAGGGAAATCAGATCTATTTAAAGGGGAATCAAACCAAATTGAAAGGGGGGACTCAAGGACAATTCAGTGCCAT